>JABXJD010000220.1:0-530000 GCA_013375575.1 Percina caprodes
TCCAAGGAGTCCCAGTGACGTGTGGACTCGTAGAGAACAGCCAGCACTCATACATGGAGGTAGGGGTGCATTCAAAGCGTAATCAAGGTTCAGTGTAGACCATGACGGTGTGACACATGTGGGTCTGATGTCTCAGAGCCCTGCCCATGTTCTGATGGTCCAACTGTACCAAATAATTTGTCATTTTGCTTCTATTAAAAAATCTTATCTGGCTTAATTGATTTAAAAATAAAAATGACAATAACAACAGCCGGATTAACCCACCAGGGCGGCCAGGGACAAAATGACCCTTACTGACCCCCTCTCCATCTTAACCTCTGTGCAGATGGTGCCGGTAATACGGCAGCAATCAGGATGATGGGGGGCACTGGTCCTAAGGAGGGGGGAGTATGTTTCATAGTAAACAAATGATGCGACAGCAGGAATATCGTGTCTCGACAAGCTTCTGGAGCACCTAGACCTAGACCAGACTAACTCCAGTCTACACAGCAGCAGTTCATGTAGACCAGACTCTAACTCCAGTCTACACAGCAGCAGTTCATGTAGACCAGACTCTAACTCCAGTCTACACAGCAGCAGTTCATGTAGACCAGACTCTAACTCCAGTCTACACAGCAGCAGTTCATGTAGACCAGACTCTAACTCCAGTCTATACAGCAGCAGTTCATGTAGACCAGACTCTATCCGTCTTAAATTCACCAAACCTTTGAAAGTGCTCCAACTGCCACTAACCTAACCTCATCTTTAAAGAAAAGAACTGGCCTTTTCTATTTCAGAACACTGCAACAACAAACATCATAACATCTCCACTTATTATCTTTCACCCAGAGCTTTCAATCCCATTTCACAGTCTTCCTAGATTGAAAGATTGTTTTGTCAAACTAAAAATGTAGATTGTTTAAGGCTGGAAATAGCAGACATGATTGCAACTGCAGCCACTTTTCACTATTTTAATGAAAATATGAACAAATACAACCCCAAAGAGGGCCTACTGTCAGCTTTATGATTTTTATTCCTACAACAAGGTCAATGCGGCGGTTTGCACTCGGGTTCCATCAAGTAGAGGGACTAGAGTACTAGCTGTCCACATCACAGTAACACACTGAAAGCTATCACATGTTTCAGAGTGCTCAAAGTGAAACAGTAAGCCTGTACGCATGGACACTGCTAAACTGCAGCATTTCATCACTAATCCTCTTCCCAGTTTAATTAAATCTAGAGTTACGGTTGTAGAGGCCAAATGCAGCTGACACACACAGAGGCGGTGGACAGCAGATGGGGGGTGGGGGGCTGGCCCCCCCCTATCACTTAGCAGAGATGGCCTGCAGTGGCTTGATAACTGGATGGATGAATCCCTTTAATCTATTTCCATGTACCCCTGATCCTCTCATTACTGGTTCCAGTTTGCAGCCAGTCACACGCACTTCCTGTTTCACTAAGTGACACGGCTACGTGTAATTCTTGGATTGTATTGTTGCTGTCCTGGGATGAAGGGAACAAAAGTAATACAATCTTTTTCTACTTTCTAAACTATTTAAGATGACGACCAGAGTGACACTGAAAAGAGAATACAGACCTGCTTGTGCATTTTATCTCCATCTGTATAGCTGACTAATTAACACATATCTCAGAAGTTTAATCCATACACCGACAGAAATGGAAAGATAATTTGTGGGTGTGGGGAGATTTCTTGGCAAACTACTGCACTGTGTTATTTAGTAAGCTTTAGAGGTGTTAGTAGGTATATTTCTAACGTTTGAGGCTATTATCTGTTTCAAGTATTTATGTTAGGCTTACCATTAGGGGAGTGCAAAAAAAAAATCGATTTGTATTTGAATCACAAATCAAGCTCTACCGATTAAAAATCTATTTATTTATCGTATGTCTACTTTAATCACATGATAGATAAATAGATATAGATAGATTGGGGGGAAGAGAAGGGGAAATTCAAGGTCCCAGTAGCTTACAACATACATCATAACACGATTTTAAAATAACAAACAAATCCACATGAATAATATGGATATGAATATACATACATACATGTGGTGAGTCTCTCAGGTTGTAACAGGCAGATACATATTTAGCTGCCAGTTGAGCTGCTAAAGCTGCTAAATTGGCTATTTTTTGGCTATTTTTCCAAAATGTAAATCTCTTAGAGAAGAGGATTTTTCACAGTTTCTCTGTTTCTGTCTCCCTTGTTGAGCACTGAGCACACATACACTCCTCTCTGGGCAGCCATGTCTGTCTGAGTCTTCCTGTCTCTAGGGCCAGTTGGTGGTCACTGAGACTGTCTCTCTCTCTCTCAGACCTGTCTGTCTGAGTCTTCCTGTCTCTAGGGCCAGTTGGTGGTCACTGAGTCACTTAGTTAGCTTCACCATCAGCTGACTGATAGGAGCCTGGTTAGTTAGATTTCTGAGGACTATGGTTACCTGGTCCTCAGATCTCTGCAGGGTAAATCCAGACAGCTAGCTAGACTATCTGTCCAATTTTTGAACGTACACGTTTCGTACACAAAACAAGTTCCTTCCTGAGACTATTTTGCAGTGGCACCATGGCGCTTAATACCCCGCAAGAAGATTGTGATTGGTTTAAAGAAATACCAATCAACCAGAGCACGTTGTTCTCCCATCCAGGAATGCTATCCATCCATCCAGACCCTCCTTTGCAGCGCTGTGGTGGAAGGTCTGGACATGAGAGACTAAATGTTTATGCTGACTGATGACACCATTCATTATGCCGCTGCTCCTTTTCCTGATACTGCTCAAACTACACGCCAAGATAGTTCCTCCAATATTAGTCTTTATCACGGCTTTCAACTCTCACTCTCAACTCCTCCAAAACCAAAGTTATGTGGGTTTGCCAAAAGGGTACCACACCTCCTCCCATTGTTAAGATTCACGCCTGGAAGGCGGCTACCCTTGCAAGTCGCTTCATGTAAATACCCGGGGCCTCGTGTAGAAACGGTACCTACGCTGGTTTTCACGGACACTGTGATGTATAAAAAATGAACTTGTGCGGGCCGTCTGCTAGGTCTTTTCTGGATTTGTAACGTGGTACATTTAACTGAAAAATGCCAAAAATCACCAAACATTACAAAATAACGTTTCCACTACACTTAATGGCATATGTCTATGACGTTGTCTATGACAAAACATAATTATATTCGCTGAAATTCCATAAAAGTTTGATAATTTATGGATAATATTTCACATCTTTCACAGTGATAACTGTTTAATGCGCAGGCTACTTCACCTCTGTGAGCATGGGAAATACTCCATATTTTCCATGGATGAAATATCTTACTATGCAACAATGAAAAAAGCACAGAAAAAGTCAACAGTGTCTGTGAGTGTGTAGTTGTGGAGGCTCAGACTTCCATGATGGTCAGGAGGCGGGACGCACGGATCCATCTCCCCGGGAACAAACCCTGATTGATCCCGAGGATGATTTGTAGGCTATTAAATGAACAAGGTGGACCCGGTCCACCAAGCACTGGGCCGTCTTGACTCCCTTGATTCTGCACATATCTGTTACTGTAGTCCTATTTACTATTTCATTATTTCATATCTCTGTTACCATAGACCTATTTACTATTTTATGATTTCATCCATGCGTGGATCCGTGCCACTGTCACCTGCCGTGGAGACTCTTCCCTCACTAACCTCTCCTCCTGAGTTGGGTCTCCCATGCCACTGTCACCATGGAGACACTGGCCTCACTAACCTCTCCTCCTGAGTCAGGTCTCCCATGCCACTGTCACCATGGAGACGCTGGCCTCAGTGACCTCTCCTCCTCAGTCAGGTCTCCTTCGTGCTGGACTCAGTTTCACTGAGCCTACCAACACTTAGAAAATAAATGGCATCAGTGAGGTCAAACTGCTTATGGTGCGTAATGTGTCGTTCTGTATCTGCTGTGGTTTAAGGTCGGCTTCCTCTATGGAAGCTTCTTACCACTTCTGCCAAAATAATTCTTTATAAATGACCATTCTTCCCGTGATAGATTATGGTGATACAATATACAGGGTTTCTTGCGATAGCACTTTATTAAAACTTGACACTCGCTACCAGTCTGCTATCCAGTTTGCCACAAATTCCCCTTTCAACACACTCCACTGCCCCGTTTCTTCACTAGTCAACCGGCCCTCCCTTCACACTCATTCACTGGTTCATTTACAAGACTCTCAAGAGTTTGTGTGGGGGAGGGGTGTGACTGTGGGCTTTTCAAACCTACAGTAAAATCCATTCAGCTCTCCTGTAGTTTGGGAGTGTCTGCTGGCCTCTCCACACCGACCGAGGGTCAGTGTTGGGGGGTGGTCTCCTGTAGTTTGGGAGTGTCTGCTGGCCTCTCCACAGTGACCGAGGGTCAGTGTTGGGGGGTGGTCTCCTGTAGTTTGGGAGTGTCTGCTGGCCTCTCCACACCGACCGAGGGTCAGTGTTGGGGGGTGGTCTCCTGTAGTGGTTTTCCAGCTCATCAGCATAGCTCCTCTTAGCTGCTTTGATCTCTTTGGTCAGTGTGTTCTGAGGTTTGCTCTGTTGAAGTCCCCAAGAACAATAAGCAGGGAGTTAGGATGTTAGTTATCTGGTTGGTCAGGTGCAGTAACGCCTCGCTAACACAGGCCTGAGGGGGGATGTAGACGGCGACCAGAATGAACGAGGAAATCTCCCGCGGTGAATAAAAGGGTTTGCAGTTTACGAATAATGTCTCTAAGTGGGGGCTGCATGATTTCTTCAGCACTGTGACATCTGTACACCAACCTTTTGTTTTCCCCGTGAGCTCCAGTACGGGATCCGCCCGGGAAATATTGAATCCCGGTAGGTGAAGTGCGCTGTCCGGGATGCGTGGGGTGAGCCAGGATTCGGTAGAGCAGAGAGCAGCGGATCTGCAGAAGTCCGAGTTAGTTCTGTTGAGGAGCAGCAGTTCATCCATGTTGTTGGCGAGAGAGAGAGAGCCAGAGCCAGAGCCAGCGCCAGAGCCAGAACCATCGCCAGAGCCAGAGCCAGCGCCAGAGCCAGAACCAGGGCCAGCGCCAGAGCCAGCCAGAGCCAGCCAGAGCCAGGTGGATGGAGGGGAGCGCAGTGTGAAAGCCCCCCTGCCTCAGTTTAACCAGACGCCAGCGCGCTTCCCCCTTCGGCGTCTCCGGTGGATCCCATACAGAGCTGCTGCACCGCCAACTAATAACTCAGAGAAAGTTCCAGGTTCGATAATCTTATACAGGGATGAGAACATGGATATATCTTTTAATACGCATGGAACATTAAACAGTCACACACAGTTATAATAATAATCATAAAACTATTCCAATGAAAAAGTATCAGTACTTTCCTGTAAACTGACATGTGTGATATGCTTCGGTTCAACAGCAGCATCTACATATTACACCTTCTACCGTCATGTTAAATAAAGTTATACAAAATAAAATCCACGGAAAATACAGCATTTCTGTTAGCAACCTGTGATATGTAACATTATTGTAGCATTTATCTGTAACTAGAATACTAAAAAGAGGAATACAAAATGTTAAACCAAATGTTACACAAAAATTGTAACTCAATGTTAATCACGGTCTTCACAATAAGTTAATCGCATTCTTTTGAAACTTGATTTTGATTCATCGTTCAGCCTTGGTCACAGGCAGGAAGGAGGTCCTGTGGCGCATTGTGGTGCATCGTGGGTGTCTGAGTCTGTCTCTGAATGTGCTCCTCAGACTGGCCAGTGGGTTGTGGAGGGGCTGGGACGAGTGTCTCCTTGTCTCTGACCCTGTCTTAAGGAGGCCACTGTAAGCCTGCTACCATCACAATTTCCCAGCTACACATTTGTAAGGATCCTTATTCACCATTTACCTCTGCTGTCTGTGTTCTCATGGCCTCATATTTTATGTCATATTAAACTGTATATCTGATCCATTTCATCTCCTAGGCCTCCTAACCTTCCCCTTTGTCGCTTGTCAGTCCGCCATTGTAAATAAGAACTTCTCACTAACTTCCCTGTTAAAATACAAATTAGCATGCTAATGTTTTGCATGTTGCTGTGTTTTAGGTAATTGTTTTATTCTGTTTTTTATACTACATAATGCTTTAAGACTATTACATAAGGAAGTACTTAAACATAGTTTTAACAGAAAGTGTTTTTATCCTTGGTCATGAACTGAAGTGTTGGACCAGTGGCCATTTTAACCTTCATGTACAAAGATTCGATGAATACTATAGGGTCCATTAGCAAGAAAGGAAATGAATGGACCTCTATTTCACTGACTTATGTATTGAAATAATGACATTTAAATTTTCTTGAACATAAATATTCACCACTAGGAGTTCTCATTTGATATTCACTAATTTCATATAGCAGCTCCTCGTGTATTATTTACCCATATATTCATTCACAGAACTTGGCACTCTTCACAGAATGTCTGTACAGAATATCATGGAAAAAACAAACTTTCAACAAAATGTCAGACCTCCTCAGCACATTGCTATCTCTAGAGTCCCACCAAAGGGCTGAGAAATTGTGCCTTCCAGTTTACATCATGTGAGGATGAGTGGCATGTTGACATGGTGAGGGACAAGAGGGCCCACTCCCAGACATCACATGGACACGGTGAGGTTAGACAGCAGCACGCTGCTTTCACAAGCCTCCAAAACATTTTGCACATATCCTCCTGTCCCAGCTGACGAATGACTTTGCTGCAGCAGTGAGACAGTGATAAATAGAAGTGTTCAGGTGACTCATAGCAAAGCCTCTAACAGCTTAGAGCAGGGTGGGAGTGCAGCAGAGCCACTTTAAAGAGCCTTCCTTTCTTGGTCTGAGTTTGTAGTGTGTCTCTAGGGCCTTTGTGGTTGTTTCTGAGTCATTCCAACCTGGAACAAAGCTTACAGATAAGTGCCTCAGTTAAAGTATTGGTCTCCAAGAAATATACTTTTGCTCTTAGAAAATGTCTAACGGTGTCTTGTGAAGAGGGACACGTACAAACTTGGCTCCTAATAGACAGAAATTGCTAGAAACAGCAGTATGAAGTATTTTAAGGTTTTGTCTTTAACCACAGGAGAAAAGTTTACTTTTATTGTACTGTTGAATTTGGTTTGTGTAGATTACTGCCAAATCAGAAGAGAAGCAGAGTATTAACCTGTAACCCTGCATGGGTTGACATTTTCTGGGGTCTTTGTGTGTGTGTGTGTGTGTGTGTGTGTGTGTGTGTGTGTGTGTGTGTGTGTGTGTGTGTGTGTGTGTGTGTGTGTGTGTGAAGCAGGAAGTATTAGTGGTGCTTATGAAAACTTTGCCAGTTTCTTATATAGATATTAGACAGAAGTACATATAATATAAAAGGTAAAGTAAAAAAAGTAAGATTTATATTACTGTTTAGATATGAAAAATATCGCGTACAGGCTGAACATGGTACTACTACATCTTACCTGACAGAAAAATGTTACTTGTTACAGCGCAGATTCAAATTTCACTCACAAAATAATCACAATTAAAATAAGATGCATTATTATTCAAAAAAAACTATCCGGCATTAAATTAGAGTTAAAAAAACAACAAACAAAAACAACATTGTGCTGATATGCCTCTGTGGTTATAAAGTAATTAACTATGGACAATTATGCCTTTGATGGTGAATAAATATTTGAATTGACAGACAGCCCTATTTTCACAAACCAAACCACTTACTGTCACTTTAAGGATGGAGAAAGATTTACAGACTTGGTTTAACTAAGCTTTAGCCAACACCGTGATCTTTCCCTGACCTTAACCAAAGTGGTTTTCTTATCTAAGCCTAGCCACAGATGGAGTCTGGTGCTGCAGGTCACACATTTTCTCTGAAAATACCCAGACAGCAATGATCACAATGTACAGTAACTGGGAACAATTCAGTCATATATACGGCATTTTAGGAGAAAGATGCATGTCTACATTTAAGTGTTTAGATCAGGTAAATAAGCTTCAGCTGGATTTGTCTATTATGTGCTATGTGTTTCCGTGATTTGTATAAGTGAATGAAATGTAGTGTACGTTGCTCACAGCATGAAAGACAATGAAATCATGAGCAATATCTATAATAGTACCTGCATGGATAGATACCATGATAAGCGTGAAAATATCTTTCTCTTGTAATTTGAGTGTTCCAGGCCTAAGAGGAAGCATATAGATGAAATAGTCATGCCAAACAGGCCTACGATCAGACGAGCAGACAGCCTGTCAGTTTGGATAAAGTCATCCAGTGTGTGCTGTGCATTACGTGCAGCCCTCCCCCGGGCAAGTGCTAGCTCGTTGCATGACCTGCCCCATATTTCAGCACTTACCAGGTGGCTTCACCAAGATGGGAATAACAACTTGGCAATCTGCTGACACTGTGTAAACTGTGTAAGCTTGATTTTTGTGCAACACATTTGATCCTTCTGCGTTAGATGGTGCAGATCTGATGGAGCTCTGCTACTGTAAAAAGGGTTGAATGGAGAAATCTATTTACTGGCAGTGATGCCACCCTCTGGGTCTGACTGGCTACCATAGTAACTAATGCCAACGTTCATCCTTTTTCCAGCCTGACCTCCCACCTTTCCCCCCCCCACTGACTGTGTCTATGTGCTGTGGGGTATGGGGGAGAGGCTGGGCATGGTGTTTGTATGCCTACTTCTGTGCATGCATGTGGGTTGTATGTAAGTACAGTGGAGGTACTGGGGGGTTTTCACTGTAAAAGCTGCAGGATACAAAAAGCACTAATGGATCCCAACAAAACGCCTTTCAGAGCAGACTGTCAAACAATGAGGTCTGACGATAGAAAAGCACTTGGTGGCCTTTTTGCAGCACAAAAATGGGCTGCTAACTTTTCACTCCCAAACATCATGCTGGCAAACCCACAGTATAAATATAGAAATGGCACTCAAAATACAGAAAAATTGATGAATTATTAATGCAACCTACGCTGGACAGGAGAAAGGCAGTTTCAATGAACAAACCCAATAAACAAAATGTTGGTGTGTACTGGTACGTCCCACTGATTGTGCGTGTGTTCCCATGCTGAAGATGCTTGTGATTGCACTGTATATGAGGATGTGAAGAATGCCCACACATTTCAGCTCAGAGGTAATGCCTCATCACAGAGAGGATGTCTATTGCAGGCCTTATATACAATGTGGGACATTGTGTGGTTAAAGGAAGCAATGAAAGAGCAAAAATAACAACTTTTATTTGCTTTGAATGTGTTTACAGGAGCTCCTGAGATTGGTGGGCCTGTGTGCATTCTTTGGTTTTGTCAATGCATTTCACTCCGGGCCTTAACAGGCAAAAACACTCGTTTTCATTTGCATGAGAATCATCGCATATTTATTTATTTATTGGGATCCGTGACAGCTGATGAATAATTTAGTCTGCTTTTCTACCTCGCCTCCAGGGTCACGCTGAAGGTCCACTTCCCAAAAACTCCCTATTATCTGCCACTGACTGCATTAGCACTGGCACCGCGGAGCCCCACGCTGGGAGCCGCCTGACCTTGCTGATGAAGGAGTTCTGGAGAAAAGCAGGTGACATCATCAGACTTCAGCTTTTCTTAAAGAAATAATCTCAAACATTTGTATTTAAATAATTGTCTATTACAGTCTTTTTTTTAAATGCATCAGTCAAAACTGAAGTCACATTGGCACATTGTTGTTTTGGACCAAACTGTCAATCATATTCATTGCTTTTGATATTTCACCACTTGCAAAACACTATATATCTGATAGTACCAGAGGTGCTTTACACTGAAGATATTCCGTATCACACTTACGCAGGTTGAGTATTTCTATCAAAAAGTCACCTGTGACCTCAGGGTGACCCTGGCCAAGGTATTAAGTTCCAGTGTCATCCCCGAGCTCATTCCTTCATCTTCGCTAAGCAGGTTATCTACCATATCTGGTAGCATTAGCATTAGCTTTAGTTGGAACTGTATTCTATTGATAGTTACAAAGCTTCCCACTTGTAGTCTTGCAATCGGTTAGAGTTGCAGATTTTTAGCCCTCCAAAGGCTGCGGCCGAGCTGTTCCTATTCAGGGAAGGGGACATTCTCACGATAATACAATATTACAGGGTGAATGTTGCCACACCCCCCATCCCCCCATCCATTGGGAGTGATTCTCTGGCCGAGGTCCTCTGCTACATCCTCGTGTGGTGGGTACTCTGGCTTCTGAATGACTCTGTTGATATGAGTCGACCAGTGTTAAACACTGCCTCTGGCGGTCAGTATGGATGAAACAGAACAAAAGTTACAAATGTAACTACGGTTCTATGAATCCTGGATGACCGCCAGAGTTCTTGGTCACTCAGAATCTTATGAACCTGCGAGAAGATTCTGTAGGAATGAGCTCGGGGATGACACCGTAACTTAATGCCTTGGCCAGGGTCACCCCGAGGTCACAGGTGACTTTGTTGATATACGATATGATACGGAATATATTCAGTGTTGAGCACTGCCTCTGGCGGTCAGTAAGGATGAAATAGAACCGTTCGTTACCCTCTGTAATATTGTCCAATTGCTTACTGTGACGAAGTGGGTTTGCTCACCACTTGTCCCATTACAGGTCATTAGCTATAGTAGGTAGACACACAGTCATACGTTAGCTTCAGTTCCATTTTATTAAGTTGCCCGTTTAAACATGGTTTAATGGTTCCCGTGGTAATACTTATAATGGTTTGTTCCTTTGTTCAGTTCCACCATGCAGGACAATTGTTTGGGGAGGGGCCAGCCTAAGCATTTCCCGTGTTATAGGAATAGGGTGATCATGGAATGTTAACTAAGTTCCATATGCTAAGAGATTTTTAGGCATAATATTATGCATCAGAATGGGATGGGCTGAAGCAGTGGGGTGTGAATTGACCACCCTATATAACAGTGGGATTTGTGCACCCAGGGGGAAAGAGGTGAGGCTGTGCTGCTAGTAACACATGTCTTTTGTTAGCATTGCTACTAGTTTAATGTGTTATTTTTGTTTGATTGTTTAATTATCTTTGTACTGCAGCCCACTGTAAATAATCATCTCTGGAAACATACAATGTTTGAGTCTGCCTACCTACCACCTTCCTAACCCCTCTGGCCAGGGCACACCACACTAACATTGTATATTCAGGCATTAATGTCAGCCATGGAAATATTTTATAGAAAAAAGTATAAAACGGCTAAATAACCAAGATCTACTGCCCAGTATTTGCAAGAACCAAGAATATGCTGCAAATGTATCGACCTCAGGGGTCATCCAATCTTCTCTCTGTCACACCACAACATTTTATCGACATCACACCTGATGTTGATGCAATGCAACGGGGGGGAAAGTTATTTTGTCATGCCTCCTCCCCCCCCCCAACAATCTTCTGTGTTATCCCCACAACCAGCATCCATTGCTCCCAGTAAGGACAACTGGTTGTGAGGATCATATCATATGATCATATACCATCCATCTCCATGCAGAAAAGAGACAATGGGATCACGACTCAATGGGATTTACTGTAGGAATGGGGAGACTGGTGGGAGAAAAGAAATGTGTGTGTGTGTGTGTGTGTGTGTGTGTGTGTGTGTGTGTGTGTGTGTGTGTGTGTGTGTGTTTGTCAGGTTATTGTGATTGTTGGTTGCTCTATTTTCCATGTAGGGATTTAGACAAACATATATGTTTAATTGCATTTGAGAATAATATGAATAAATAGCACATGAATGCAAACAATTTATGATCTGCAAGGCTTCCTCAATGCAACTCAGAGTTTAATAGTCATTCAACATTTTGTAAAAGTTATTAAAACTAATCTTTTGACTCCTTTTTTTAATTTTGCTCTGCAGCCAATATGTGTCTGATCCTCTTTCTTAATATCTAGCCATGCCCATCTTTTCTCTTTCGATGGGGAATATTATTTATTCCCTTCATTAAATTTACGTAAGCCAAAATGGAAATTCCTTTTTGCTGACAAATGTGTATATTTTTGGTGTTTGTTGACTTTTGTACTTATTGGAGCAAAATTGGAACGGTTCAAAGCTAGTTTTCAGAGTGCAATGAAAACGTAACAGCACAATAACCATAATCCTCCTAAATGGTGTAATGAGTCAGACGGCTTAAACTGCAGATGTTACTTGGAGGGGGAAATTCCACATCCATGTCCAAAATGGTTTAATTCTGTTTGAAGAAGGGAACGTATGCACAGTAACTTTTGTATCAATATAGTTTAGTTAATCGTTACATTTAATTGAGTATTGTGTTGAAAAAAGTTGTTTTAAGTGGAGACAAAACTGCTGAAAAGCATCAACTTCCAATGCCAATCACCAAATCAACAGCTGTGATGGAGAGTCATTCTTCTTCTTCTTCAAAAAAAAAAAAAGTAATGAAGTAGCCCTGCACCGGGTATTTTTACAACAAAAAAACAGTTTGCAACCAGTTAGTTTCATAAAACTGTGTTTAAGTTCCCTCCCAAGGTGTGTGTGTGTGTGTGTGTGTGTGTGTGTGTGTGTGTGTGTGTGTGTGTGTGTGTGTGTGTGTGTGTGTGTGTGTGTGTGTGTGTGTGTGTGTGCGTGCGTGTGCGTGTGTGAGAGAGAGCTTTGAGTAATGTCCTAAATGAAACACAGTTTGGATGTGAGGGAAATGATTTCTTGAATAGAGATCCAATTTACTGTGTTCTCCCTCCCTCTGTGTCCTTTCCGTCTCATTTCATATCTCTCTTTATGATCTTGCCTTTGCACTCATCTCATCTGTCTTTTTGTTCTTTTGATTTTACTCAGCCATCAGTCTATATTTCACTCTCTGCCTGTTATTACAGTCTCACTCTATATCCATCTCTAGTCAGTTCTCACCCTGTCCAAACCCATTTCCTCTCATGTTGCCTACCTATTTCCATTGCTCACCCATTCATTTGTTCCCAACTGTATTGGTACTGCTGTCAATTACATACTGTTAGCCAATATGTTTAGGATTGTCATTCACATCTACTGTGTACAAATAATCAATTACAATACCTTTCTGTGTATATATTATACATTAACATGAATCTAACACGTTATCAGCAAAGCCTTTTTGCTAAAAACATTTAATTTACATAATACTGAATAGGCCTACTATAGGTAAGACATTAAAAATTGATTTATAAATATGTGAGTATCAATTTTCATCCATCAGGCCCTGTTTAATATGCAATTAAATGTTATACAATGTACAGTATGTAGTAGGGGGTCATGTTCCAACTCTCTTTTAGCTAAGTGGCCCTTGGCCTGAAAAACCTTGAAGACCCCTGATATAAAGGAATGATATTTGACTATACTATATTTGTACTATATTTGATTGCTTTCTTTCTGAGAGTGAGATAAGAGAATCAATACCACTCTGGTGTCTGCATGTCAAGCTGGAGTCAGGATGTGGTTAGCCTAGCTTAGCACGCAGCCTGAAAGTAGCAGAGAATAGCAAGTGTGGGTCTGTCTGAAGTGAAATATTATACCTATATTACAACTAGAGGCCGACCGATATTAGGCATTTCCTGAACTATAGGTATCGGCATTTATAATGGCCAATACAAAAATCATTCATCAGAATCATCAAATAAATGATTCTCATAAATGAATATTTAAAAAATAAAATAAAAACGGACAGGCAACCATAGTTTGTCCCCCCCTCTGGTGGACCAACTATGCACCGCCAACACTCATAACATGGTACAACGACTCTGATGGCAACACTGATTGATTTTTTTTTTTTTGTTCAAAGGACTTTCATATCTTAGATTTGTATTTTTATACATTTTATTTATCAGAACTTTAATATATTTTAATGTTCCTCTGTTCTGTTGTGACAATAAAACAAATTATATTATTTTAGTGAGAACTCATAAATAACTACAAATAACTAATGTTAGGGAAATCTGTTTATGCTTTGTTACGCGTTTCTGGATTTATTTTTTTTTAAATATATATATCGGACGATATAACGGAATATCGGATTTTCGTATTGTATCGGCCTTAACAATCAGTCGGGCTCTACTTTGTTTGTGTGTGTGTGTGTGTGTGTGTGTGTGTGTGTGTGTGTGTGTGTGTATTAAACGGATATACAGTGTGTTAATTAATGCATTTAAAAGGTGTTAGAAGGTGTGTTCCTTTTCATTGTAGGCTTCCAACCAGTCTTCATGCTAAGCTAGGCTGTAGCTTTTTAAGACCATTATGAATGTAATCCAAGACCTTTATCACAACATCAACTGAACCCTAAATGTTCTTTTGTTTTAATTCAATAAACTTGCACTACCTAAAGAATAAAATCCGCTTTTATGTCTGTGGGACGAAAGCGGATTGGCTGCAATATAAGTTGCATGAGGGTCTCATTTGTAGTCATAACACAGTGAAATTATATTTGGTTTAGTGAAATAAAAGACCTACAACACCATATAATTAAAAAAGAGCATTAGAGGTAAAGTTACCTGATGAAGACCTGTTTACAATGATTTAAGACCTAGAACACAATACTCTGGTGAATTTAAGTTAAATTTAGATTTTGAAATTTTTGACTTTTTTAAGACCCTGTGGAAACGTGGAAATCTCACTTTTTTTTACAATATGGGACATTTAAGGAAATAACTTCACATGCAGTGCAAGGCCTTAGAGTGGGTAAGAAACTCCTGGCCTGACACAGAGTTAATGAGCTCATCAAAATGCTGGAGCAGTGTTACACACTTCATAAAGGATTGGTATCTGTGTTCAACACGTCCTATAAACAAGGCAACACACATGAGCCCCAGCTGTGGCTCCGTCCATACAAATGCATGTTGTGCAAATATGTATTGTTCAAATCTGCAGAACATTATTTTACTGTTTATTTGAGATGCATTTCTTCGACAAAAGGTCCACTTGTGAAAATATGTGACACACCAAGACTGTGTTCCAGTTTGTAAAACAGCAAGCATGTTCTAAAACTGTTCATGTGATCAACAAAATGATGGTGTCTACGAAGAAACATGTTCTTAGAAGACACAGAGGACAGCACACACACGTGTCATTTAGAAAAACAAATTTTAAATAAATATTGCTAACACCTTAAAATAATGGAACAGGAACTCCAGTGGATTTCTGAGGATTATGGTTACCTGGTCCTCAGATCTCTGCAGGGTAAATCCAAACAACTAGCTGGACTATCTGTCCAGTCTGAGGACTATGGTTACCTGGTCCTCAGATCTCTGCAGGGTAAATCCAGACAGCTAGCTAGACTATCTGTCCAATCTGAAGACTATGGTTACCTGGTCCTCAGATCTCTGCAGGGTAAATCCAGACAGCTAGCTAGACTATCTGTCCAATCTGAGGACTATGGTTACCTGGTCCTCAGATCTCTGCAGGGTAAATCCAGACAGCTAGCTAGACTATCTGTCCAATCTGAGGACTATGGTTACCTGGTCCTCAGATCTCTGCAGGGTAAATCCAGACAGCTAGCTAGACTATCTGTCCAATCTGAGGACTATGGTTACTGGTCCTCAGATCTACCAGACAGCTAGCTAGACTATCTGTCCAATCTGAGTCCTGAAGACGCTACTAGACTATCTGTTCCACCTACTGAACGAACACATGTTCCACCAAAACAACTTCCTTCCTGAGACTATTTAGCAGAGGCACCGTGGCTCTGTCCGGAGCTTAGCCCCGCCAAAATGATTGTGATTGGCTAAAAGAATTGCCAATAAATGTTGTTAGTACAGCACTAGAAATAAAAAGTTGAATCAGTTTTAAATACTATGTTCAAGGTAAATAAATCGTGAAGTTCAGTCAATTATCATACAGAAATACAGAAACTATTAAAAGCCCGTGTTAGACGCTGCTGCCTGATGTGATTCCCTCCTTGTTTTTACATGATGTTGACACCTGACACTCGACGTCTGACAGCTGCTTCCTTGTGGCGAAGGTAAACGGCTGACTGCTGTGTGTCGCCCCGCTGAAACAAGCCCTCTCTGGTCTCTGATGATTCTGTGAAGCTCATCCCCCCCTTGGAGCACAACAACTTTGATTTCTGTAGGAGTGGGAGGGGGCGAGGCTGAGCATGAAGGCAATGCATCAAAACGCCTTTGCAGTGCCGCTGATAACACGGCGCTGCCTCAGGAATAATAGACTTGATTGAATTAGCCATCCATTTTTCACCCCGCTCATATCTGGCTGTGGCTTGATCCCACTGGCAGCCAAACGCTTGTGATTGAAGAATCAAAGAAGGGGGGCGGTGGATAGAAAAAAAAGAGAGGAGAAAGTCAAGAGGTGAGAGGACGAGTTTGAAAGATGAAGACGGAATGTGAAAAATCGGAAGGCTAAAATGGGAAGACCGGGTGTATGAATGTGTTTGAGTTGGGTTGGAGGGGGTCCTAATGGACGCCCAAGTCTTTCTTTTGTCTCTTGTCCTTCAGATCTTGTCCTTCAGCCTCTGAAACAGAAGGATGGTACAATAGTGCTCTTCCTAACGGGAGCATTCAACCATCAAACTGAATTAAGGGAATGAGGTCTTCTCAGCTCTAGACAATTAGAGACGGCCAACAAGAAAGAGTCCTCCACATGAATCGACGGTGTACTGAGAGGAAGTGTGCTGCGGCATGTTTGAAAAGAATTTCCACGGGAAACATCAGAGGCCTGTGGTATAAAAGAAGCATGCTACTCTTTGTATTCAACACGCCACACACGGGGAGAATATAAAGCATGAAATGGTGGCCCCTCGCAGAGGAGGAGGGAAGAGGTGTCACTGTGGATCATGTAAGATTCTACGGGCCCAGACTTTGAACGCCGCGGCTGCATATTAATATTCCGGTCTCACCGCATGCTTCTGTGGAGGCTGAGATGGGATTGCAGCGATAACTGAAGTACATGGCGTGGGATGCAATCCCCTGAATTACTGGAACCTGACCGGCAAGCTAAGCTGCCCATAAGGCCGTCTGGAAGTAAATCAATGCCTGTAAATGGTTTGTTTCCCTTCCTCTCCCAGGCCCTCGCCCTCCCTCGCTAACTTCTCATGAACATAGTTGACACAGTCCCAATATGTTGCCTTTGTTGCCGTTTATGAAAGGATAGGAACTAATGAGAGTGTGTTGAGAGGGTGACAGAGTGGAAGAGAACTTGAATGTAGGCAGCTCCTGTTCATACCGCATCTCCAGCTGTAATATTTCAAACTTGCGTATGTGTTCTTTGGCTCCTCTGCATTTGTTGTATTTCTACTTATGGGAAAGCCATTCTTCAGGTTCTATTCCAAGTTAAACTTGTAGACAGAAAAAAAGATTTGCGTAACGTGAATAAATGGACTGTATTTATATAGCACTTTCTAGTCTCAGCTCCATTCACCTACTGAAATGTGGGGTTCAGTATCTGGCCAGAGGGCACTACACCACATGTAGTCTGCAGGGGCCAGGGATCAAACCACCGACCTTCTGATTGCCACAGCCACCCTATGACTTGACTGCAAACACAGTGAGTCGCTTTGAATTTGAAGCTCAGAGACAAAGATTTATAAAAAACACTTCATAACTATATCTTTTATATCATATATCTTAAAGGTGCTCTAAGTGATGTCACATGTGTTTCTGGCTACAACATTTGTGGTCCCTTAAAGCCAAAACACACTGTAAAAAACATCTCCTCACTATCTGCTAGCTGCCTGTCCCCAGAACACACTGTAAAAAACATCTCCTCACTATCTGCTAGCTGCCTGTCCCCAGAACACACTGTAAAAAACATCTCCTCACTATCTGCTAGCTGCCTGTCCCCAGAACACACTGTAAAAAACATCTCCTCACTATCTGCTAGCTGCCTGTCCCCAGAACACACTGTAAAAAACATCTCCTCACTATCTGCTAGCTGCCTGTCCCCAGAACACACTGTAAAAAACATCTCCTCACTATCTGCTAGCTGCCTGTCCCCAGAACACACTGTAAAAAACATCTCCTCAGTATCTGCTAGCTGCCTGTCCCCAGAACACACTGTAAAAAACATCTCCTCAGCAGTCTCTGTAGACAGCCCAGGGCAACAAAAACAAACTGTGCCCATCTGCACCACGATGCATATATATTTCAGAAGAAATACTAGTTTTCCATTCACAATTAGCACTTGGATGATAACTCCCTCATGACGTCAAACTGCACACAGCACGTTCAGATATAAAAGACATAAAAGTTAAAAGATGCAACTTTCTCTCATGAGAGTGAGGATGTCTCCTTTTAAAAGCTAAAAACAGTCTGCCTTTCCAAAGCTGGAGAGCCAACTTGACACCTAGAATGCTCGTAAAATATTCATCAGTTTGGGTTTGTCACATGTGTGTGTGCTAAACTATATATATGTATAAAACCAGAAAGTGTCAGGTGATGCTGATGGGAAGGTTTTCTCATGTTCATTCCACAAACAATGACAATAATAAATATTTTAATCTAATATTTTACCATCAGAAAATATGTCAACCATTGTTTTTTTATGTGTACGACAATTTCGAATAGATGCTGCTGCTAGTGCCAGTTTGAATTGTTCTCCCGCCTGGTCGCCATCAAGAGTCATCTTTTATATGATTTGCTGGGTCATGATTCGGAAACCATGATGACTCAGCGGATGGAGCAGTGGCACCGTGTCAGATTGTGAAGTGAGAGCCAGCTTCTCTAATGTCCCACCTGTGATCTCAGCCACTCAGGGCCCAAACTGCCCACGGAGCAGGGTTTACAGGTCTGCTCATCTGCTCTCTGCAGTCCTGTGTGCAGATAAATGGCTCCGTCTATTTTCTGCTGTCTGGGGTTGAACAGGGTTGCAGTCGTGCTGAGATGAAACAGAGGGGGGGGGTTGATGCGCTCCTTCACCTCTTTACCATTCATTCCTCTGCATCACATCCACCCCTTCTTCCTTCACTTCCTGCCTTGGAATCTCCTCCATTCCTCCCCCTCACTCCTTCCCATTCCCTTCACCATCTGTCTGTTTTCTCTCCTCTCTGCACAGTCTCTATAGATTCATCACCGGCGTGCCTCAACCTCTGCTTAGCTCTCAGGCCCCGTCACCGAGCAGAGGGGGGCGGGCGAGCTGCCTCACTCTAAAGAAGGTGACACTCAACAGCTGACGCGAGGTCAGACGCAGCAGAATGAGGCGGCGTGGCCATGTCGCTCTGCCTATTACACATGGCAGGGGTGAAATGTGTGGCCACATTACTGTCTTCATAATAACCCCCCATGCTCCCGGTCGTTGTTGTTGACGAGATTGAGTTCACGAGAGAGGATTTTTATCACTTTTTTTTAAAGAAAACTCAAATGATGAAATATGCCATGGAAAAATAGTCTCTTATCCGAATCAAAGACCCAAAATGAAAAATTAGCACTGTGAACGGTCTGTCACAAACTCAAAAGTTCTCTCCTGAAAACCTCTTCAGACCTAATAATTATGACGTCCCTCTCCTCCCAAACACGTGCCTACAATATATTAAATAAAATAATGATTCATTTCTAACATTTCACTGTAACTTATTCGTTTTTCATTGACATGACCGTTCTAAATTGCTCTTTAGTGTTTTATATAAATTACTTTCATACACTTCATTTATAAAACTTACAGGTACTTCAATTTAGTGAACTTGATGACCTTAAAAAAACATCTCTAATGTACAAAATATATGATAGCATGTTGCCAGACTGTATCCAGAGGCTTTTTCAAATAAGAGAATGTCAATATGAATGAAGGGGAAGCTGTAGTTTCATTAAACCAAATAGCAGAACAAATGGAAAACAAAGAAGTGTTTCGGTGTACGATGTTGAACTATGGAATGAATTAGAAATTGATATCAAAAAGTGTCAAACACATTTAAAAAATGATTTAAACATAAGGTGATTAATACATATAAAACAGAAGGGTGAATACCAGAAGGTACACAAGTTGTATTAGAGTTCTTGTGTTGTACTGGGTTATATAGTGTATACTTAGTTTCTGTAACTTTCATTTTCGTATCAAAGAATATGATTTCATGTGAGAAAGGGGAGGTGTAATAAGCTCAGGCTTCAGCCAACACCTTGTTTCTGTTCATTTTTTATTTTTTGTTTGTGGAAGTAAAAGCAACAATGTTATTTTTTGTGTGTTATCAGTGTATTGACTGGTATAGGTTATAGAAAGATGGAAAAAATAACTAAACTAAACTTTATATTGCCTATTGCTATAGAAAAACAGTTCCCTTTCCCTACAACCTCAGCCTGTCAGGCAGTCAGCAGGTGCACATGAAGGCTTTTATCTTCTGCCTGTCAGTCAGTCCCCAGGGCAATAGGGAACACCTGTCTGTCTCAGAAGTGGAACTGCACAAGCTCATATTATATTATATTATATTATATTGCAGCGTGAAGTTTTAAAAACTGTAACCACACTTGTGTCCGCTTTACCGGCATTACTCTGTGTGTGTGTGTGTGTGTGTGTGTGTGTGTGTGTGTGTGTGCGTGTGTGTGTGTGTGTGATTAATTGTGCAGGCCTACTCTGAGGTACCAAAACTTTGCACAGATTGATTTATGAATTGGTCCATGGTATTCTGCACTTGTGTCCTGATGTCGGCAGACAACTTTTAACCTCAACGAGCAATATCGTAACGTTTGACCCCACTGACGCCGATGTCATTGTTCACATGTTGTCACAATGTTCAGTAATTACAGTAGTATTGGTCACAGTGAGTGAATGTCTGTAAAGCTGAACAGACTCACAGTAACGTTTGGCTAAAACAGATTTTATTCTGATATGAGACTCTTTCTGTGAGAAAAGACAGAGAAGGGATTACAGACATGATATCCTGGCATGTAATTATAACAACAAAAAGAATTGCAAATAAAGCAAACTCTTGCTAAAAAGGAACTACACACTGTTTCAATTCAGGTAATGTTATATAACAACATATATAACCAATACATTACAAATGATGGATAAATAAGAGCAATGATGTAAGAAAGCTTAACTGTCCTTTAGGGTGAGGACAGAATGGAGACAAATCGACCTTTCTGTCACAAGGTGCACAAGCCTAGGATAACATCTAGAGGTGGACCGGTGGTTCAGCATTGTTGACTTTGTTCTCCGATCTCTCACAGTTTGTGTATGTGTGCGCGGTGGATGTGACAGCATTGTCAAGGAAACGGCTACGAGGCAAAGGCCCCAGTCTCACACGGGGACAGAGGTCTGGTGTAATCAGGTCTCTGCAGGCACAACGTCAACCTGCCTGTCATACATACACACAAACATATCAGAATCACATTAAGCCGGGCCACTGTTCCACTCAAGTCGTTCCATTTGCTTTGATCGATACATGAAAAGTGATCCGAGACTGGTCCAATGCCTTCTACTGACAAACAAGGGCCCAAGTGGCTGTCAATCCAAAGCCATGCATTGCATTTTGTTCTGCTGCACTGCTTATCGGGTAAGAGCAGGACTCTCGTCTCTCTCTCTAGCCGATAATCAAACCCACGCATGCCTCTTTGACCCTTTCTATAACAGCTTCTCCCATACTACCCCCTCCTTAATAAAACAGCGCGATGATACTTAGCAGATTGCATGGCTGTTTTTTTCCCTGATAGTTCCAACAAGCACGGCGGTGCTGAGAGCACAAACACACTCAGTAACACCTTGGTGGTAGCAGGAACAGAGAGACTCATCACCAGTTCTGCAATCCAATTTTCACATTATGCCGGGCAAATCGTTGTTGCCAGGCAATAGTATATCGATGGTTCGCTGAACTTGGCAGGACAAGCTCCGTCTGCATTCCTGTGTCTATTTAATGGCAGCCCAAGACGTTCCGTCACGTCTTCTCTAAAGGGTCTGTTGTTTGTATTATTCAGAGCGTCGCTGACAATGGCATCCTCAGGGGGGAAGTAAGGGAAACTGAAGATGGTGCTCAAATAGTGCTTTATATGAGTACCATCTGGAAAACATGACAAGAATATCCCAATACAGAAAAAAAAAAATGAAAGAACTGTGCTTCTTAAATATGAGAAGTAACCAGCATTTCAAACAAGGGTAGCATTTATTATTATTGTCCTGATGCTTACACATATCAGTATCTGAATTTAGTACAGCTTCTTTTCTCTCAGTAATAAGGTGCATGGGAAGTGAAGTTCCTTACTAGGATTAAACACCGCCATCTAGTGCTGGTTGTGGCTGATGACTGCAGATGAGCAATCAGAAGCTGTTGCAA
This sequence comes from Percina caprodes, assembly GCA_013375575.1. Taxonomy (NCBI): domain Eukaryota; kingdom Metazoa; phylum Chordata; class Actinopteri; order Perciformes; family Percidae; genus Percina; species Percina caprodes. Next base: position 22,128 of record JABXJD010000220.1, read on the forward strand.
AGGATGAAAGAACCAGAGATAGAAACTACACTGTCATCTGCACCAGCTCGTCTCAGGCTCCGCTCGCTGTTTCCTTATCGGGTCCACAGCCAGACAAACAGATACACATGAGCCCCGCCGAAATCCATAGCACAGAACATCTAGGATCAATAGCTTTCTGGGAACACAGCCAGAGACACTTGCATCCTCACTGTAGCCAGCGCTTACTACCTATGTCACTTTACTCATGTTAACAGGGGTTCTATACTAGGCTAGGATGTATTTTCACAGTACAAACACTTTTGACCAGCTTTATGGTGTCGGTCAGCTCCCAGGAAATCCTCACATCCTCTCTTCTTCCTCACAGGGAACAAAAAGCACCAGCTAGTGTGGATTTTCTTGATACTGTGATATTGTGCATTCAGTGCGAGTCTCGGCCACAGAGATTCCTGATAGAGCCGGCTGACAGAAGACAGGAGGAGAAATTCCACCTACACCAAGATTGCAAGAGCATTTTTGTTGCTTGTGAGGATAATGATATGGCCTGTGTCGCAGAGAGGGGGCAGTGAAGGTGGAGTTTGAGCCGAGGAAACATGTTTGTAGGTTATTACTGCCTGCAGGCACGGCGAATCAGAGGGGCCGGAGACAGATCTCCACTTTCTGGCCAAAGAAAAAGGAAACAACAGCAGACATAGCCCAGCTGATATGAGGACAGCATATATCCAGCCCCCAAACGCATAAGCCACCATCTAATATAGCCTGTGTTGGTCTCTGCAGAACACCGCAAAAGGATCTGCAGAGAACCGTAAATAGAAGAGTTGCCATTTGGGGGGGAAGGCAGTGGCCTGATATCAAGGGTGCAATTTCCACTGGGGATGGACGGGACATTTCATTATTTCAGGTTTCCTTTTTTCAGTTACGCCATCACAGTCCAGATGACAATCTGTGTTAATAAAAATGGTGATATTTACATCTGAGTTGCTTTTAGTTATTAGCATGTGCTCAGAGAAATGAGCTCAGCGAGCAGCAGGTGGCACGGCGCCCCTCGGGCTACATACAGCCTGTCCAGCCTAATGGTGAAGGTTGTTGTGGCTGTACGGGGCCTGAAATACAGACGTGCAGACACTACTCTAAAGAGTGGCTTCAAAATTCTACTGCACACTACATTAATATTTCATACACATGGTTGTATATTTCATTGTGGCCCCCACACTTCAGAAACCAAACCTACACCGTTGCCCAACTGAATGCACTTTTGAATTGAAGAGGGTCTTTTATAGATCTTTAGCTTCAAATCCATGTTTTTATATTTGAATCTATATTTGAAGCGTTATCCAAAATATTCCAAACGTGTTTTGTCTTTACTCTGCTGCCGCCCCAATACAATGACACAACACAGCAGTGAAAAATTACCTTGTACCTTGAATTGTGCTGCAGAATAATCTATCTCTGGAATTCACTGTAATGTCGACCTATCTTTTATCTGGAGCTTTCAACTATTTCCTCAGCAAACTGAGTTTGCCTAGGTGTCATGGAGAAATCTAATGTGATCTAAGGTATCTGGGGGAAGGTGGTGACCCCGTCTTGATCGTGAAGTCAAAAAATATTATTTACTTTCACATTACATTTATACTTTCTAATAAATGTAGGTAGTATAGTGTACAGTCAGAAATGGATTATGTGTGTAGACTACGTACAGCACTGATATGTGGTGTCTGACATTAAGCTCAGCGCGGGGGGTGATGATAACGTGGGCTTTTACAATGCTTAATGAATAGCAGCAGCAAGTGGGGTGGCAGCAGGTATGCAGCAAAAGAGTGAGCAGGATATTGATAGCTCAAGCAGGAAAAGGGTGTGTTATATATATATATATATATATATATATATATATATATATATGTTGCAAAAATAAAAGTATGTGAAGCTAATGGCGGACTCAGCAGTAGCCTCTCAGCAAGGTACCGCACACTGCTCAGGGCGCCTGTCCATGGGCAGCACACTCACTCTGGCATGTGTGTGTATTCCGGTCATGAGTAACGTGTGTAATAACTAACAACGGAGTAAAAAAAATGGAATTTCCCCTTCCAGGATTATTTAAAGTACGACTCAATCTTAATCTTAGCTCGCAGGCTTTGGTTCTTTTTAAGTGCCAAATTCCTTTTTCTTTGCACAAACAATCTGTAAAAGGCCCAATATGTGGTCTAATACAGTCAAAAAGCTGCCAGAGAAGATCTATGCTGTGTTTTAGCTGCTGCCTCCAAAATCAGCTGTTCCTAAAGGGTCAGAGCCTGAATGATTATTTGCTTACAAGAATTACTGTTAGTGATTTATATAATGAAGTAGTAATTTACTGTAGATCAATTATTTTTAAGGGCAATTTGTGCATGGCTGCTTGCTTTTTTCCCCCCAATTCAAGCATGGATCCAGAGTAACAGGGACACCCTTTCTGAAAAGACATGTTGCTGTTGAATTTTTTAAACATCATTTTTCAGTTCTGTGAGCACTACAAACAGAATTCTATGCAATGGTATTGGAGAAAAGACTGTTATATAAAACCTGGGCGATAACCCCAAAACTATCTGCATAGCTAGATACAACTAGAGGTAAGTGAGAAAATATGATTTTTGTAATTTGTGTGAACTGACCCTTTAACATTCTTGCCATGGCCACAACAATGACGAGTCTCCACTGGAAAATGATTAATTTCATCAAATTAATGAGACGTGGTCTTATTGTCCTGGAATTCATTCCTAAAGGGACATGCACTGAGGTTATCTGAAATTCACTCATTTGAAAAATATAATGACTCCTTACACATGGGACAGTGACATGATTCATAGTGCTCATTTTCTCACAACAATTTTTCCACTGCATCAGAATAGAAATAACACTTTATCCATGTCTATCCAGAGCTGTGTTCTCCCCACCGCTATTCATTTGTGTTCCCCATTAGTAATCAAATTACGCACACTGGCTCCTGCCACCGACGTCGCTGATCGGTTTTTAATCTTATTAAGCCTTTCAACTCGTTCAATTGTTTGTTACAAATCGGCCAGAAACATGGTCGCTGGGAGGACAGAGGAATGACACTTGGGCCAATATCCGATGATTGGAAAAATCAACAGAAAGCTGGGGTAGCTGCTAATGCCAGCATTTCTCCTCAATCAGACTGCTCTAGGCAGCTTATACATGAGATGATAGTAATCATTAAAGTACTAATAAACAAAAAAATAATCAAAATACATTATATTTATATGGGATTTTCTAGGAACTCAAAGGCACTGTACAGAGCAGATTAATTATCACAAAGAAAAGAAGAAGCAAAAACATAGGAGCCTGGAGAAAGCCAGTTTGAATAGATGAGATTTCAGGGGCCTTCTCATAGATGGGCGGGGTTTGGCCTCTCTGACGTGGTTGGAGAGGGTGTGGAGCCAGTGGAGGTCTTGGAGGACAGGGGTGATGTGGTCTCTGCTCTCTCAGTGTCAGTGACATGCTGGCAGCAGAGTTTTAGACATATCGGAGTTTATGGATGCTGTTGGGTGGACCGTAGAGGATGCTATTGCAGTAGTCAAGTCTGGAGGTTATGGGGGCATGGATAAGTGTTTAAGCAGCGGCAGAGGGTAGGGTGGGACGGAGGCGGCAAATGTCTTTGAGGTGGAAGAAGGTGAATTTTGTAACCTGGTTAACATTTGGTAGGAACAAGAGGGTAGGGTAAAGGGTGATTCCGAGGTTGCAGCCCTGGCCGGAGGGGGCTACGATGTAGCCGATTAAGCCGATGTGCTGAAGCCGTGTGAGTAGGATGGAATTGTTGATTGTGTAAAAGGTGTCTGCAATACATTCACTCAAGACTTGATATTTAGGGATTTCACGTTGAAGAGTGCGAATTTGAGATGTGGTTAAAACTGAGTTGGCTGGGGGGCCCAGATAGCTCAGTTGGTAGAGAGGGTGCCCACATATAAAGGTTTACCCCTCGACACAGCGAGCCCGGGTTGGACTCCGACCTGCGGCCTTTTTCTGCATGTCATTTCCCCCTCTCTCTCCACTTTCATGTCTTCATCTGTCCTATCAAAATTAAAGGCCGAAATGCCCCAAACAAATCTTTAAAAAAAAAAACTGAGTTGGCTGGATTGCATGGGCCAGGGGTCGTAGGTCGTAGGCAGGCAGAGTGCACGTGTTGTGATGATTCAGTGGAGCTGCGATTTAGCCTGCATGACCGTATGGTTGGGATGTTCCGACCCCAAGTGAAGACATTTTATGCCAGGATCCTCTGTGGATGCAATTGGGTCTACACAACAGCTCAAGGTTCATGATGGGTGTCATGCACAGAAGTGGAGCTGGGAGGCTGCAAAGTTTGAGGAGTTGAGAGGTGGAGTATCTTATTATTATGAAAGCTGGGAGGATGCTTGGCACAGGGGTAACTGCCTAGCTGCTGGCTAACTGAGCCAAAAGGGGCTACAGCTGAGAGGCTGTCCGGAATAAAACTCATAGGGTGATCCAGCAGTGGATTTCAGTGCTGTGCTAGTTGCTAGCTAGCGAAATAGTCTGCCCAGAGAAGAGCTCTGTGCTGGGTAGAGATGGAGCGATCCAGCAGTGGAAACTGTTGGCAGAGCCTCATGCAGCAGAAGCAGCAGCAGCAGTTACAACCGCGGCAGGAGTAGCTGCCACAATTAGCTGGGGCGGCAGGTGGAAGGAGGTAATATAGCTGCTTACATGCAGCAAAACAACACTCATGCAGGGAATTTATCCAGGCAGATTACAAGGTTGACAGCAAAGCTAGCTAGCCAAAACTCAAAACTATAAAAACAAGGTTCCAAAAAAGCAGCAGAAGCCAAAGTAATGTTAAGTTAAGAAGCAGTGAACGAAATGCACTAGAAGATAAAAAACAGGTTATGGCATATTAATCGGTAATAGTGCATACAAACTACACACTACTGTTGTGTGGGTTCAATGTTTAAAAACTCGGCTGATTTAGGCTAGATACAGAGTCACGCCTGGAGGGGCAATTTGGAATCCAACTTTACATTCAGTAGGAGTGGAAGTCAATATTCCCACACCTCACAGGACTTTAAAAAGGGGAATTGATGAGAAATGTTGTCAAATAGATAATTAGTCTAGATGAAGTTGGCCTCAAATGCCTCTCTGCCAGCTGAGATAGGAATCCACAAAGTGTAACTGCCATAAAAGATAAGGGAGGATCTCATCTTGTCCCCATCTTCTTTCTTACAAACCTGCCACCGGCACCCATTTTTCTCTTACTCTCGCTCTCTTTGTTTCACACTCTTCCTTCCAGGGAGCAGCTTTCTCACTCTGTAGCCCGCTGCCTCGACACGTCAGCATTTAAAACAAAGAACACGCATTACGTGGTGGTGGTGGTATGTAATGTGTTAAATGAACTACTAGGTTAGGTTTAGGAAAAGATCATGATTTGGGTTGAAGTAACAATGGTTGTTTATGGAAGTTCAACCGGGACCCTTTTGTCTAAGGGTGCTCCGATTGATCGGTCACCGATCGTTATCGGCCGATAAAGGCTTTAAATAGTTTGATCGGTGGTCTCCTTAAAGGCCGATCAGATGGGCCGATGAGACGCACCACTCGTGAGAAAAGAAATTCTACCGCAGCTAAAATGGCGGACTCTCTTCATTCACCGGTCTGGCAGTTGTACACAGTGTCTGAAAAAGACAACACATTAGCGATTTGCAACGTGTGTGCCAAGGAAATTTCAAAGTTAGTTAGCGCTACGGCAGAGAGAGAGAGAGAGAGAGCGTGTTTGCACTTGTTGACACCCTAATGAAGGACATCACATCAATCAGCTTCACAAGTGACATTTGGAGTCCAGATGTACGTCCCATGTCCATGTTGAGCCTAACTGCGCAGTTTATTAATTAAAACTTTGAATTAAAAAGAGTTGTGCTTCATTCTCAAGAATATTTGGCGTCACACTCCGCGGAGGCTCTTGCTGCTGCATTAAGCGACATGATACGCGCATGGGGAATCCCGAAGGTAAAAGTACACGTTATTCTAACGGATAATGCCAAGAACCTGGTAAAGGCCATGAGGGATGCAGATCTACCCAGCCTGCCGTGCATGGCTCATACACGCAGCAGCCTGCCGTGCATGGCTCATACACACAGCAGCCTGCCGTGCATGGCTCATACACACTGCAGCCTGCCGTGCATGGCTCATACACTGCAGCCTGCCGTGCATGGCTCATACAAACAGCAGCCTGCCGTGCATGGCTCATACACTGCAGCCTGCCGTGCATGGCTCATACAAACAGCAGCCTGCCGTGCATGGCTCATACACTGCAGCCTGCCGTGCATGGCTCATACACTGCAGCCTGCCGTGCATGGCTCATACACTGCAGCCTGCCGTGCATGGCTCATACACACAGCAGCCTGCCGTGCATGGCTCATACACACTGCAGCTTGCCATTGCCGACGGAGTTTTATCACAACGCAGCATCGCTGATTTAACAGCCTGTGGAAGACGCATCGTCTGTCATTTCAAACATTCACAGCTTGCCTACTCTCGACTTCAAAATATTCTGAAGCAACTTGGCCAGCCTATTAAGAGGCTACAACAGGGTGTATCCACCAGGTGGAACAGTACTGTTAATATAAAAACTTCGAAAGCCACGTTGTTGGAAGCGGTCCAGAACAGATTCAGTGACATTCAGTCGAAGCGCCTGTATACAATAGTGCTCGATCCGAGGTGAGAACTTCAGTCGCACATTTCTCTCTCTCTCTCTCTCTCTCTCTCTCTCTCTGTCTCCGGTTGTGTTGCTGTCAGAGAATGAAACTATATTTAAATAATGTCAATGTTAATTGAATATATTGAATTATCTAAGCTCTAAGCTGTTTAAGATGTTTCTAACAGGATTCAGAATGTTGAAAGTTTCCTGTCAATAAAAGTAAACAGTTGACAATTCACAATACATTATCTTCTGTTCATTTTAATACATATAAATTGTTAAGACTATTAAAATTTTGTATATGACAGGGTAAATAGAAGGCTTCAAATAGACCCAGTGATCGGTGACCGGTGATCGGTATTAATCAATACTGCTTTCAGCAATCGGTGATCGGCCCCAAAAATCTTGATCGGAGCACCCTTACTTTTGTCCCATGCAGTTGAGTGACTAATGTGACTAATCAGGCTGCAGTGTGACCCTATAGGGCAAATGTGCACCATGAATGACCATCCACTAAAAGGGCTGCTTTTGCCACTGACAGGCTCAGATTGTTATACCAAGTGTCTGACTGTATTATAGGAAGATGGAGAAGTCTTTTTCTAAAATCTTGTGAGGTGACTTGCCAGAAAACAGCGGTGTAGATCCGTGGATGTTTATAGTGTGGAGTGGGGAGAGAGGAGATCCGGGGAGTACAATTAGTGTAGCTTAGTTTTAGGTTAAGATTTTAACCCTTGTGTTGTTTTCCCGTCAAAATTGAAAATCAACACTTATTTTGATGCTTTTTAATCAATGTTTTTAACTTTTTCTTAAGTTTTTGTCCCATTTTTTCAACACTTTTGACGCTTTTTTTCAAATGTTTGTCACTTTTTTTTGACGTTTTCAACACTACGTAACACTAACTTATTAACTTTAGTTTTACAGTTATTTTTGGAATTTATGGTCAATAAACCTCATTTATAGGAAATTATACCTAATGTTTGAGTTAGAAAAGCAGAAATTAGGAATTGTTTAGACTAAAATTAAAGGAATGGATGTTGATGGATAATCACAGACTGGAATATGTCAACTTTTACTCTCACTTTACTTTAAAAATATTTTTTTTTTTTCAAATGCTATAAAATTGAATAAGACGCCACAAAATTATTGAAAGTAGAGATTTGTACTTGCCAAAGAGCTTTGGGTGGAATCTATCATGTTATTTTGGGGAATTACAATTGGGTAGTTAAAAAGAACACTAATATTGGAAAACGGGTCAATTTGACCCGAGGACAACGTGAGGGATAAACGTTACCTTTGGATAGGGACAGGCTGAAGTTGAGGCTAGTTGTGCTACAGCTACAAATGCAGACAGAGCAGAGGTTAGCTGATGCTATTAGCTGATGCTATTAGCTGGAGTTACTGTGTTGACCTGGCATCAGTTAGTTACACAGGAGAGCATGGCAGGATTATAGAAACTTCCCCATCTTTCTATAATGTGACTAACACTCTGAGCCTGTCAGTGGCAAAAACTGTTTTTTGGTAGAAGTACAGCGGGGGTGCACATTTGTCCTGTAGGGTTACATTGCAGCCTGCTGCACGGCAGTTTCAAAAGATGTTTCAAAGATGTTTGTTCACGTAGACACTAATGCACGGTGTCCAGGTTAAAAAATACAGAAATTCCCCTTTAAAATAAGTCCACGTTGACGTTTGGTTTAATACAGGACAAACAGCGTTCTCCTGGGTGTAAGTCCCGTGTTTGTCCATCTGTCCCGCCTTGCTCCCTACGTGGACTTTGAGACAGGACTGTGTTGAACCAAGGATACGTGTGTGTCCACCATGACAAAGGATCCTGACTTTTTACATGGTGCCGGCACATCATTTAACACATTACGTTACGTTACATTTCTTATTTTTATATTCAAATATTATTGAAATATTTAATGGTCAAATGCAGCCTGTTAAATATGTAATACACTACTCAGGCTTATGCATTGGCAATGCCACTATAAGCATGTGGTTGTTGTCCCACTAGAGGGACTTCTAACATCAGCCTGGTCTTGAAGGGGATCTATGGGGGTCATGGCGCATTGCATTTCTGGCATGCTGCTCTCGGTTTACGGAATTCATCCAACAGCCCTAGTGCCACCACCACGTAACGCAGTGCTAAAAGGTTGTTGCATGTCACGTATCTCTGTAAGATCTTTTTTTTTTTTTTTTAAGTGACATTCCACATCACTACGCTATAATCCATTTTATGGACAGTTCCTATGATTGCTGTCAGTATGTTCATTCAGCACCCCTGTATGGACCATAGAAACCATCTCAGACACCTCAAACCTGAACAAATCCAAACCAACCTTGGCTAGATGCCATTAGAGAGAAAATATAATATAACAACTGTAGCATGACATACTGTATATGATAATATATAATACAATTATTTTAGTAAATTGCTATATCCACCACCGCACTGCAGACCTTCTTGGAAAGGTCGGTTGGTGCATCCATCACATATAGATCACACCTCCTTTCACATGAAAGACAAGAGTAGGAATAACAGCCATCTGTTTGCTGTCACACGGAACACATCCCACCGGTGCATTACAACACGTACGGAAGTAAACACCCAATGACGAGCAGAAGAAATGCATTTCACTAAAAACGGCCTCAGTAATGAGATTCTTAGTGATGCGTTGGCAGTTCTTTGCTGAAGGGAGAGCCAGACAAAATGATGCAAAGCTATGAAACGTGGTCATGTATATTTGACCATGAGAATGTGTTCAAAGTCTTGTTATGTGTTCCTTTAAGGGCTGTGAGGAATAGGAAGGCTCGAGGGCTCTGCTTTGGAACAGATGACACACACACACACACACTGCAGACTGGACATTTCCCCGAGTCCCATCCTCCTCACGCCAACCCAATCACCGTGACCACCTTGAAGAGGACAGTTTGCCCATAAGACCCGTTTCTCTTTTTTCTCCTCCACTGCATCTTCCTCTGTCCCCCCCTCCCTCTCCTTCTTTTAATCCTCCTCCGCTCTCGCACACCGTCTGATTTATAGGACCGGGGTGAAGACAAAAGCTACTCAGAGAGGAGGATGGGAGTTGAGGGGGAGAGATTTCATTGGCGTCACCACTTTCCCAGTCACTCTCCTTTGGATACGCCAAGGACTGTGACTATAAACAGACAGCATTGTCCTTGAAGCCCTTTCAGGACAACAGCTGATGGGAGATGACCTTTAACCTCAAAGCGAGTGGCCCTGGATGACTGCATGTTATCTGGAGGTTTGATTGAAGGAGGGAATAAAAGAAAAAAGGTTCAGATGAAGAGACAGAGAATGCAAAAGCAATTTGGATTCTTATTTATTTTTTGTTGTCAAACATATTTAAGACTTAAGACTAGAGGTGTGCAAAAAAAACTATCAATTCATATTCAAATCGCAATTCAAGCGCTACCAATTCAAAAAAATTCAAAAAAATTGAATATTAAAAAAATAGACAGACATAACACGCACACATCATAATAGGATGTTAAAATAAACAAATCAAAATGGATATATATACATATATATATATATATATATATATATATATACACACACACACAAATCGTTTTTGAATCGATAATCAATATCAAATCGTGAGCCTAAAATCGGAATTGAATCGTGACATTTTCTGAATCGTACACCCCTACGTAAGACTAGTCAAATTCAGAGTTTATTATTCATATTATAGACGGTCCATATCTAGCAGTTTCAACAGTTACAGCTTGTTGTCCTGTTTCAGTTTAAAACTGATGGAGTTATACATGTTCAAAACAAAATCTAAATTATATTTATTTAACTCACTCCATTTTCACTCCTTTTATTGTGACCATATGTGGACGGAAGGATGGAGCTGGGGAGGAGCGGAGGGCGGATATGACGTCAACTATGCACGGCGTCGTGCTAGCCACTGGTCAATCACAAGTTAGCCACGCCCTAAAGCATCCCCTGCTTTATCGCCTATTTTAAAATAAATGGGACCACACTTTATGCTGTATTGAAGAAGACTTAAAACTAGCGATTGAGACCATAAACTCATTATGGAAATGTTTACTAGACTACTGATAGGACTTCTTTTTTGGAGTAGGTGGATTCGCCCCCTGCTGGCCATTAGAAAGAATGCCGTTTTAAGCCATGCGTGGCAGCCTCTGCCCTCAGGGTATGAGTGGGTATAAATGGGTGAATGTTGGCATGTGAGCAGAGTGAAACGTCAGCGAGTGGGGAGCAGAGTGGCAGAACTCTGGATGGAGCTTAGTGTTTTGTTGTTGTTTTATAAAGTTGGAGAGCTGCATGATCCCGCTCCAATCTCCGGTACTGCTCACACCAAGAGTTCCAAGCACGCCCAAGCGCGTCTCTGTGTTACTGCAGTGCAGGCAGTATGATGAACCGCCCTCCCTCCATGCCGCCAGTGCCTGGAGCTTTGCCAGCAAAGAGTCTGGACAGCACTGGCGGCATGGAGGGAGGGCGCGGACCGTTCATCTGATAAATACAACACCTCTTTTTTTTCGAACAGTGATTGATCTGAGTAGGGCGGAGTGAAATTGGAGTTGAGCATGGAGAGATATTTAGCCGAGCAGCCTGCAGTGAGAGCATTTTGGAGCCTTTGAGCAAAAGTGGAGGGAGCAAACAGCTCTGAGAGCGAGGAGCAGAAATTCTCACCACTCCACTTGGTTGTTAAGCCCATTTGAGTGGTTGGTAGACTAGAAAAGCACAATATGAATGCAGTCCATTTACCATTTCACATATTGCAGCTTACCTTTCAGGTCAGAATAAAAATAAGGTAACTAGGATTGGTCTCATTTGGGGATTACTGAGGTCATTTTCTCTGCATAGGCAAAGAAAGACCCCCACATCTTTTTTAATTTAGAGACTTTCAAAGTATGTCCAAATTTTTCAAGCTGAAAATTAGTGAAATTTTCTTTTATCCCCAGAGTGAAGTGACAGTGTTGGTGATTTCTATGTTATTAGTATTTAATGTCGAGCCAATAATGTTACAAAAGATCTGAAGTAATGGCAGCAACATTAAAAGCTATGCAGTTCCTTTCAGCCATTCATAATCAGAATATTAATCATATCACAGAAGTCTGTCATTCAAGAAAAAAGGGGTATGAGACATTTTTAATTCAACATGTTTGAAACTTATGAATGTCATGTACAGTGGTACATTTATAGGCCTAACCATTCTGCTTATCTTGCATAAATGTAAGTTATTTTCATACAATCATACCGTTATTCATGTGGATGAATATGAGTGGACAGGAGGGTGAGCCTGAGCAACCATTTTCCATGTGAATAGCATCATTTTTTTTTTATTTCACTTCCAACCTTATTTGTGAAACACCTGAAACACAGCTCAAAGTGCTTAACAAAAAAGAAATGCTATGCAAGTGACCATACCATGTGAAAATACCATAACTAATGCAAAATGAGATGAAGAAGAAAACCCACTAGATAATAAATGGAACATTACCTACACCGAGAGCTTCAAAATAGACATAGAATGAACATAAACACATATTTTCTCACAGAATCTAGAGGTTAAAAACAAGGTTAAGAATGGCTTCAGTCAGTTTTAGGTTCGGAGAGTTTAACTTTATGGTTCAGTAGGCTCGGTGTGGCGGTGCAAGGCACAGGTTAGCCTGTCAGACTATAAGGAATGTAATTCACTCACACATGCAAAAGTGTGTGTGTGTGTGAGAGAGAGAATAGCAGCTCTGCCTCATCTATACTGAGCCCCTCAGGGATAAACAGGTAGAAATACACTCAATCAGTTGAAATGCAACCCTCCAATTTCCACCCCAGGTAGGGAACAGATACCATCTCTGATTTGAAACCACGGCTTCACTGAACCCACATCCCTCACTTGTGTCTAAGGCAATGTAAACATTTAATGAAATGACTCCGTTTAATCCCGCGAGTTCCTTAAAAACGACTGCCTTTTTTACATCGCCAACAGGTGAAGCAGAAACCAAGCAGGCTTGACAGAGGAAGAGAAACAGGAAAGAAAGAGTGGATGAGAAGATAGAGGAGGCTGTAATAGGGAGCTGGGTGCCGTTTGGGAGCCTGGATGTGTGGGTGGGGTGGGGGGCTGACTGTTTAAACGCTCACAGACGCCCATGCGTGTCGAGACTGCCAATCCTCTGGGAAATCAGGACTCAGGAAGCCGCCAGGCTCCCTGGAAAGATCACCATTTCTAAGCACAGAGCTCTGACAATTTGAAATGTGAGGCGGCCAAACCACCTGGCACAACCAAAGGTTTGATATGAGGCTCTGAGGAGACTGACAGGGATGGGAAATGGGCCTCATTTGTTGAATTCTTTGATCACAGTGCTACCTTTCTCCTCCTCCTTCGTCTCTCTCTTTCTCTCTACCCTTCTCTCCAGATTCATCATCATTGAGCTACAACTTTTGGAGGTGTCTGGGTATCTCCGTAATGAGAGCAACCCCCTAGATATTATTGATCTATGTCCTCAATTACCTTCCAACTCTCAATTATTAAATACAGTTCCAGCTCCTTTACTTCCAGAAGTTGTTCAAAGGGAAGAGAAGGTGGTTTACTCTCCAATAGGAATGTAATGCAGGCACGTCCTCAGTAATGGGCCAGGGCGGCACTGGCCCGCCCACTTTACTCGCTGGCCCGTCCATCCAAATTTGATCAATATATGTTTTATTAAAAATATTCAAATGTATGTACAAAAAAAAGAAAAAAAAAGAAATAGTAACAGAAATACTGTAGTTGTGTGTTTTAAACGTGTCTTCTCTTCTGATCAAAACAAAACTGTGTATAGCATAGAATAAGGATCAAACTATTAGGACGCCTTCGGAAAGTAGGTGGTTGCTATGGTAACAGGCAGACTCTCCGCTGATGTGGGCTAGTCTATGTCCTGCAGGATGTCTGATGTGGGCTAGTCTATGTCCTGCAGGATGTCTGATGTGGGCTAGTCTATGACCTGCAGGATGTCTGATGTGGGCTAGTCTATGCCCTGCAGGATGTCTGATGTGGGCTAGTCTATGCCCTGCAGGATGTCTGATGTGGGCTAGTCTATGACCTGCAGGATGTCTGATGTGGGCTAGTCTATGTCCTGCAGGATGTCTGATGTGGGCTAGTCTATGTCCTCCAGGATGTCTGATGTGGGCTAGTCTATGTCCTCCAGGATGTCTGATGTGGGCTAGTCTATGCCCTGCAGGATGTCTGATGTGGGCTAGTCTACGACCTGCAGGATGTCTGATGTGGGCTAGTCTATGTCCTGCAGGATGTCTGATGTGGGCTAGTCTATGTCCTCCAGGATGTCTGATGTGGGCTAGTCTATGTCCTCCAGGATGTCTGATGTGGGCTAATCTATGCCCTGCAGGATGTCTGATGTGGGCTAGTCTACGACCTGCAGGATGTCTGATGTGGGCTAGTCTATGTCCTCCAGGATGTCTGATGTGGGCTAGTCTATGTCCTCCAGGATGTCTGATGTGGGCTAGTCTATGTCCTCCAGGATGTCTGATGTGGGCTAGTCTATGCCCTGCAGGATATAAACACCTTCTCTGCTGTTTGGGTCATGTTTAGTTGCCACTTAGTGTAATAAAATGGTTTAATTTTTTAACTGGTTCTGCCGGTGCAAATATATTTTAGCCTGAATAGGTTAATATCAACATCTTTTTGTCATGTTACTGTTGTGTACAAACCTTGTAGACTGAGCTTTGTTGGTTGAGCGTGCTGTAGCCAGTACTGCTATTACCGTTGTAATGCAGTATGTGTTGGAAGGTAAAATTGTTGCTGTTTTTTTTAGTTTGTTCTTTTTGATACTTCTACAATGGCCCACTCACTTTTGTACTGGCCCGCCCAAAATATTATTCCTGCCTACCGCCACTGATGTAACGGTATGAAAATGGAACCTCATGGTTATAGTGACCAAAACAATCACGCTTTTTGGCATTTTTAAAAGTGTGTTCAATATGTTCGGAAAGCGTAACATTGTTTATTATATTACAAAAATATAGGCTATAGGCTTGTAAAAACTACTGAAAACTGGCTGCTGAAACACCGGCCCACCGGTAAGAACTAGAACCAGAGATGTCTGACTGAGAGATTAGAAAGATTTATTTACATCTCCAACATGAAGTTAACCATAAAGTTGTATTTGATATTACATGTGAAGTTGGATGTGGTTCGGAAATATAAGCAAATCATAATGCACATTAATAAGCATTTGACTTACTATGAATATTGTTTACTGGCGTTTGCTTGTTGCTAGCAAACAATCTGAATATCAACATCTGGCTGCACAAGTAATATTACACAACCTGCACATCTATATCAGCTATATGTAATAAGAAACATAGCAATATTATCAAGGTGATAATCTCTCTCTCTCTCTCTAAATGTCACGTCTTAACACGGGTTAAACTTCCACATTGTAGAAGGACACTTATTGAAGATGACGAGGCAGTAATAGTTAACTATTCAACAAGTCCGTAAAATTTATCCCACACTGCCAAGGTGACGGGGCTCTGCAGTTCAGAAACTCTCTATGTCTTTAACAGCAAATGTACTGTACTGCCTGTGGAACAATTTGTATTATTATCAAATTTTACCAAGGCCACGTGACAGAAAGCAGGGCTCTGATCGTGATGTGTGGTTATAATAAAAAGAAAATATGAGCAGGAGTGAGTTGAGGAGCCACCAAATGTCCTAGAGCAGAAAGAGGACACAGTAATGAGACAGTACCCTAATCAACCGAGGGTTTATCAGCATACTTGACTTTATTGGAATCCCCCTGCATGCAAAAGACTAAGTGAACTGTGCACGCTCAGTAACGACCCTGCAGCACCAGCATCTCTTCATAAGCAGTCAATCAAAATGTTAAGCCCCAAAGTGGAGGGTAAGCGAGCTCTTCTTCCCTCAGCTTTTAGAGGAAGAGCAGAGAAAAACAAGCCTGCGCTGCAGTTGTCTCTTAGGCATCATTTTGGAAGAATTTCATTTGGCTTGTTTTCATTTTTTTTTCAAAGCCCTGAGGTTTGGTGTATCATATAACACAGTTTGTGTGTTCTTGCCCTTAATATCAGAAGTGTTTGTGTGCATTGATCAGAATCACGCACATGTGAAAAGCTACTCTTGCTGATGTTGTAGTTGTCGTCCGCTCTGCTAAAGACACGCAGCAGCTTTATTTTCACACGATGTTAGCAGCCGAGCCTTCCCCTTCAAGACAGGTAGCCATGTGGGCAGCGTGTGGCTGTGACGTAACGTTAGTCCAACGGGGTTTGTTATACAAAAAAAAAAAGACATGACCAACAGAAAAAGTACCAGATATTATCCAGAACTTTTTTGAGTCTAGCAGTATGCAGTGGAAAAGTATCCAAAAACAGAATGAGTAAACACTCTGATTCACTCTGTACTGAGACTTCTAGCTTCTTTTGGTTCATTGTTTGGGTTTTCCAGCCCACAACTTTACGGTTTTGGTTCAGCAAACTTATTTCTGGTTGTTTTTTTTAAGTGAAAAAGCTTTGATAAAACCGGTGTACACTACCTTCTCAGCAGTGACAGACAGCTGGTGAACAAAGTGGAGCATTTAGCAGCTAAAAAGAGACAGATATTTTCCCTCAGGAGTTGGTGGAGTGACTAACTGTACATCCATTGCTCTGTCTCTGTGCCCCACACAGCCTAGGCCTGTTGGAGGTTTCATCTCATTAAAAGGGGAGTTTTCCTTGCAGCTGTTGCTGATGGGGGAATGTTGGGTCACTGTAAATTAAAGAGTGTGGCCTGGACCTGTGCTGGGTCTCAAA
Organism: Percina caprodes; assembly: GCA_013375575.1. Lineage (NCBI taxonomy): Eukaryota > Metazoa > Chordata > Actinopteri > Perciformes > Percidae > Percina > Percina caprodes. The sequence continues at coordinate 38,591 of JABXJD010000220.1, forward strand.
TTGAACACTTCTGTACATACTCTTGCTATTTTGCCTCTTTGACGGAGAAAAGAGAGGGAGTCTCAAAGTGCCGACCTGAGGAAGACCTACTCTGATGATCAGAGGCATGAGCCAGTCAAGCCCCACGAATGACATACCACCAAACGTACCACCTGAACGTCAAATGGACATAAGGCCCCCCCCCAACATGGAGCGAGGTGGAGAAGACTGTGAAGCAGGCGTGATCAGCATCAGCACCTGGGCTCAATGGCATCCCGTATAGGCTCTACATCCACAGAGTCCTTAAATACCTCTGGAAACTGATGAAGGTGGCTTGGCAGAAGGGAGTGATACCGAAAGCATGGAGAAAAGCAGGAGGTATCCTGATCCCCAAAAAGAGAAGGACTCGTCATCCATCAGCTTGTTGAATATAGAGGGAAAGATGTTCTTCAGTGTCTTGACCCAAAAGCTCTCTACATTCCTACAAAGAAACAACTTTGATACATCGGTCCAGCGTTTCTAAGGCTGTCTGGAGCATGCCAATATCATCTGGCACCAGATACAAAGTGCCAAAAAGGAACGGAGTGACCTACACAGTTTTCTTAGACCTTGCCAATGCCTTCGGATCAGTCACTTACAAGATCTTGTGGACGGCCTCCAACTACTTGAGCTTACCACATCACATCACAGGTTTGGTCAAGAGTTACTTTTAGGATCGCCAGTCCTGGGTAACATCTGAGAACGACACCACTGCCTGGCAGCATCTGGAGATCAGCGTCATGGCTGCACTTTCCCCCCTGGCATTTGTCATGGCAATAGAGCTGATCATAGGAGAGATAGGCAAGAGGACCAAGAGCGGCCTGCATCTTCCACCAATTAGAGCCTACGTGGACGACATGACCATCATCACAACAACAAAACCATGCACTAGAAAAGAGGGATTGTGGAAAAGGTGCACTGTGCCTTTTCGGTGTGTGCAGTGTACTTTTCTGTATGTTGTCATCTGGACCAATGTTTTACATTTTTGTTTGGCTGTTTAAATTTAAAAGAAAAACAATAAAAAAAAAAAAAAAAAATGCATTAGATGCTTGCTTCAGAAACTCCAGGAAAACATCCAGGGGGAAATAATGGAAGTCAAGCCAAGCAAGTCACACATCATATTATATCCACTAATCACGTAACGCAAAACAGTCAAAGTCAAAGCGGTTGAACCTCCCCCGATGCTGTACAGAGCGTCGTCAACATTTTTTTTTTTTTTTTAATTTCTGCAGTCAACCTAGGGGAATGATAAATACATTAAAGTAGAAAGTGTTGTGTTGAAGTTTATTCCCCCATCGAGTACTTTATTGTGATTGTAGAAATCTATTGTCTGCAATAAATATACTGGCCAGGTTTTTGGGACATATACTGTACATTATAGGCGTATGATTCACTTATTCACATTCATTAATGTAATAAGATATTAGTGGTGAAAGTTAGAGGCAAACTTACACAACAGTTGTGATGTTCCTCTATGCTATCAGCTCGTGCTCCAGGAAAGTGAAGAATAGTTTGTTTGGTATATCCAGCAATCATGTAAGGTTGGATGTATAAAACACGATGCCCAAATAAATGCAGAGTGATAAATCTGTGTTGTATCTGTGCCTCTAATTTGTGACTTGTGAAACACAGCAAATCTTGTAGTTGATTAGCCATAGCAGCCTTTGCCTTACTGTTAATGCGGCGGTGAGTGTAGGTATAAAGGTTGAAGCTCTTATTCGGGGTGTGAAGGGAAACGTTGGAAAAAAATACAAAAATCAGACACAAGAACCCTTTCTGCTGACAAGAGCTGTGTGTCAATACCTCTTGTGAGAATTAGATCTAACATGTTCCTGACACCTGTCGAGCAATAACTTCCTCCAGATGGTTTCTCACACTAGGCTATCATTTTTTATTTTTTTAATCACAGTTTACAACTACATTTAGTCTTGAATAAAAAGGAGCAGCATGTATTTAATCCGGTGAGTGTCAATCCCTGTCCTAATAAACATGGTTACAATATACCAGAACGTGAACCAAAAAGTAGCAAACTGTCACTGCTGCCATAACAACTTAAAGTAAATTGTAAATGCACTGCAACAATGAAGCGGGGGTCCACCCAAGCTGTGTACAGTAAGGATGAGATGCTGCTGACCTCAGCTGAGGAGGTAATAGGTAGGAAACCAATGGAGTGCCTTCTTCAGGTAGGGAATGAATCCTTATCCCAAGTGAAGGAGTTTAAATACCTTGGGGTCTTGTTCGCAAGTGAGGGGACAATGGAGCAGGAGATTGGTCGGAGAATCGGAGCAGCGGGGGGGTATTACATTCAGTTTATCACACCGTTGTGACGAAAAGAGAGCTGAGCCAGAAGGCAAAGCTCTCGATCTACCGGTCAGTGTTCGTTCCTACCCTCACCTATGGTCATGAAGGCTGGGTCATGACCCAAAGAACGAGGTCCACGGTACAAGCGGACGAAATGGGTTTCCTCAGGAGGGGGGCTGGCGTCTCCCTTAGAGATAGGGTGAGAAGCTCCGTCATCCGAGAGGAGCTCGGAGTAGAGCCGCTGCTCTTTTGCGTCAAAAGGAGCCAGTTGAGGTAGTTCGGGCATCTGGTAAGGATGCCTCCAGGGGGGCTCCCTAGGGAGGTGTTCCAGGCACGTCCAGCTGGGAGGAGGCCTCAGGGAAGACCCAGGACTAGGTGGAGGGATTATATCTTCAACCTGTCCTAGGAACACCTCGGGATCCCGGAGTTGGTTGATGTGGCTCGGGAAAGGGAAGTTTGGGGTCCCGTGCTGGAGCTGCTGCCCCTGCGACACGATACCAGATGAAGATGGATGGACATTAAAAAACAGTAAGTTAATTTACAAATGATGAAATACAAGTTACAAATGAGACGCACGGACACAGATACGCATTTACGGATACAATTTGCTCTGCATTCATTTTTGCATTGTGTTTTAGAAGTTGAAAATACTTATGAGACTGTTTTAGCACCATAGATGTAACGTTGGAAGCAGGAGAAAGTACTGGAGTCAAAGCCAGTATATTTTCATTTTGGTTCCAAATATTGGTTTCATAAACTACTACTAATAATAATAATAATGTTATCGGCCTTGAAAACCCAGTATGGGTCCATCCTTACTACAGAGTGTATTAATGCAGAGTTAGAACTTAAACCTCAGGGAGACACATGCTGCACCTCGGCTTTAATAGACTATTGTTTGGAAGAGCTAAACTTTGATAAGTCTGTGTGTGATGTAGAGTTGGGGGGTATTCAAATGTTGATGGCGTCAACCCTCCTCCCTATTTTACCGCAGTATACAGTATTACCGTGACTAATTAAAAATGATGACGTGGGGCTCAGACGGCGTCACCAAACCTTTGGCTTGTGCCTCCACCGTTCAGAGAATGAATACCAAACACTAACACTGAAACACCTCTCCCTTCTCATTAGGGGGGGGGGACCCAACATGCTGCCCAACTGCAGAACGATATCTCTCTCTCTCTCTCAAATAAATTATATCTTATATTTAATCCTTGTCTCCTATATAAGTGCATTCCTTTTTTTTAATGCTATTTTGAAGACCCCTGCGGTAGTGGTTGTGTGTGTGTGTGTGTGTGTGTGTGTGTGTGAAAATCTGCTTAGAAAATTACAGAGGGCTTCCTGGGGCCATTTTCAACCTACAGATCCCAATAGGTGATTTTAGTAGTTTACTTGTCTGTAAATGTCCTACATGTATGTCTATACCTGTGTATGTGTGTGTGTGTGTGTGTGTGTGTGTGTGTGTGTGTGTGTGTGTGTGTGCGCGTGTGTGTGCGTGTGTGTGCGCGCGCGCGCAAGCCTTGTGTGTCTGTGTGAAGATAAAGGGTTTTAGATGTACCTAATCAGCCATTTTTCTCACAGTCTTTAAAACCACATTAGTTCTGTTTTACACGGGTCAAGTATAAATGTGGCTTTACTTGTTTCCATGCAGTGCTGCAGCCAGGATCCGATGTGTTGGAAAGATGACTGGCGCCCTCTAGCAGTCAAATGGATGTGCACAGATACTGTGTGGGAGCAGATTTGCCCTCCATGTTGTCAGTATTAGTCACTGTCACTGTACACAGTTGAACACACAGAAGGCCTATCTATCTCTATCTTTAGGCTTAGATATTCTTTATAATTGTAGTTCAGCAGCCCTGGTCTCTCTCTCTCTCTCTCTCTCTCTCTCTGCTGGCTGAGGGAGACAATCGTCATCCCCATTTTATTTTGTGTCTTGACATTTTTCTGCAGCAGATGCCTTGCGTATGGCACAGACATCACTTGAGCCATGAAGGACTTCACTGAAGGAAATCAATGTAATCTGCTGTTAATCACGGGGCTTAATTAGTCATGAAATCTTTCATCAGAGGTTGCAGTTTCAATAAGGCTTGGCGGTCGCTGAGCTGCAGGAGAGGAGGCTGCTGGGAAGATTCAGGGTGCCATATTGCTGCCGTCAAGTGTTATAATTCAATTCAATTTAATGTGCTGTATTGGCACGAATAAAAAAAACAAAACATGTAGTTGCCAAACAAATGTAAGACCTTGAACACAAGACTTTAAGGTCTAAAATTTGAATTTTGAAATGTAAGACTTTTTAAGAGCCCGCAAAAACCCTGTGGACCCCAGAGCCACTAACCCAAAATTCAAACCATTGAAACATTTCAGAGGACTACAGCGCTGCTTATTCCCATGTCATTTGAATCATGTTCTAAGGTTTTGAGTCCCTTTTCCAAAACTGTTGTTAACAAAGCCCCGGATCCCCACTAACATTGAACCTTAATCCTACATCTGGTCTTCTGCATATTCTATATAGCCTACCTTTTGCACATCCCTCTCTTTATCCTGCACGAACCCATCCAGCCTCGTTATTACGCATGTATGTTAAAAGTACAAGGCACATATCTTCACATGATCTGGGAGTGCTCTCTTGTAGGTCAGTTCTGGAACCATATTGCATCCAAAATCTCCGCTTGTTTAATGTTACTGTGCCTGTTACTGTTCAGGTCTTGATTCTGAATGAGCGGTCAGCCTTCCAGCTCTCTGGGACTCAGAAACGTGCTGTGTTTGCTGTTTCTGCACGTGTTGTCATGTCTTCCCTCCCTCCCTCCCGTCTATCCTTTCTATGTTTTTTGGTCCTGGGACGCGTTCCCTGCTTCAGTGTATTGTTTGTAATTGTATGTCACTGCTTGTAACTTTTAAATGTTTTTTTTAATTATTTTATTAAAAGGTTTGAGAAAAAAATGTATGTAAGTTATTGGTTTCTGCATTTACTGCTTGTTTATTTTAGATTATAGTTTTTATGTACATTATGTACCATCAACCAAGGCACATTCCTAGTAAGCACAACTTCCAATAACTCTCTTTCTGATTCTGATGACTGATGTAATGAAATGTAGTGTGTGCTACTGAACTAAAAGGACCTGAATGGGGACAGTTTTCTTTCAAATAAAACTGTTATGATTTGGATGAAATGACCTCTTAAAATACTGTTCATGCTTTCAACATGTCCAAAGAAGGCACAGTCCAAAGAAGGCAATAACAAAGCTATTGACACCCAGCAAACTGTAGGCATCTGATACAACCTTCACCCCACCAGACAGACCCCACACGCCAAATACACACCACACACACTATGTGGACTTCCAGCCAAGCCGGCATGTCAAATCACACACCTATTGGTCAAAAGCTGAATGACTAGTCCAGCTGAGCAGGCGGCAAATATGCCTGTCCAGTTCAATAAACCAAGTCCTGCCATCTCCCTCACACATCACAAGACAATGATCAGGGCTCAACAATAAGGGCTGCCCACTGGCCCAGCGCAAATAAAATGCCACAATAAAAAGTTTCATGTAATTTTTTTTTTCAAACCCTTTGTTATCAATGTTTTTTTAAAGTTCTTTACATGGTTATTGTTTGCATAAAACTTGCAGTTATTGTAGGTGTAGAAACTCAAAAATACAACCAGAGGGCACCTAAAAATGTACGCAGTCAAACAAATTACAGATAGACAGCCAGTAAAAATTGACTTTGGGCAAATAATTAAACTAAAGGGCAGTGTATGGCTCCAGACTATGGCTGAATCTCACCCCCCTTATTTGATAGCACCTCGACTCCTCGGTCCTCGGCTCAGCCGGATGTTTTTCAGTCCCTCCTTGGCAAAGGCCGTCTCAAAGCTCTTATTCTGCAAGGCTTCCAGGAAGGCTGCTCTAGTGTATCCTTGCCTACCAGCCTAAAACCCATTTGCTCGTTGGGACTAAGACGCGAGGATGGGAGGCAAGTGGAGGAGACGGGGATGAAATTGAAGCGCTTTGGGATGTACCCTATGTCAAATAAAGTTGAATCTAATATAATCTAATCTAATGTTCACTAAAATGCACCCAAGCAAAAAAGATCAACAGTAATTCTGAAACGTGATTGACTGAAGATACAACAATGCCATCACACACAGCTGTGTGCAGGTTGCAGAAGAACAGACACTATGTGAGCTGGGCAACTTCCCAAACAGCAAAAGCCAACTTAACAGTATATTATGTACTTGACAAAGTCTCATCCAGGCCTATATAGCAGTATCACAGCATAATGATGCAATACATGAACAATAATTATCAATTAAATCATTTTATAAATATGTTTTTATGTAAAAGAAATTTTAAAATATATATAAATATTTTATAGCTTTTTTTTCAGAAAAAAAATAAAATCAAATGATGGGTTTTTTGAAAACATAAGCTTTGTGCAATGTGTAGGGGAGTTAGCGGAGTTCAACATAAAGTGTATTGACATGAATAGGTCAAAAGGTCAAGTTGCGTAATAGATTTTTCGAATGGAATAGCCTACGTCCAATATAAAACCAACTTTACCACTGTACAACAGATAGCATAATAGCTCTTACCTTTAGAAGTTGTTTTTTCTTAGCAACGTCGCAGATGAAATCCACCTAGTCCCGCTCCCTCACCAGCTCGGACTCGATGGCCATCGAGGTCAGTCAGAAAGCCTCTTCGGTTTCTGACCCATAGCTAAAATGTCCTCTCTCCCACCCTCACAGTTAGATACAGGCAGTGTGAGAAAAAAGCCTGAGAGCCACTGAAACGTTGGTGAAGTTGGTTGTCTGCGGGCCATTGTTCAGGTCTGTTGTGGCTACATCTCGGGACAACTTTGCTAAAGCTAACGTTAGCTACAGTTAGCTAAGGCAGAGCGTAGCTGGTAGAGGGTGGCGACTCCTCCAAGCTAACGTTGGCTAACGTTGGCTAACGTTGGGCTAACGTTGGCTAACTTAGCTCATAAACGTCCTCCTCGTCACCATTCCTAGCTTAAAAAACATTTTTTGGACTCCCAAGACAAGACGGTGCTCACCCGACTGGCCAATAGGAACGTGCCCCCCCGAGAGAAAAAGCCTGAGACAAGAGCAAAAAAACCGAATGGAGAGCAGAGACTTTTGAGAGCGAGAAGAAAAACGTTTTGAGAAACCCTTTTTTCAAACTGATAGCAACAAATATATATTTGAGAGTTTAGAAGATTTTTTTTTTTTGCTATTGGTATGAATACTTTTTCTCTCAAATATTTTTTTTTTCTCTCATAAAATGTTTTTTTTTTGATAACTTTTTTTCTCTCAGATCTTTTTTTTTTTTTTCTCTCCCATGTAATAAAGAAACAATTCAAACTCCATATCGATTGATGTCCATTTCCCACATTTCCATTCGCTGATACCTATCTGACCGTGGATCTGTTACAAATTAATTCATTCGCTCTTAGAAAAACTTACCTTGAATCAGTAGGTTATGATGTAAACAACATTTTCATGCCCCCACACCTTTATCATTATCCAACCTCCACAGGGCTATGGTCCTGCTCCCAGTCATATTCTTCTTCTTCTTTTGGGTTTGACAACAGTTGGCAATCCCATGCATGGCAATTCAATTTTTCAATTCAATTTTATTTATAGTATCAATTCATAACAAGAGTTATCTCGAGACACTTTACAGCTAGAGCAGGTCTAGACCAGATAGAGCAGGTCTAGACCACACTCCATAATTTACAAGGACCCAACAGTTCTAGTAGTTCCCTCCAGAGCAAGCAACAGTGGGACAGTGGCGAGGAAAAACTTCCTTTTAGGAAGAAACCTCGGACAGACCCAGACCCAGACCCAGACCCAGGCTCTTGGTAGGCGGTGTCTGACGGGCCGGTTGGGGTTAGAATGAAGAGTGGCAATAAAAAAATAGAAAAAAAATAGTAGATAGAAGAAAAAAAATAGTAGATTGAAAAGAAATAGTAGACTATCCCAATCACACCTGTCCAGTCATCAGTTCTAATAACGTTATTTGTCCCCATGGGGCAATTAAGAGGCAGGAAGAGTAGCACATAAAAGGACAGTCCACAGACAAGGTTCAAATATGAATAAATATATAAATACATTTTGATGCATAATGCTGTGCATTCTAAAGTGCTAATTAGACTTAGGCTTATACTTGTCTTTATTGATCCTTTTGGGATGACTCCCGCAAGGAAATTGAATTTCCAGTAGCTCCATTTGAATAAAGAATAGTCTAGTAATCTAATACATCTAGGAAAAATACATTAAAAAAAAAACAATTCAAAAAGGTGCTGTGGTGGAGTTCTTAACTTCGAACTGACATTGTAAGACAGACAATCACCTTCGTTTTTTATTTTATTCTGATTGGAGAATTATCAAGATCACACGCCTTGTGTAGACTAGTTTTCACTATCACTCCCTTAACGTGCCTCATGCCTCTTGGACCATTCACAAATCTGCTTTTGAACCTGCACACTTCTTGTAACTGCTTTACATAGTTGTACTTTCCTTTGCATCCTTATTGTTGTAATTTATTTATCAAATCATTTTCCAGTTCTGGATGTTTAATTGCCTTTCTATATTTCTTATGATTGTATTTTCTGTGTTTTTGTCTTTGTCATCTGACTGGATGCCATTGTAAATAAGGGTCGCCCCCCCAATGATCTACCTAAAGACTGAATGAATGCATGAATGAATACATGCATTTGTTCGTGTGAATGCGTGAAATGTCCGGCAGCGTGTGGATGGACACGAGGCCCTTGGGTGCCCACTGGATACAGTGACGTGTCGTGGGTGGAGGGCGGGGCCTGCTCACAGGCGTCAGGTGGGGAAACGTGCGTCCTGTAAAAGCAGTGCAGGTGCCCGGCGCCGGTACTCGGCCTCGCCTCTCCTCCGGTTGAGCATGGCCCCCAGCTGCTTGGGGAACTGTGCGTCGTTTGTCTTCCTTGCTGTTGTGTTTGATGCCGCGGGTCTGGCTGTCCTGCTGGTTGGGATTTTCGGCAACTTGAAAGTGGACGGCCGCTTCTATGGGGATTTCCTCATCTACACGGGAGCGATCATCATGTCCCTCAGTTTGATCTGGTGGGTGCTGTGGTACACCGGGAACGTGCCGCTGCACGCAGAGGACAGGGCAGCTGGCTCCCTGGACATCAGCTTTACGCAGTGGGTGGGGAAGCTGTCGGGGAGGCTCTCCAAAGGCCCCATCAAGGCTCTGGAAGCCGGGGAGGGGGAGAAGAAGAGCATGGGCAACGGGAAGGAGATGAACGGGACTGTGCGTGCTTGTGCGCCGTGTCGGATCACGTGGGGAGATGACAGCGGAGCGGGTCAGGACAACCGAGGGTTCAATGGATGGCCGGAGCGCGCGTCTCCAGTGGACAGAAACGTGGAGCTGGGGGTGTTGCAGAGCTCCGACGTGGCTCTGCAGGCAGCGGATGGCAGAGCAGGCTTCTCTGACAGGACAGGGTGCGTATCATCAGCTCAGCCGGGTCTAGTCTCTGTTATTCTAAAGGATCACAGCTGTTGAGACTGTGAAAAACCATTTCCCATAAAACCCTCTCACTGTCCTGACACTGTAACCTGTTACACTCCCTTACAGTTAAAGCAAGCCTCTGCAACATGTATGATCCTCTGAAAGTCAGCACATTGTCCCGCTCTCCCCTTCAGATCAGTCTGCCCCCCCAGCATAGGGGTCTTTAATGTTTTTTTAAGCCCCCCTTAACTGAAAGAAAACCAGGGACCCACTACTACACATTTTGTATAAAGCTAGGTTGCATAATAAACTACGCCTACAATAAGGTGTAGGGCGGCCTAAAGCCTTTATACGTACATTTGTTTGCATAGAATACAAAGCTATTAAAATAATGATTTGTTGGCATGCTTTTCTAAATCATATTTTGATGTTAAACCTACATGTGGCCTAGTGAATCCTAGGAAGATGAACTGGATCTGTGGATGGCTACCTTACCTTTTAGGCCAGTCTATCATCAATAAAACAAACTGATTTATATTTGCTAATATGTTGATGATTCATGTTAGGACATTTTAATTATGAAAAAGATTTCAAAAGTTTAACACACACACACACACACATCCAGGACCCCACCTGCCTGCCTGCTCCCTCTGCTCATGAATATTTGCAATGATCTATTTTTTCTTTCCCCGGCTGCCGTGAAAAGATCTTCAGTGGCCCGTGGCAGCTTTTAATTAATGAGCCTGACCGTTTCTGCTCACCTTCACTGTTCTGCATTATTTTAGCCTTCAGTTTGCTTGTAGTTGGGGAGGCAAGCCAGACACCCTTTGGGCCTAAAAGCACAATTGCATTTTTAATGAAACTCAGCGGTGCATATTGATCGAGTGGATGTAATGAGTGCAGTAGGTATGTGTAGGTATACGGCTAGGCCACCTCACTCAGTCACCAGCTGCAGGGATCATATAGTAAAACTGCTTCATGAACACTCCTGCCACCCGCTAGTTCCAGATAGTTCTCTTTATCGGGCCCTAGCCTGATTCCCATATTATCTAACCTCATATGATCTTGAGACATGGGATTGTCTGAAATGACGTCAAGAACAAACATTGCATACTGAACAATGAGGGTGGTTCCTTACTGTAACTCAGCCGTGGTTAATGTGAGACAAAGACCACTGAGAGCAAGGGTCATGTCCTCCATAGTTTATTAACATCCTGAGTTGGAGTTGACATTCTGTAATTACACATATTGGCTTTCAAAATGCAGACTCTAAATAACCTCCTTCATATTTGACTACCTCCAAGCAAAAAACATCAAACAACAACCAAGGGATTTTAGTATTTATCCACCAGAAAATATCCTGGTGTGGTGTATAAAAGCTTTGACACAGTATATAGACTATCATGTAAGAAAATATTAAACTATAAAATAAATTACTAAATTTGAGACAAATCAATGGCTGTGTTCTAATTCTATACATTGTATCAGTATACATATATTCATCTTTTTGGCAATATACACTATTCTTCCACCTATGCATTAACATCAAACTCCAAAATCAGGTGTTTTATATATTTTTTATAGATGCTGTTGTTCTTTTTTAGTATAGGCTACTTAATATTTTTATTTTTCTGTAGTGGGCACACTACATTCCCAAACCTGCTTAGAATTAGTTTGTTGTATGGAATTGGGAAACAGCTGATGTTTTGGATGGTCAGAAAACAAAAGAAATTGCAGGCGGTGGGGGTGGGGGTGGGGCTGCAATGGGGAAACTGGAGCTCCTGAGTTTCTAATATCCTGGTTTCAACACTGACTGAGAGCACATCATGTTAGTGGTTTTATAACTGGGCATGCCTCCAATGAACACAAGCCTCCACCTAAGGAACACATTGCTACTGTAGCAGCCGCCTGCCTCTCGACATTATGAGCTGTAAAGTTGCATGTTGCTCAATTACATTTGATAATGGCTGAATGGATAGGTAAAATTCAGAGAAGAGAGATAAGGTCCAGCTGTATTCATGTTGTTGTCTAATGTCAACATGAGGCTGTAAGCTGGTAATGATGGAGGCGTGTACAGCGTTTCATCACCTCCTTTAGTTAAAACCTGAAGCTGGGAAAGATCAGGAAAATAAATAGTACTCCCACGTCTGTTAGAGAGCTTTCATTTAGAAATTCCACATCACCATGGCCAGATATTGTCTGAGTGACACTCTGAGCTGCGGTGCTATCATTGTGAAGTTGATCCGTGGTAGTTAGTAGCCTTTGCAGTTTTATAGCATGTAGCATAATAAAGATAACCGCTTGCCCTTTTGAACTGTAATAACGGATGCTCGTTGCCAAGGCTGCTACAGTTAGCGTTGCTGTCTGATCCACACAGATATTACACATAATGTTAAAGAGACCCCCAACCAAGAATCCATTGCCCGTACAAACAGTGGATCCAAACCCATACGGGTCCTGGGTTTGGGTGGATCCCTAAAGACCTGTAATACAGATCCACAGAAGATGACATCTCCACTGCCCTCCACTCAGCCCTCACACACCTTGAAAGAATGCTGTTTTTTTTATTTCAGCTCAGCCTTCAATTAACCCCCCCCCCATCAAACTGATTGCCACTCTGGGCTTGAGTACCCAGTCAGTCAGTTCATTGGCCTCCTCCACCCTGTTGAACACCGAAGCCCCCCAGGGCTGTGTGTTTAGCCCACTCCTGTTCACGCTGTACACCCATGACTATGATCCCCACCACCATCATCGGCAGAAATTGTGTTTTTTCTTTACGAACGTTCTTGTTACCTTTTACAGTGGAGCAATAGAAAGCCTCCCGACTCAGACTACGACAGGGGGATTAAAATCATTGCCCCGAACATCACTGGTACCCATCTAGCAAGCATCAGTGATTAGTGAAGACTTTACCCGCCCAGAAACAGGCTGTTCACCCTTCTGCCGTCTGGCAGGTGCTACAGAAGTATCTGCTGCCGTACCACCAGAATACAGAGCAGCTTCTTCCCTCAGGCTGTAAGACTCCTCAACTCATCCTCTGTACCCAATCCTAACAAATTGTTCTTTTTCCTTGTGTAGCGTAAAGTGAGTACAACTCTCATTTCTTTGTACAAAGCTGTTTTGTACAATGAATAACAAATCTTGTAATATGTCTCTGTGTTACGCAACATGTTCTTAGGTTTCTTTTGCAAAAGAGATCACAATCTCAATGAGATTTCCTGAATAGATAACTAGCTTACCTATTAGTGCATACTGTATAATGTAATTTCTTGTTTAGCACATCAAAATAATTTGTACATAATAAACAATTTTTCATAAAAACATGTGCAAGGAAGACAATAAACCCCAAGGGGCTTTTAAAGTGTCTCCTATTAACAGAGAGTATGATCACAGTTTCATATGTAACAAGATAAAAGACAAAAGAAAAGGCAAATAACAACAAAATATGCACATCATTAGATTTATAAGTAGAAAAAACAAAAGACAAACAATGGAGAAAAGAATATGAATATTTTTTTATTTCATATTTTAATTGGGTTTTCAGCAACATTACAGTATACAGTATACACTCTTCTCTATCCAGCTGTAGACAACAATTGTGCATATTATATCCAAATTAAGATTACAAGCAAGTAAGGCAAAGAAATAGAAACAAAGAAAAAACAAATTCATATATCCACTCCCTGTTGTACACATAAATATATTAAATAAAAAATGCACATTCAGACATATACACAAACACACGTAGAGATAAGCAGTCAGGAAACCGGCAGGGTTTACACTAAGCATCATAAGGCATTGTGTGGATTATGTAAAAAAAAGAATTAAAAGGAGGTAGTGGAGGGGGGAGGCTAATCAGCCTCATTGCATTAGTAGAGATACTACAGGACTCCACCGCTGAGGAAAGATGGACTTTTGGAGCCTTAATAAATATGTAATGTGCTCCATCTGATAGAGGTCCCAAACCTTCTGGATCAATGTGTTATATGAAGGGGAGGGGGGTTCAGCCATCTAATAGTTATACACTTCAATGCTGCTTTAAAAGATATTTCTCGGACCTTCCATTCAATCCTTTAGGCATCATCCTAATAGAGCCCCAGCAGGATCTCGTGGTCTATCCTGTTGGAAGACCTCTCCCCAGAATGTCTTTACTTTGGGACAGAAGCAGAATATGTGGGTATGATTGGCAGTATGTGCTCCACAATTCCTCCAGCATGAGCAGGAATGTGACTGGCTCTGGATATTTAAGACCTTCCATGGACCATTTAAATCCACCCTGAAGCTTTACACTATGTGGGACAGTGCCATTTCTATCCATAGCCATAGTTTTCTCCACATTTACCATGTATCCTGAATAACATCCATAATAACATCGTGGATAGGTTTTTTTAAATGCAGAAAACATAAAATTTTAAAGAAAATGAATTTAAATGTAATGCTATAATGACCAAATCTACTGCCAAAGTATTTACTTTGTACCACCCTTTATTGTTCTTAATTCATTGTCAGTTTTTATACTACAACATATAAGGAGTGAATACATTTCCAACCCATTAAAATTCTGCCACCCCATTGGCTCCTTTATCTCAAGAAAGTGTGGGGGGGTTGCGAGATCCAGGAAGACTTGTATCATGTGGACAAGCCGACAGAAACGACGCACTCTGCCTTTAACAGATTTCCTTTATCGGACAGTAATCTTCCATCTCACAAGCCTTACAGAGCATATTTAAGAAAGACTTGAGCCTATATATTTTTTTTCTCCCTCCGTTCACATTCCTTTTCATTGCCAATGTCATATGTTGTTCTAATATAGAAACCCTTCTCTCATCCTTACAGGTGACGTCTGGCTCTCCTGCTGCTGAAGGACGGACTCCCTCCTGAAAACATGAAGTTATGAACGTCATATGAAAGTCATATATTTTTTTTTATTGAAAGATAATTTCTTAATCAGGGAAAAGCCTCCTGCGTCAACAGCAGGCAGAGGGGCTGTGCACAGAGGAAGAAAAGGTCTTTGACATTTACATAACAAATTTCTATTTTTTCATGTGCTGATTTTGATGTAAATACTTTTTGGGAATAAAGTTTACAGATATCTGGATGTAGTTGTTATTTCAGGGGGTTTCTGTGCACAGGTGACGGATACTGTTGGTTACTGCCCATGCACTGAGTTCTCTACCTTTTTTATTGTTTAAAAAGCTTTATGTGCCATATAGAAAGTGCCTTTTTGAAGGGTGTAGACTGCACTCTGTGTTCTTCTACTTTTCTATTCCAAATCATAAAGGCCAAACATCCACCTGTGGGCTGAGATTAAGCCTGGATCATTAGATGCTATGAATGTAACATGCTTATGAAATGAAGCCACATCTAACAGAGGCGGGAATTCTCTTGACATCACTAGGGAAGCATTTCTCCTGTCAGAGAGAGAAAAAAAGTGAGATGTAGATATAATAAAAGGAATTTAACCTGTGTGTTTAAACCCTTCCCACTCATCAGCCTCACCTCAGACTCACAGGCGGTGCTGATAAGGGAAGAAGCATTTCTTCAGAATTTATTTCGTTCCTTATATTTTTCACATGTCGTACAGATAAATTGCTCAAACTGCATTATGGACTATAGGGGCTATCAGGGCCGCTGTCTGCTGCTTGTCTTTATCGCCATCCTCCTGGATGCAGTGGGCCTTGTCGTCTTCTTCATCGGGGTTTTGCTCCGCTCAGCTTCTGGGATTTCCTTGTCTTCTCAGGAGCCCTCATCATCTTCAGCAGCCTGGTGTTCTGGATTCTGTGGTACCTGGGAAACCTGGAGGTGCCGACGGAGGAGATACTGCCCAAATGATGATTTATTTGCAACACAAAGTTTTGCAAATTAAATGTTCACAGTTTTCCAGCTACCCGTGCTGGGAAATGAAACTAAAGCTGAAGCTACGGGTGCAGATGGTCACAGTTTTAAAACGTTAGACAATCAAGACTGGATGTGACCTGAAGGGTTTTCATGTAATAAA
Organism: Percina caprodes; assembly: GCA_013375575.1. NCBI lineage: Eukaryota > Metazoa > Chordata > Actinopteri > Perciformes > Percidae > Percina > Percina caprodes. The sequence continues at coordinate 54,386 of JABXJD010000220.1, forward strand.
GCTCCGTTCGTTCCTCTGTAGGGTGAACATCCTCAGCTTCCACTCGATCTTGCTGCAGGATGTTTGCGGTCTTTGCTTCTCCACCAAAAGAAACGTGGAACAAACATGGAACTTTATTCTGAAAGGACATTTGTATAATGAACAGTAGAGTTGACAGACTGGGACGCAGATTTAAGGAGGGGGCCACATTTGTAAAATCACATTTGAAACCCTGGTTCTTGGCTAACTATATATTGATAATATATACATTGTTTATTCAGTGCAATAGATTAATGTAAAATAATATCAATAAATAGCTATTTGTCTCCAAATAGCCTACAGTCAATGTCTTTCTAGTCTTGTGCATCTCTTTGTAGTTTTTACATTTATTTGTGTTTTGGTAGTAGTTTTGTGTCTTTATGTAGTTATTTTGTATCTCTTTGTGAACGTTTTTATCTGTTTATAGACATGTTGCATCTCTTTGTAGTTATTTTGTATCTCACAGTCATTTTGTGTCTCTTTGTAGTTATATTATGGATTTTAGTGCATCTGTTTTTAGAAGTGTTGCATCTACTTATAGTTGATTTGTCTCTCTGTAGTCATTTTGCTTCTCTCTGTAGTCTAGTGCATCCCTTCTTTGTATGTGTTATTCATGATGATTCCATGCTGTAAATTCTATTTGGACATTTCCACTCCATTTACATCTTGATGACACGGTTCATGATGTAGTTACTCCCTCTCTTCCTATTGATTTCCTTCTAAGGCTGTTGTTCTTGACTAGTCTCTGTGGTGATTTCCCTGTTGTGAAATCTGAGTATTGGTCGTTCAACAGAAACCAGTCAAACTGGGTCCATAAGCCACTGGGACAGGGAGTGCTCTCATTTTACAAGAATGGGTATGTGTGAGTAGGAAGGGGGAAACATTTTTCCTGTCTATAAAAAATCATAACAATATAAAAATATAGTGCAAACAAACTTTTGCAATCTCTTTGTACAGATGTAGTCATAATATGTGCTCTTGTATAATCTTTACCTCAAGTATGTGGCACAAGTTGTTTCTCTGTTATTAAAGTACACACCCTATTTACGCAGTGGCTGATATTTAATCTTAACATCGGAATAATCCTCAATCTTAACACGCCAGGCCACAAGAAAAGGGCCTAAACAAGGAAAATAAAGGGAAAAAGAGCAAAGCAATAGAAACAAACCATTTTCTAGAAAAATGTCGACTTTTAATTGCTTTAGATTTGAATCAACAAATTAATGGATTTCAAAATGTAAGCACAGTGCCTCTTAGATGTCTTTGAAAAATCCATGACTCTTCACGTGGTGTTTTCAGCTATTTAGCATTGCCCAACAAGTGTATTTCAAAATGTGTCAGCCGTGAGGTTCCACCTTACACTTATCTAGTCTTTCCAAGACCTGTTGCCAGCCTGCTGTGCAATGCATGGCCAGCGAAAAATAGGGTTGAAAAGTCTGAAAAAAGATGAGAAAGGCCCTAAAGGACCAATACAATGTGCTGTGCATGAATGGTCAGTCTGCTCTGTGGACATGTCAACACACACACACACACACACACACACACACACACACACACACACACACACACACACACACACACACACTACTACTACACCTGCCCTGGTTCACCTGAACATCACACTGTGACTCAGAGCTGTGGGGACAAAGGGGACAGGGATTAAGTTGTGCGGGGTGTTTTGGTGGTGTTGGTGTTTGGGGTGGGGTGTTAGTGTTGGTGGAGTGTCAGTGTTGGTGTTGGTGGAGTGTTGGTGGAGTGTTAGTGTTGGTGGAGTGTTAGTGTTGGTGGAGTGTTGGTGTTGGTGGAGTGTTGGTGTAGTGTTGGTGTTGGTGAAATGTTGGTGTTGGTGGAGTGTTGGTGGAGTGTTGGTGTTGGTGGAGTGTAGTGTTGGTGTTCGTGGAGTGTTGGTGTTGGGGGAGTGTTGATGGTGTGTTAGTGTTGGTAGGGTGTTAGTGTTGGAGTGTTGGTGGAGTGTTGGTGGAGGGTGTTGGTGGAGTGTTAGTGGTGGAGTGTTGGTGTTGGTAGGGTGTTAGTGTTGGAGTGTTGGTGGAGTGTTGGTGTTGGTGGAGTTAGTGTTGGTGGAGTGTTGGTGTTGGTGGAGTGTTGGTGTTAGTGGTTGGAGTGTTGTGTTGGAGTGTTGGTGGAGGTTGGTAGTTAGTGTTGGTGGAGTGTTGGTGTTGGTGGAGTGTTGGTGGCGTAGTGTTGGTGGAGTGTTGGTGTTGGTGGAGTGTTGGTGGCGTGTTGGTGTTGGTGGAGTTAGTGTTGGTGGAGTGTTGGTGTTGGTGGAGTGTTGGTGGCGTGATAGTGTTGGTTTTGGTGTTGGTGGAGTGTTGTGTTGTGTGGAGTGTTGGTGGGTGGAGTGTTGGTGTTGGTGGAGTGTTGGTAATGGTGGAGTGTTGGTGTTGATGGAGTGTTGGTGTTGTGTTAGTGTTGGTGTAGGTGGAGTGTTGGTGGAGTGTTAGTGTTGGTAGGGTGTTGGTGGAGTGTTAGTGGAGTGTTGGTGTTGGTAGGGTGTTAGTGTTGGAGTGTTGGTGGAGTGTTGGTGTTGGTGGAGTGTTGGTGTTGGTGGAGTGTTGGTAATGGTGGAGTGTTGGTGTTGGTGGCGTGTTGGTGTTGGTGGAGTTAGTGTTGGTGGAGTGTTGGTGTTGGTGGAGTGTTGGTGGCGTGATAGTGTTGGTTTTGGTGGAGTGTTGTGTTGGTGGAGTGTTGGTGGAGTGTTGGTGTTGGTGGAGTGTTGGTAATGGTGGAGTGTTGGTGTTGATGGAGTGTTGGTGTTGTGTTAGTGTTGGTGTAGGTGGAGTGTTGGTGGAGTGTTAGTGTTGGTAGGGTGTTGGTGGAGTGTTAGTGGAGTGTTGGTGTTGGTAGGGTGTTAGTGTTGGAGTGTTGGTGGAGTGTTGGTGTTGGTGGAGTTAGTGTTGGTGAAGTGTAAGTGTTGGCGTTGGTGGAGTGTTGGTGGCGTGATAGTGTTGGTAGGGTGTTAGTGTTGGAGTGTTGGTGCAGCATTTAGTGTTGTCAATACTTTAAATACTCATGGGTAGTTCAATATGTAAAAAATGCTACATATTAAAAATTTAGGATAAAACTTTTAATCTGAAAATGAACCAGTAAATGAACTTAGTATTGTACTTAAGAACAATTTTGAGGTACTTTATACTTGTACTCCGCTGCACCTCAGTGAGAAATATTCTACTTCACTACATTGAAATAACAGCTGTTGTTACTTGATTTGACATTTAAAAACATGATACATTCATAAAGTATTAATCATAGCTATATAGAGCTTATGAACGCAGTTACATTTTTCTCAAACCAGTAGTTTTACTTTTGGTAATCCAATTTGGCTGATATTACTTCTTGCACCACTGCCCTCTGAATTGTGGTGCAGTGCAAGTGTAAAGTAGCATAAAACAGAAATACTCAAGTAAATTACCAAAAAGTACCTAAAAGTGTACTTAAGTACATACATTGAGTACTGGGTAACTTTCCAGCACTTGTTAAGTCTAAATCTTTCTGGTTGTTTTCACATGGAGCAGCTGTCGCAGGTCCAGATGTGGAGAGGGAACCCACATCACACAGTTCACGTCCACTGTTAAATATCAGGTAAAGGTTGAACCCTGATCACAGCCACAGCCTAACCTATTAACCTGATGTGGAAGTCCATTACACCAATGTATTTCCTGTAAATGAACTCTTTGTTTAAGGAGCGTATGAATCCCAGTTCCTCCTCCACTAAATGGGTGGGACTGAAAGCATTTCATTAGTGTGGTTTCAGTGGAGAGTTGCTGTGTACCAAGCTGTTAGAAAGCAGTTCACTCTGGTAACAATCTCTAAGCAGCAGCATAACGCTCCCCTTGCTTGGGCACAGATCTCCCAAAAAAAAGGGGGCACATTAAGAAATAGGTAAAGATTTAACAAGACTTCAAATCAAAGCCCACATTCTTAGAAAATACAAACTGTACATTGTTTGTCACAATATGCACATATGCATTAATTGTTATAAATGGATGCCAAATAAACAACCTTAAATATGAAATAATATCAATAATAAGCTCTAATTTCATTCAGTGGTGGAATAAGTATTTAGATCATTTATAAAGTACAAATAACACTGTTAAAATACTCTGATACACGTAAAAAACCTGCATTGAAACTGTTACTTAAGTAAAAATCTGTAAGTATCATCAGGAAAATGTACTAGTAACTAGTAACTGAAGTAACTAGTAACTAAAGCTGTCAGATGAATGTAGTGGAGTAACTAAAGTAACTAGTAACTAAAGTAACTAGTAACTAAAGCTGTCAGATGAATGTAGTGGAGTAACTAAAGTAACTAGTAACTAAAGTAACTAGTAACTAAAGCTGTCAGATGAATGTAGTGGAGTAACTAAAGTAACTAGTAACTAAAGCTGTCAGATGAATGTAGTGGAGTAACTAAAGTAACTAGTAATTAAAGTAACTAGTAATTAAAATAACTAGTAACTAAAGCTGTCAGATGAATGCAGTGGAGTAATTAAAGTAACTAGTAACTAAAGTAACTAGTAACTAAAGCTGTCAGATGAATGTAGTGGAGTAACTAAAGTAACTAGTAACTAAAGTAACTAGTAACTAAAGCAGTCAGATGAATGTAGTGGAGTAACTAAAGTAACTAGTAACTAAAACTGTCAGATGAATGTAGTGGAGTAACTAAAGTAACTAGTAACTAAAATAACTAGTAACTAAAGTTGTCAGATGAATGTAGTGGAGTAACTAAAGTAACTAGTAACTAAAGTAACTAGTAACTAAAGCTGTCAGATGAGTAAAAAGTAGAATATTTCTCTCTGAAATGTAGCAGAGTAGAAGTAGTAAGTGGCATGGAAAGAAAAGACTTCAGTAAAGTACAAGTACCTCAACATGAGGACTGAAGTAGAGTACAGGAGTAGATGTACTTAGTTCCATTCCAGCGCTGGCTACAGTCAGGTAGAAGGTGGTTGGCCCCGGAGGAGGGCTGGGCTTTGCACCGTGACCACGCTGATTCACGATCAACTCAAATACAACATACAACAAAAAAAGCAAAAATAAATCAAATCTTAACAAAAAAGCAATATGTACCAAGCTTGGTTGGGTCGTTGAAGTTGAAGTTCATACAGATATGAACAGAATATGAGAAAATCATCAGGACCCCTGAAAACATAAATACCCCCCACATAAGATCGAATATATATACAGTATATTAAAAATGTATAAATTAAGTCATTTAAGGTGTGTAGACAGTATTGCAAATGATTAAAACTGGATGTAAAATGTAGTAATGCATATATGAATGAGAAGTGTATATATATATATATACATATATATATATATATATATGTATATATACTGTATAAGTACATATATACTACACTACACACTAGTAATGATATTGCAGCTGAATGAAAGCAGAGAGATGTCTCTGCATGAGAATAAAACAGCAGCAGGTGGCAGCACTGGACTGATGTTTTACTGGAGCTCAGCTCAACTCATTTAATACTAAGGTAAAGGTTCTTTATTTTCACATACATAAACATAATAATAAGCAAAATTCATCCTTAAGGAAGCAGTGGGCAGCCATTTACAGCGCCCGGGGAACCTAGTACATGTTTTTGATGGTGGGGGAAACTGGAGCACCCGGAGGAAACCCACGCAGACATGGGGAGAACATACAAACTACTACTACTACTACTACTACTAATAATAATAATAATAATAATAATAATAATAATATCAAATAATAGTTCAGAGAGGACTAGCGTCCTACATACATATGGTAAGACAAATGATCACATTTCTCAGCACCAGAGCACTTAAAAATTATAGATAAAAGTAACTATTTAATAGGTGAAGTAAAATATTTGAACTATGCATATTGATGTGACTTACTACATTTACAACTTGTAACGTTTTCTTTTTTAATCTGAATTCTCCTGTTTTGTTTTAGAGTGAAAGTAGTGAGAATAATATTGTTTTCTATACTAAGATAAGATAACAGTAGCATGACATGGCCTTAGAGAATGTATTCAATTATGTATTTTGTTAGATACATTATAATAGATAATACAATATTATGTATGGACTGTATAATTACATTATAAATGTTCTTGCATGTTCTTATCTTAGAATATATATATATATATATATATATATATATATATATATATATTAACTATCAACTGGACAAACAAAAAATAGGGTTGAAAATTAAAAAGAAAATTAAAAAAAATAAAAAGGTTAGGACCCTAAAGTTGAGATTACTTGTTCAGGACCAATACAGTGTGCATAAATGGCATAATCATATCTATATGATTAGGCCATTGTCAGAGGACACGTGCTAAATGGCACGTGGGGTTTCTCAGTGGGGCTGCAGCACATCCACCCACTGGCATCTGAACACCAACTGAACCACAGTCAACACACACACACACACACACACACACACACACACACACACACACACACACACACACACACACACACGTGGCTGCTGCTGTACTACAGCTAGTAAATGAACTGCTGCAGGGAAACCCTGGCTGCATGGAGCTCTGCAGGGAACTGGATTCATGCAGTGGTAAATGTTACAACAGAATGTTTACATGAATTCATAAAGTAAGCTATATGTCAAACTATTTATTATGAGATGATATATTTTGATTAAAGTAAATCTTGTAAGTGTAGTATGTGTGTATACAGTTTCTGGATGCTACTCGGAAATAATATGACACAATGTCTTAAACCAAGGTTCAATGACTTGCTTTCTTCAACCACATGTCGTAGGCTGAATCTCTCGTCCCTCATTTGATATCTCCTCGCTCCTCGGTTCACCTGGACGTTGTTCTGTCCATCGTCTCAAAGCCCTTATTCCTGCCCCGAGGAGCAAGTAGCGAGATGGGGATCTCCGAGGAGCTATAAGCAAGTAGTCTATATCGGCGAGGTTTCACTTCTGGGACTGTTCAGGTGACTCCGCCGGAAATGTCCCTTATTTAGGCCAGATGTCCGTCCCCGTCCTCTGTCTCTATGTTGCCGTTCTAACCTCCGTCCCTGTCCTCTGTCTCTGTGTTGGAGTTCTGGTGGATTTCTGAGGACTATGGTTACCTGGTCCTCAGATCTCTGCAGGTAAATCCAGACAGCTAGCTAGACTATCTGTCCAATCTGAGGACTATGGTTACCTGGTCCTCAGATCTCTGCAGGGTAAATCCAGACAACTAGCTAGACTATCTGTCCAATCTGAGGACTATGGTTACCTGGTCCTCAGATCTCTGCAGGGTAAATCCAGACAACTAGCTAGACTATCTGTCCAATCTGAGGACTATGGTTACCTGGTCCTCAGATCTCTGCAGGGTAAATCCAGACAGCTAGCTAGACTATCTGTCCAATCTGAGGACTATGGTTACCTGGTCCTCAGATCTCTGCAGGTAAATCCAGACAGCTAGCTAGACTATCTGTCCAATCTGAGGACTATGGTTACCTGGTCCTCATCTCAGGGTAAATCCAGACAGCTAGCTAGACTATCATTCCAATCTGAGGACTATGGTTACCTGGTCCTCAGATCTCTGCAGGTAAATCCAGACAGCTAGCTAGACTATCTGTCCAATCTGAGGACTATGGTTACCTGGTCCTCAGGTCTCTGCAGGGTAAATCCAGACAGCTAGCTAGACTATCTGTCCAATCTGAGTTTCTGTTGACGACTAAAACTACTTCTGAACGTACACATGTTCCACCAAAACAACTTCCTTCCTGAGACTATTTAGCAGAGGCACCGTGGCTCCGTCCGGAGCTTAGCCCCGCCCAAGGTGATTGTGATTGGTTTAAAGAAACACCAATGAAACAGAGCAGGTTGTTCTCCCATCCAGGAATGTTGTGGACCAGCCAGACCCTCCTTCACAGAGCTGTAGAGGAAGGTCTGGACATGTGAGACTAATAAGCGAGGAAACTTGTTTCTTGTCTCCTTGCATGATTTTCTTTGTCTCCTGCATGCTTCCTCGGTGGGAGGGATTAAGACGCGAGGAAGGAAAGGAACGTCTTTTTTTATGTTACATTTATTAACGTTTAGTAATAGTAAGTTCATTCATGTCATGTCATTCTAATGAAAAAGTTGCAGTTTTCCCTATGTATGGGAACTGAAATTATGTGTATGTATATACTGTATATGTGTGTGTGTGTGTATATATATATATATATATATATATATATATATATATATATATATATATATATATATATATATGTGTGTATGCTGTCTGCAGCAGCGAGCGGGACACCTGACGGATGAGAGCTGATGAAACCAGGAGCCGTGTAACGTTTCCCTGCCGCGTGTGTGTGTTAGCGCCATCCTGTGGTGTTCAGAGGACGAGGCCTTGAAACACACACTGTTGGAAATGACAGATTCACATTTTATTTTAATTTAATGTAGCTCATTCATTAAGAATGGTAAACAGTCAGTTTTGAATGAACACCCTGCAGCCAATCAGAATTGAGTACAGGGTCTTCCTTTTTATTGCATTATATGTCCTTGTCTTGTATCTTGTTCTGTACCTGTTATTGTATTTTGTTGTTTGCACCTATGTTCATTAGTTTATTACAGTTTGATTCCTCTATAGACAATAAAGGCTCTTCTCTTATTATATCACTTTGAGTTTAGAGATGGTTTCTGTTGCCCCCAAGTGGCCAGAAAAATCTCTTCTATTGGGTTTAAGGATTCTGGGTACTGTAGAAAGACATTGTCTAAGGGCCCCTCCCATAGACTGTGTATATATTAATATTATTGGTCTATGGGCCCCTCCCATAGACTGTATATATATTAATATTATTGGTCTATGGGCCCCTCCCATAGACTGTACATATATTAATATTATTGGTCTAAGGGCCCCTCCCATAGACTGTATATATATTAATATTATTGGTCTAAGGGCCCCTCCCATAGACTGTATATATATTAATATTATTGGTCTATGGGCCCCTCCCATAGACTGTACATATATTAATATTATTGGTCTATGGGCCCCTCCCATAGACTGTACATATATTAATATTATTGGTCTAAGGGCCCCTCCCATAGACTGTATATATATTAATATTATTGGTCTAAGGGCCCCTCCCATAGACTGTATATATATATATTAATATTAAGGGTCTATGGGCGCCTCCCCACATCCTCCTTGAAATCACTGCGCCGCTTTTTCCATCTCTCCATCCATCTGCGTGTCAGCCTGCAGTGCAACCGAGCTCGTTTCTACGAATATTTTTATTATTGTTGTCATTGGTAAACATCACACATCTGCATACCCAGTTCGGCTTCCCATTGGTTCAACGGATTGTCTGTCGCAGTACTTCCGTCCGTTTGGCCGGTTTTGATTGGCCGACGCTCCTCTCTTTTTCCTCTTCTTCGCGGCGGTGGGTCGGAGCCGCTGTGTCCCCGGTCTGGCACGTTCCTAGCCAAATTCTCCACGGTGTAAAATTGAATTCCCCCTTTTTTTTACAAAACTAAAAATATCCCCCTTTCAATTCCCTGCAACCGCTTATACGTTTCCGCGCAAAACACCCCTCCAAATCTCCAGCAGATACTTCTGAAGATGGCGGTGGTAAGCGGGATGTTGGGGTCGGCTGTAGCCCGGCTCGAGGGCCGAGAATTCGAGTATCTGATGAAGAAAAGGTCGGTGACCATCGGCCGGAACTCCTCGCAGGGTTCGGTGGACGTCAGCATGGGCCACTCCAGCTTTATCTCCCGGCGGCACCTCGAGATATTCACTGCGGGGGAAGATGGCCCCGGCACGGGGGAATTCTATCTCCGATGCCTTGGAAAAAACGGGGTGTTTGTCGATGGGGTGTTCCAGAGAAGAGGGGCGCCCCCCCTCCAGCTTCCACGAATGTAAGATTGATGTGGCCAGTTTGTTGGCGGATTGCGGGTTCATGTGTTCTTGTTGTTGTTATGTTGTCCCGCAGTGATGTTGCACGTGTTGTGTCAAGGAACACCGGCAGACGCGTGCAGCGCGTTCGGATGGCGATAACGTCACCAAATCCCCATGCCAAAATGTGTCAGTTTGCCGTTGACCATTGGTAAACACAGCACACCCTTCTTAACTTGATCCACGAGCTTTATGGCAATCTTTTGGGGAGAGATCTGGTTAATTCGGCATACATATAGTCCACTAAGCAGACATCAGTCATGATCCAGCTAAGAATGAATTCTATTCAATCCTAACCGGAGTTATCTCAGGACACTTTCCACATAGAGTAGGTCTAGACCCCACTATCATTTACAGACACACAGTTCCTCCAAAAAGCATCAGAACTCTGTTGTCTAGGAGCTAGTTGTATTTATTGTTGATCTCCCTGGTGATCCATTCATGCCGAATTGCAGAGTGGCCCCTAACTATTCAAAACGGTCTTTAATACATGGTCCCCAATGTCTGGGTTTACTCATAGCAAAATAAGAAACGTTAAAATGGCCGAATGTAACAGAGTCTGGTTTGATAGAGAGCTACTGCTGCTGTCCTACCTAAAATGCTTGCAACACGTGCTAATTTGTTAAACTTGTGCTTGTGCTTGTGACATGCTGCTTCCTATAAGAGAGGTTTACTGTGATGCTGAGGTTAGTGTTGTAGTTATTTGGATCAGGCTCCATGTCTACTTGGCCTCATGTACCCTGTCGGTGTGTTTACACTGCTCAGCTTGTTCTCTTCTTTCACTTGTTAACCCCCCCCCCAAACTCATGTCAAATAGTTGTTGTGGTAACTCACATTTGGCATTTAATCGTCATATATATTTAGTTAGTATATGTTGAATGTTGTCACCACACCAAAGTAGTAATTCACTGGAAGGTGTAGGAGCAACTGGTCCAAATATACCCTATTAAAAATAAATGAGACGTGTTAGACATGATGGGTTACATAATGGTCATGGTGGAGGTCCATATTTAAACTGTGGGGCTGAATCTCAGTGCTCCTGTCTCGGCCTCAGTTAGACCTCCTTGTTGCCAGGCAGGAGGCTTGTTAGTCCATCTGTACAGTGGCATTGTAATAAGCATTGTGTTTCCCACTCTGTTAATTGGTATTCAAATGTAGACAAATATAATCATAGCAGTGTTTTCCCCCAGTGTTTAGCAAGCCTGGTGTCCACCCGGGCCTAATTTGCCCCCCATATATTTTAACAAATTTTTTAAACTAGAGTTACAGTGGGGCCGCTTGGATGGAAAGTTGGATGTAGTCTAACGGTATTTTCAAATCTCCAGTCAGCTTTTAGTTAATGTGTTTGGTGCTGTGGAGGCTGTCTTACAGCTTTTTTTAATGTCACCATTCCGTCCATGATTATCACACACCATTAATGCTGCCATCAGTCTGGTACTGGCCCCCGCCGGGCCCTCGTAGCCACCTGCTAAACAACTATTCTGGGGGAAACTCTGCACAGTCATTTGAATGCAACTGTGTTGACATTAGACACACACCTTTTGTGTTTGGTCTGTGCTTGTCTTTGGTTCCCAGGTGTTGTTTGCGGTTCCCCAGCACAAGTATAAAGATCACGTTCACAGCCCTGTCCAGTGACAAGAAGGAGCCAAGGAACGTGCCGGAATCACCGGTCAAGCCCGTCCAACCCCAAATTTCCCCACTGACCATCAACATTCCTGACAACATTGCCCACCTCATGAGCCCGCTGCCTTCACCTACCGGCACCATCAGGTGAGGGTGGCTTTGCTTGAGCTGTGCGCAACGTTCAAAACACTTTATTTAAGGGTACAGTAATAACCCCAGCAAGTGGTTGTCTGGGCATTGTTCCAGACACAATTACAGATGTGGTTTTTTTGTTTTGTTTTGTTTTTTAATCAATTTCTCAGTGCGGCGAACTCCTGTCCGTCAAGTCCGCGGGGGGCGGGGCTCTCCAGCTACAGGACAGGCCGTGTTCTGGCCTCTGACCTCATAGGGGACAACTCCCAATCAGAAAACGACAAAGAGGCCTCAGGTGAAGACAGCCCAAAGGTGAGAGGGACAGTCTAAAGTATGGAACTGGGCAATGGAAATGGGAATGAACACTGTTTGTGCATCTGCTTCATTTTAAAATGTAGGATATTTCACGACAAAAGACATCCGGTGTCTGTGCACTGTGAACATCCCAAGTTACTCATTGAAGTCTAAAACATTGCCCAATGCTCCCAACAACATAGACTTTGGAGTACTGTGTGTGTGTGTGTGTGTGTGTGAGAACATGACCTGAGCTTACCTTGTTTGTCATTAACGAAACCCATTTTAATCCCAATGGCTCATCCATTAAACTTTATTTTCCTCTTTTCCACAGGATGACTCCAAACCTCCATATTCATATGCACAACTTATAGTCCAAGCTATCACCATGGCCCCGGATAAACAGCTAACGCTGAATGGAATATACACCCACATCACCAAGAACTACCCCTACTACAGAACAGCCGACAAAGGCTGGCAGGTCAGAGTCTTGACTACGTGCTACCATTGCTTACACATGCAGCAGTTGGATAGTAATAATGAATCAGGGCTGCGCGATCAGCTGTCATCTGTCTGTGGAAATGCAAACAAGCTGAGGCACTTTTCAAACATGGGGATTTGCTGCTTTGCTCAGTTTTTTTAATAGAACTGTAAATTGAATACCTGGCAGCTGAATTTGAAGATGCCAGTAAAATGCATGGGGCTGCAATGCAGACTAGAGTCTCTGCCTACAGGGACACCAGTGGGACCGCTGTCTCAATCTGTCCACAATCAAACATTGTGGGGATGAACAACAAAATATAGAAATTCAGAAATGTTTAAGTGTTTTAAAAGCTTCTTAACATTTTGAACAATGTCAACAAAACGGGACCCTTACAAAGCTGGGAGTGGAGGGGAGAGACCTGTTCTCGAACCATACTTCTTAAAATAATGAGGCCACAAGACCTCGTTCCTCCAAACCACAAAGACCTGGGAATATTCTAAGACTCTATAAGACAATTGTATGTTTATTGTGCGTTTCTATGTGATGGGGGCCATTTTTGTTCTCTTGACTGCCCAAGACAAATTTCTCCTTAAGGAGACAATAAAGGTCATGTTATCACTATATAACGCAAATCATGTAACACTGCCATCATCTCAAAGAACTGTACAGCTTTAGTAACTGTGTGTGTGTGTGTGTGTGTTTGTGTGTTTGTTTAGAACTCAATCCGCCACAACCTGTCCCTGAACCGGTACTTCATAAAAGTGGCCCGGTCTCAGGAGGAGCCGGGCAAAGGCTCCTTCTGGAGGATCGACCCCTCCTCGGAGGGGAAGCTAGTAGATCAAGCGTTCAGGAAGCGGCGGCCCCGGGGAGTGCCCTGCTTCAGGACCCCCGTGGGGCCTCTCTCCTCCAGGTAGGGAACCCTCTCATCCAGACACTAGTGTGTTACTTCAGTCTGTGGGGCACCAGCATGTCAATAATAAACCTCCTTTGTACTCCTGTCCCAGGAGCGCTCCGGCATCTCCCAGCCACACAGGGGCGCTGTCTGCCCACTCCAGTGGGGTCCAGACCCCAGACAGCCTGTCCAGAGAGGGCTCCCCTGTCCCCATGGAGCCAGAACCAACCCCACCGCCAGCCCCCACCCAAACCACTACAGCCCAGCCCAAACTCGCTGTCATCCAAGAGGCCCGCTTTGCACACAACTCCCCCGGTAAAGCACACCATTCCCCAAGATTCTGTCCTCAGGACAAAAAGGACATTTTTGTAGTTTCTTTGTGTTTAACTCTGAGGTAAAAATGGACAGTTCTTATACTGTCCCCTCATGTTTTGTGATGGCGTGCAGTATTTATGTGCCTCTGTCACACCTAGAGTAAGGATTTGTCAGTAACCTGTAACCCCCTCCCTTCCTCCTGATAGGCTCCCCCCTCAACAACCAGCCGGTATTGATTGCTGTGCAGCGGCAGATGCCTCAGACAACCATGAAGCCTGTGACCTATGCCATTGCGTCACCCGCCATGGTAACAACGTCTGTTAGCTCCGCCCCTGTCATGCAGACGGTACACGTCGTCCACCAGATCCCAACCGTCACCATGGCAACTGTTGGCGGACAGCCCGCTGTGACAGTGGGCCGGGAACCTCAGGAGAACGGAGGTGGCGAGCACCAAGACATCAAGCGTGAGACCTGTTGTTATTTCTCTCTCTCTTCCCCCCCCGTAGTCAGGAAGCATTGTGTTGAGACTGTGTGTATCTCTCCCGTGTGCAGTCCCATCCATCACGGCCTCGTCGCTAGGCGGAGTCAGCCGCATCATCCAGAGCTCTGCGGCCCCCCCGCTGACCACGGTAACCATCGTGCAACAAGCCCCCCTCGGCCAGCACCAGCTCCCCATAAAGGCCATCACACAGAACGGGACCCACCTCGTCCCCGTCAGTACTGCTGCTAGCACAGGTGACTAACACACACACACGCACACATGCGCGATTTATCAACTCAATATCGTTTTTTGCAATCAAAAATGTCCCGAAAAGTATGCAATATTCTGTGGAGATGTGCCGGTGGCTGTGTGTTGTGATGAATTTGGAGCCAGCATATTTCATTGGCCAGCGCCCTGTCACATGACCACATTTGGACAGCGTGAGGGAAGAGGGAGACAGAGACAGAAGCAAATAGACAGAAAGAGAGACTGCAAAGCGAGTGTGTGGAGTCAATATATCATAACCTGGCCAAGGAAACCCACCCAACAAATCTTTTATAATTACCTTTTCATAAATAAAGATATCAGCACCATAGATTGTATTATTATACATTGTTGCAAAACAATTCCCCAGAATGCAGAAAATGAAGTGTTTGATAAAGGTGTAAGTGTTTGATTTCCCATGACTCACTCCTCATCTTAACAACTGTTTTCTTTCTACCAGCTGTTGCGAACCCTCTGCACCTCCTGGCGGCCCACGCCTCCGCCTCAGCCCCCACCAAGAGGCAGAACGGAGCGCTGCAGGAGCAACCTCAATCAAAGAGGGTGAAGATGGAGGGGGGGGAGGGGAAAGCAACTGCAGCCACCTCCAACAATAACAACGGCACCACGGACAGAGCCGGAGAAGCAGGGGTCATCGAACACATCGGTGACAAGTAGCGCCCCCCCATGTCTGACTCCAGACCCCTGCTCTCCTGTACGCATTGAGCCTCACACTTCCCACACTGTCCCCCCCCTCCATCAACTACTCCAAGGTGCCAAAAACAGAAGAGTGACTGGGAAACACCTGCAGGGCTTACAGAATGTTAAAACCCTCTCTTCCTCAACACCCCCACCCCCTCCCGATCCTCTTCCATATATTTAAGACCACCAAACGCGATGCAAAAACTAAAGACAAAAGTAAAAAAAAAAAAATGGAATCAAGAGTTGCTGATGACTGTGAATCCCCGAAGCTTGAGACCCAGACGACCCAGAAGAAGAAGCACAGGAAGAAGAAGAAAAAAATATCCTGATGTCAAGAAAATCCCGAAAATCAAGCGAGGAGTGCTGATAACGATGGAACGGAGCCTCATCCTGGTAGCATTACAGACGAGCGCTTTTACTGTGTGTCGATAGACAAAAGCAACCACGTGAACTCACCAGTAGTGTATTCCGCTAACGGGAAGTGTATGTACGTACGTGTGGACATTCCCATCTTCGGCAGCTAGCCTCCATGTCGACCTACCTAACCCAGTCGTGAGTAGATATGCAGTATTCCGTTGTACAAGTGTATCTTTGGATCTGTTTTTGAGTGTTTCTCCGTTTCCCAAGGCACAGATACTATCTAGTAATAATTAAGATAACTAAAAGCTATAAGTGAGGTCCTTAAGAACATTGAGACATCCCATAATGATATTTTTGGAACCCTTTTTCTGTTGTTTTTGTATGTGGACTCTTTGTTCAGTGAAATGAATGTAGTCTCCTTTTTAAAGAAAACACTATCTATGGTGTGGATGCGCTTCTGCTCATTCATGCAAATGGAATTTTGTTATCACTATTCATCTACAGATTTGTTTTTTCATATTTTACAAATATCCTATGAGATAAAGAAAAAAAGTATATTCCTATGCGTATTTGACCATATGCTTCATCGAGCTTGCATGTTACGGATCTAGAGACAATGTACTTGAGCACATTATCTGAATATGGAACTGAAGAAAATTTTGAATGAATCTCCGCTGTATGATTCTGACCCGTGCTGCACTTAACCCTCTTAGTTGTTGGTTTTTTTCTCCTTTTTTGTAATTTTATTTGCAGTTTCTTCCCGTCATCATGGGCTGTGTTTGTTACCTTTTGTGTTTAAGTTGGCAACTCTTGGCTTAATTATTTGATTCTGTTCAGGCTACTAACCAGTCTATTCAGATTGTATTCTATGTTACACGAGGAAAAACAAGTGATAGGTGTTCGTTCTGCTTCAGTGGGTAAATGCTTTTTTTTTTTTTTTTATAAATTTATTTAAAACACTTAACCTCTTAATTTGTATTTCTTTGAGTAAAAGCCTTCTCTGCAAAGCAAATGCAAACTCACAATCGGTCTGTGTGAACGATTATTTTATTCTTTTTGTTCAAATGAGGAAAGAAGACGAAGGCGACAAACCTAGGGCTGGGAACTGAATTCAATAGTTTTTATGCACTGATCGAACTGCCTCCAAAGTATTGAAAAATTCTCGCAGGAAAATGTCAGCGTTACACAGAGACGGCTCACGTAGTTGGAGTTGGGACATAAATGAAAAGATTTGTGCTGTAATGTTGTCATTTTTGTTATATAAAATTGGTATCACAGCATTCCTGGATGGGAGAAAAACATGTTCTGGTTTATTGACATTTTTTAAACCAATCACAATCATCATGGGCGGGGCTAAGCTCCGGACGGAGCCACGGTGCCGCTGCTAAATAGTCTCAGGAAAGAAGTTGTTTTGGTGGAACATGTGTTCGTTCAGAAGTAGTTTTAGTCGTCAACAGAAAACTCTGATTGGACAGATAGTCTAGCTAGCTGTCTGGATTTACCCTGCAGAGATCTGAGGACCAGGTAACCATAGTCCTCAGATTGGACAGATAGTCTAGCTAGCTGTCTGGATTTACCCTGCAGAGATCTGAGGACCAGGTAACCATAGTCCTCAGATTGAACAGATAGTCTAGCTAGCTGTCTGGATTTACCCTGCAGAGATCTGAGGACCAGGTAACCATAGTCCTCAGATTGGACAGATAGTCTAGCTAGCTGTCTGGATTTACCCTGCAGAGATCTGAGGACCAGGTAACCATAGTCCTCAGATTGGACAGATAGTCTAGCTAGCTGTCTGGATTTACCCTGCAGAGATCTGAGGACCAGGTAACCATAGTCCTCTGATTGGACAGATAGTCTAGCTAGCTGTCTGGATTTACCCTGCAGAGATCTGAGGACCAGGTAACCATAGTCCTCAGATTGGACAGATAGTCTAGCTAGCTGTCTGGATTTACCCTGCAGAGATCTGAGGACCAGGTAACCATAGTCCTCAGAAATCCACCGGAGGTTAAAACGCCAACACAGAGACAGAGGACGGGGATGGAGATTAGAACGCCAACACAGAGACAGAGGACGGGGACGGAGGTTAGAACGCCAACACAGAGACAGAGGACGGGGACGGAGGTTAGAACGCTATCACAGAGACAGAGGACGGGGACGGAGGTTAGAACACCAACACAGAGGACGGGGACGGAGGTTAGAACGCCATCACAGGGACAGAGGACGGGGACGGAGGTTAGAACGCCATCACAGAGGACGGGGACGGAGGTTAGAACGCCATGACAGAGGACGGGGACGGAGGTTAGAACGGCAACAGAGACAGAGGACGGGGATGGACATCAGGCCTAAATAAGGGACATTTCCGACGACACCGGAACAATCCCAGAAGTGGAACGTTGTGGCTATAGACGAGGGTATACAGTACAGAATTGGGGCTCGCTGTTGTAGCGATTGAGAAGAGACCCCCAAGAGAGTGACTACTGCACCCAGAGTAGGCGGTGACACCATTCAACCAAACTGAATCCTTGAAGGAGCACAGGATCCACAACCAAAGTTATGATGGGTCCAAGCCTTCCCGGTGCAATTGCCCCTGACACCCCTTGTAGTCCATGAAAGTCGAACCCAATCAGAACACCGGCAAGGCAAAGGTCAGGATATGTCGCACAGTGTGAGCTGCAAGGTAGTAAATTGAAAACTTCCTTTTTACATTCATTTCATACATTAGTTCTAAAAGCATCAATGCATTTTTGCAGTGGCTGGCCCTAGATGGCACCCTCTAAATTTCATAAAAATCGCATGAGCCCTACATGCTCATATCTGTAGCACCCCCTAACGGCTGATCTTACACAAATTTGGTCTTGAGCCTCAGAGAGACATGGAAAACAATAACCTCAAGTTTCACGTTCTTTTCAAATCTTTACATTACGTTGTTTAAATTTTTTATTCTGGACCCTATTCTCATGATTTTATGTGTAAGTGACTAATGGAACAACACTCTGACATTGGTCCGGCATTAAGAAAGAGTGCTGCTGTCAGAGAAACAAACTACAATAGATAGATAATAGGGAAATTGTGCAGCTTACTTTTATGTTCAATAAAGTGCTTGATTTGCAGCTGACAGGCTCAGATTGTATTATGTGTGACATTATGGAAAGGATTTCTAAGGAGGTTGACCTTTCTGTAAAAGAGTAAGATTCTAGTTTTTTTTTGTTTTTTAATAAAAACAGGCACAAAATTATGTTTGCTAAACCCACCAGACTCCATGTAAATAATCAGTAATTTTAGCATGGTAAAATACACTTCAAAGTCAACAGAAACTAAATAAAACTATGAAAAGTTGTTTTGGTTAGTCTTTCCACTTTTCAAACCGTCACAATTCTATTTCAATTTGATGAAATAAACAATGTTTACCGATTTACATGTAAACATTTGATGGCTCTATACACGCTAAAAGTATTGCTTTTTTAAAATGGAGTCTGGTGGGTTTAGCACTAGCAACCTCAGCTGTTTCTAGTGAAACAAAGGTCTTAAAGAGGTTTTAAAGGTCTATCTCTGTAGGGATCATTTCTATGTTGTCAGACACGTAGGATAATAATAGTCTGTCAGCAGCAAAAACAGAACTGTTAGTGGATGAAACTGACGATGCACATTTGCCCCATAGTGTTCCATAGCAGCCGGTCTGTGGCCGCCGGTTACAGCGTTACAAATCTAATTATTCAGTTTTGGTAGAGGCACTTGTTTCCCACAATAATACAATAATATTAGGCATGTTATCAGCCCATGCAGTTTAACTGTAAAAGCAGATGTTAAATTTTATTCACAAATTTAAATGCAGGTTTTACAATCATTCTGAGTGTGTCAGACACAAGTTGGCGTTTCAGTTTGTGCAGCGTCTCCGCGGGTCAGTGACCGCCAAGTGCTGTACATGTTCAACAGAGTGACACCTGCCGTCAGACAATCTGATGCAGAAAGCCACACAAATTAAAATGTTTTTGAAATGAAAGACGAACGCTGTCAATCAACAGGACAAATTAAAAGAAAGAAATATTTCATGAAACATTAAAGTGCTCATATTATGCTCATCTTCAAGTTTATAATTATATTTAGAGGTTACATCAGATTAGCTTTACGTGGTTTAATTTTTGTTGAACTGCACATTGCTGCAGCTCGTCTTTTCACCCTGGGAGTTGAGTGCTCTGTTTGGGAGTCACACATGCTCAGTACCTAGGTAAGGACTACTAGCCAGTCAGAAGCAAGAGGGGGGTTGGGCTTTTTCACTGTGTAAACCTATAATGTGCAGACTACCTTAATAAAAGGAAAGAGAAAAAAGCCAGAAAGCATAACATGAGCACTTTAACACAGTTCCACTTTTAACATTTTCCACTGTACTGAACACATCTCCTGGTTATGGCAACGGGCTTTGACGAAGCACTTCAGAGTCCCTGATTAGCATTAGCCGAATCCAAGGTTCCCCCCAGTGTATAGCAAGCCTGGTGGCCCACCGGGCCTAAGTTTCCCCAACTGGAAATATTTTGTGTATTTTAAGAGGTTTATTAAACTACAGTTACAGTGGGGCGGTTCATTTGGAAATTTAGACACAACCATATTTTTTATCGTCAGCTTTTAGCACTGACTTAATGTGTAGAGCCCTGTGGGATCGGTCTTATAGCTTTTTTTAATGATCAATTTTGCAAATCTGTCCATGATTCTGATCACTGCAACTATTGGGCTCTACATAATGCTGATAATGCTGCCCAGATAGAGACACTTGCCACTGGGCTAAACAGCTTTTGTGGGGGAAACCCTGGAATAAATGGATGCCCCGAGGGGCATGGTGAAGCAGTTCACGGACATACACTGACAGCATACAGCTGGGACTGGAGAGCCACACGGGCCAACCAAAACCAATCATACTTCAGGAGACTTTGGATTTAATAATGGATTAACATTAAAAACATGAAGTGCAGTTCTAAATATTCACATTTTTACAGTTGATCTAGGCTGCTGAATCTCATCCAATCCATTAGCTTTTTGTGATTTAAGGTGGGAGAAAGCAAAAGCGTAACTATTTCCCAATACATGAGAACTATTTTTTTAAGCTTGCGTGGTCAAGTAGTGACGACACTCAACTTCTGCAAGCTCTTAACAAAAAACATATTGCACAATGTATGAAAAAAAAGAACGACGGAAACAAAAATACATGTGACATTTTTTCTGCTACTATGCTGTACAGCTGCGTGTAGTTAGAAGATCGGTGTGGCGCGGTGTGATTATACAGAGAATATAAGAAACGGTTCCACGTCACCTCGCTCGGATTCTGCTCTGCGGACACCTAATATGGTACATTAGTATATACACAAACACATGTATATATGACAACAACTATATGTGCACACATACAGATTCTCTCCAGTCTCGAGGCACTCCCTATAGTTAGTTAAGGTGGTGTTAGTTGACAAAATCTCAATAGTTTTCAATCCGTCTAACTATCACAATCATCTGGGATTAAAAATAACCGTCCTTTTGTAAATTCCTCGGAAGACATCTTAAAAAGCGGCATGTTGTCCATTCAGAAAAATAACTTCCTCTCTTTTCGCTAGTGTTTGGTTTGGGAGTCCCTCTGTCCAGAGACAGTCCTCAGGAGTCTGTGACAGACAACCGTCTGCATCCCTGTTGTTGCTTCCATCCGTTCCTCTTGGCTGTAAGGGGTCCCCCCCTCCTCCAAAGTCTATGCTTCTCTTTCTTCAACCTTCCTTCTTCTGATGCTCTCTTAAAGAGTCTGTCAAGATAAGGAGAAGTGCAGCCTGGGAGATCTCCTCCAAAAGAAAAAAAAAAAAAGTAAAGAAACAACAAACCAGGCTGTGTCATAGCAAGTCTCCAGAGAAAAGTGGGAGAGAGGGGGGGGCGCGGGTGTCAAAGGTCAGATTTTCTCGTCGGTCATCTCCAGGAACTGGGCGTACACATCTCTGGCACACTCCCCTTTCTGGTTGAACAGGAACTTGTAGTAGCTGCCGTCAGCACAAATGGCTGCAAAGAAACCAGAGGGGGGACTCAGACAGTGCTGTGGTTTTATTAGAATGCAGTGGAGAGTGCTGCAGAGATCGGGAACAGTTAAATAAGTTAAAGAGTTTTTTCAACCTGGCCTCATTTTCCTATGTTTTTGTGTGTAAGTGACTGATGTGATCAATCTTTGAAATTGGTCCAGTATTGAGCGTGAATGCTGCAACCAGCAGCCACAGACCGGGCTGCAATGGAACCCTATGGGGCAAATGTGCATCGTCAATTTGGTCTATTAAAAGTTCTGTTGTTGCTGGTGACAGACTCAGATTATTATTCTACATGTCTGACAACATTATAGAAATAATCCCTACAGAGATATACCTTTAAAACCTCTATTAGACCTTTATGTTTCACCAGAAACAGCTCTGAGGTCGCTAGCATTAAACCCACCAGACTCCATTTAAAAAAACACTACTTTCAGCGTCTATAGAGCCAACATATTTTTATATGTAAATAAGTAAACTGTGTTTAAACTAGAGTTGTGATGGTTGGAAAAGTGGAAAGAAAACCCAAAAAGCTGAATTGCCATGGTTTCACTTTGTTTCTGTTACCTTTGAAATGAAGTTTATTTACATGGAGTCTGGTGGTTTACTCTAACAGAAAGGTCAACCTCCTTAGAAATCCTTTCCATAAGGTTGTCAGACACTTAGAATAATAATCTGAGTCTGTCTGTGGCAAAACGAGCACTTTAGTGAAGGTAAATACAAGCTGGACAAATGTCCTATTAACTCACATTGTAGCTTGTGTCTCTGCTGCCGACTGCAGCGATCTCTCTTAATACTGGACAAAGATTGGTGTGCCATCAGTCACTTAGACACAAAAACACAGGAAATAGGGTCCAGGTTGAAAACAACGGTAGCTACCATTTAAGACATTGACTGTAACTATCACTGTCAGACTCCGCATCCCTTTTTTTTTTTGCCCCCACTGTATCAAAAGCACTGTTAGACCATCAGCAGTCAGCCTACAGGTTTGGAAAGGATTGAGTACTGATACAGCAAAACATCTTCAGTTTTCCCTTACCAAAAATCAGTTCAGTCAGGCACCTTGTGTGAAATGAGTTAATACTGTGTCTGAAGTCTCTTTTATATAGACCTTAGTGGTCCCCTAATACTGTATCTGAAGTCTCTTTTATATAGACCTTAGTGGTCCCCTAATACTGTATCTGAAGTCTTTTATATAGACCTTAGTGGTCCCCTAATACTGTATCTGAAGTCTCTTTTATATAGACCTTAGTGGTCCCTAATACTGTATCTGAAGTCTCTTTTATATAGACCTTAGTGGTCCCCTAATACTGTATCTGAAGTCTCTTTTATATAGACCTTAGTGGTCCCCTAATACTGTATCTGAAGTCTCTTTTATATAGACCTTAGTGGTCCCCTAATACTGTATCTGAAGTCTCTTTTATATAGACCTTAGTGGTCCCCTAATACTGTATCTGAAGTCTTTTATATAGACCTTAGTGGTCCCCTAATACTGTATCTGAAGTCTCTTTTATATAGACCTTAGTGGTCCCTAATACTGTATCTGAAGTCTCTTTTATAGACCTTAGTGGTCCCCTAATACTGTATCTGAAGTCTCTCTTTAAATTAACTTATTTCATTTTTTTAAAAATATATCAGAGATTCCATCTGCGTTTCACCACTGGTACTCAACCAGTACTCTAGTGCTACAAAAGAGTCATGGTTTGAATTATTTAAACAAAGAAAAATGTCAAAAATAACGACATTTGAAGCCCTGAGGTTGCCCGCCACACAGAGTGGCTGTGGTCAGTAAAGCGTGATTTATGCTCCCGTGTTCTGCGATCTACGCCGTGGTTACGTACGTAGGTACATGGAGATACCAACCCTGACGACACCTGAAAAATGTAACTCACCTATGACAGCGTTGGGCTCTGTTCCAAAGGCACACACACAGGGAGATCCTGAGGGGACCTGGAACTTGGAGAAGCTCCACTTGGAGCTGAAGTATTTAGGAAGAAAGCTGGCTGATGCCAAGCTGCAGAGAGAAGGACAGGTTCATTCAGTGTTTTGTATTTAACCTAACCCAGCTAACGTGCTAGTAGACTAACCTCGATTGTTTGTTCCTTTTGGGGTCCTCTGCAGCGAAGATGTGCACTGTGCCATGGTCGCTGGACACGCAGATGAGGGACGCATCCTGGTTGAAATTAATGCTGAAAAGACCATTGAGATCCATGCAGATCAAGACAGATACAAGATACAATGTTTTCTGATCATGCACAACAAAACAAAACATGCAAGAATTATATCCCCCCCCCTTCCAATACCACTTTCAATCCTGGGGCTCTGTAGAGACTAAATACAACCAGCAACTGCTGCTCAGATTTTATCTTCTATAGCACCATAGACTGATCACGCTTTAGAATAAAATACTGCTATTTTAGGTGTATAATATATGGTCTACTGGTGAAGTAGCATTGATCACTTTGTCCCCACTGGGGATAAAAATAATTCAGCAGAGGCAGGGATATGTCGACCAGGAAAGGGGGAGAGCCCGCACATCCCACAAGCAAATGGCACCCTGCGTATAATGTTCACCAATAACGTAATGTTATCATAGTAACTCTGAATGAAGGTGGTGTAACATACACCTTCCACAGTACTGGAGTGGAGGCTGTGGTGATGGTCCATGTCTGATAGGGGTGTGCGAATCAGAAAGTGCCATGACTCAATTCTGTTTTTTAGGCTCATGATTCGATTCAAAAACAATTTACTGTATGTATGTATGAATGAAGGTATTCACAGCGCTTCACTTTTTCCACATTTTGTTACGTTACAGCCTTATTCCAAAATGGATTCAATTGATTTTTCCCTCAAAATACCCCATAATGACAAATTAAAATAATATCTATCACAAATAGATTTTTGTGCACACCCCTAATATCTGACGTAGCAACTCACACTGCAGCTACAACTACAACGACATTTTTTACTCTGTCAAAGACTGCAGAGAGGCTTTGTGGAGCATGTTAACCAGTACTGTGTGGAAGAACTGTCAGCACACAGCCCGCTTTGTGTAAAGGAGAAGAAGCTGATTGTTTTTTTTTTGTTTTGTCATCAGCATCTTTTAAATCTTTGCCTTGCTAGGTGTTTTCATCTGATGACATGGACAAAAGGGCAGAACTGTTGTTACTTGGGGTGTGCAAAAAAACAAAAAAAACAATTGATTCATAGAATTCCAAAAATAGATTCATGTCTTTTCTTTTCTTGTAATGGCGTGTTATCCTATCACATGGAAAAAGTAACTACATGTACATACTGTGAATCATTTTTGTAATTGAGAATCGTTTTTGAATCAAATCAATATTGAATCGTGACATTTTCTGAATCGTGCACCCCTAGTTGCAAAGCTGTAAGGGAAAGATGTGAACTGTTTTATTGCTCACCAATAAATGTTGGCAGTCTGAGAGCCTCGTCTCAGCTCCTGTATGAGCTGACCTGCAGATGTGTCGAAAATTCTAATTAGAGTCCCCTGTGGACACACAGCATGGGGTTAGTCACAAGGCAGCAACAACAGAAACTCAAAAAATATTCTATTCACTTCCGCATAGGGCTGATATTTTTGGCCAAAAACTTTGATAACAATATTGCGGCGATATTGTAGGGTTGACTATTGTAATCATTGCTTTCACAAAATATTTACACAATGACATTTGTGATAAAGAATCATCAGAAATGTGGATACAATAATTAAGTTAGCTATAGCTAGAACAGTCTAGAAAGTTCAGAAAATGACATCCCTGTACTGTAATGTAGCCTTTAAAACCAGGAAACGACAAACTCATATTACAACATCCAAAATCTAAGACAATATCTAGTTTCATAGCACCATATGGATTTATACTGATATATTGCCAAGCCCTACTTCAGCACGGCTTACTTTCTCTGACGCAGTAGCTATTCTGGTGCCCTGCAGATTCAGAGCGATGCAGCACAGCGCCCCCTCATGGGCGGGGATATCCACTGGGGGCTTCTCCGTGTTGGCCAGGTCCACTATCTGCACATGGCCTGAATGAGTGCCAGGGAACGCCAACAGGGAGTTGTTGCTGTTGGGACACAGCACACACAGACCTGAGGAGAACAAGGGCGGACAGAGGCAAAAAGGTTGGTTATAATGTGCACATCAACAATTTGAATCTCATGGTTCCAGTGCTTTGCTAAAAGATGCAGCACATGTACACCGACTCATTATATGAAAAACTTTGGGACTAGATTTGACTACAACTTAAAATAATGTTCTGTGGTTCCAGAGGTGAAATATGTGCACAAAGCAGAAGAAGCTCTTTAAAAGTAGTATACCAGTCTCGGAAAAGCCTCTTATACTGCATAAAATACTAGTATAGGTATGGGTAAGTACTGGCGTTTATGCACCGATCTGATCCCACCTAATGTAGCAGAAGAAAATCTACTTTAAAGTTGTTTCTTTAAGTTCTTTTTCCGCTATGACTGACTGTCAAACTGGATAGTAAAAGAAAGTTCTATGGTGTTTCTTCATGTTTCACTAAAGCTTTAACCTGAGCCAGGCCAAACGATGATAGCAGTCCTATCACATCCGTACGGGGACAGTAGTCCATGGCTGTTAAAATATAATAAAATATACATAACACACTGGTATCGGATCAGTACTCGGTTGGGAAGGAAGAAATGGTATCAGAACATCTTAAAAGTCTTGGAGTGTAAACAGTGGACTGACCTTTGGGGTTATAGCAGGTCTCAAACACATGCAGCTGATGGGGATTGTGGGTAAAGGTGAAGACTTTGATCATTGAGTCCAGGACCACCACAATCCTGAGAACAAAAGGAGAAGCAACACACAGGTTAACATTGAACTAAACGTCAGAGACTCTGCTCACACAAGCCGACACTAATCAGACCCCTCCATTGATAAAACCCAAAGGACGCCCCACTGACAATCAACTCAAGAGACAGAAGATATAATCATCATCGCGATATCAACTCCAGCAATAAACGCAAAAGGCTGTGATACATCGAGAAAGACACTCAAGAGATTCCTTGTGTTGTTTGAAAGAAAATCGCATTTAAAAATGTAACTATCATTTTTTTTAGTCAATGTTTATTTTTGTGCAATTGTTAAAAAAAATGTACCAATAAAAGAAAGAAGCTTTATGGAGAAACATAAATGGGTCTGGATGTAAACAAGAGGATTTCTGCCTTATATGGTCTGCTCATGAATATTTAGATGAGCTGTGCACTGATTGGTTGAGCGGAGCACATGAACACACAGTGAAGATGAGACACTGCAATGTTATACATTGTTCATCTGCTATTTCATTATTAAATTTACTTCTGATACTTTTTTATGCGAGAAATCTGTATATAAAGGTCAAATATTGGCCGTTTTACAAAAATGTATGGCTAATTGCAGATTTGGTGAGATGGAGCTCCCCAGTCTGACGAGGCAGCGGCAGCCCGTGGCGCTCCATACCAAACGCAAAGTCTGTAAAACAGCACAAATTTGCCCCCTACATAGTTGTTTTTCAGATTAAAATGTTTAACTTCGGGGCATGACAAAGACAGAGACCAGAGCCAAATAAGGAGGAGGTCTGCCCGTTTTCAGATTGTGAGATTTGCAGAGGTGTCAATGGGATTTTGAGGTTGTATGTAATGTCCTATTTACCCACCAAATTGTCGTTATTCAACTTTGACAAGGTAATCGGTTCTAGACCTTTATGAATGGAATTTAAGAACTATCTCACAACAGAAGTTCTTAAAATTGAATAAAAGCAACAACGATAAATAACCTGTAAATATACAGCAAATTATATTTGGACGAGCAACAGAACGACAACACCACGGAATAAATAAAAAAAAACTTTCAGTGAGTGCTACATGGACGTAGGGAAATTAAGACCTATTTAAACTGATTTAAGGCCTAGAACGCAACATTTGATTTGAAAATTTTAGACTTTTTAAGACCCCTCGGAAAGCCCTGCCCTGGACATAAAAAATAAAAGCCATTTTACCTGTCCCGCCGAAGCTTCACTGCTTTGACTTCTGTTGAGAACTCGATCTCAATAACAGTCTTCTTCTTCAGGTCATCCCAGATCATCACTAGAGTACCAACACAACAAAAAATAGAGAAATACTCAACACAGCCGCATAAACAAAACGTGTCATACTTACATCAGTATCACGCATACATCATACATTTTTTCAGTACTTGCTGGCGGTGTATAAAAGACATGGGCCGGTTCCTGGTTTCAAGGTATACCATGCTTTCAAAACCACTAAAACATACCGTCACACTGTTCCTGGTAGGGCTGCACAATTAATCAAATTTTAATCACGATCACGATTTTGGCTTCCCACGAACAAATTTGCGTGATCGAGCCATATTTTAAACGCGTCATTTCATAGAACGCTCCCGGTTTGTTGCAAAGCCCATCTACCGCTCCGTAAACCACTGTCTGATCATGAGCCAGTCAGAGTTGTTCCTGCACCGCGCAGCTTAGTTTCTAGATGGAGACAGTCACAGTCACATTATTAGACCTTTTGGTGCCTTATTCCTGTTTTGTCTTATTACCATTACCATTATTCTTATGTCTCATTGGAACGTGTTAATGAACCACTGAAACAATTTTGGAAACATTATTTTAAGGTACAAAACAATCTTTGGTGTTGGATAGATGGATATTGAAATCAATACCAATAAATAAGGTATCTGCTGTATTACTGTGTTGCAAACTGGGATGTAATCAGTGACAAAACGATGCCATGTGGCAGCTGAAAATAGAACAGCAAGCCATCATTCATCAGAACCAACGCTTGGCATAAGTCATTATAAAGCAATACTGCTGTTGTTGGGAAGACAACAATCCTCATTGCTAACTTCAGTAGAGAAAACATACCTTTGTTGGTCGGGTACTTGGGCTTCTTTCCTCCTCCCACTAGTGCTAAATAGTTGCACCTGAACAGCATCTCCACATGGCCGACCCCGCCCTCCAGGAACTCTGAAAGTCAACGTCATTGGTAGTGAACATCGATAATAAGTATAGGGGTTACATTGAGAAAAGAAATGCAGCCCTTTTCATCCCCACTAAGTTTACACCATGCGTCAGGTAAGATTATGTACGCTGCTTCTAACCACTGCTCCACATGTCTGGAACTAACTCCCAGATAACTGCAGGTCTGCTGCACCTCTCACTTCTTTTAAATCAAGGCTGCTGCCTTTCATCTTTCTTACACTGCACTGGGACTTTATTCTTGTATTTCATCTTGTATGCCCTCTGGACACCATAGAGGAGGTGGGGGGAGGAGGATATGAGCCAGGCTGGCATCAATCATGGGCAACACCCCCATTGGTGCTTTCACAAAATATTTACACAATGAGATTTTTGAAAAATGATCATCAGTAATGTGGATATAATGACTAAGTGGGTAAATAATAGAACAGTTACAACAGTCTGGTAAATTCAGAAAATGACATCACTTTACTAATGCAACCTTTAAAACCAGGAAAAGACAACACTGATGTCGTATTACAATATTACAACATCCAAACTCTAAGACGATATCTAGTCTCATATCACTATATAGATATAATATTGATATATTGTCCAGCTCTAGACTGGCACAGGAAACCTGGTCCTGTGAGCGAGTCCTTGATGAGCTCAATCCGAGGAGTTAGAAAAGTCACACTGGAGCCGGTCACGTGCAGAGTCCCATTTCCAGCCCCGTTTGGGGGACACTTCCTCTTATGCCCCTAAGAAGTTTCAAATCTGTCGCAATACTTTGTTAGCTGTGTGCAGCAGAGTTGCTTGGTTTGAATTATATTTCTGCAGTCACAAGCCAAAAAGCATGTTTTTTTTTCTACAGGATATTTGTATTCGAACAACAAACTGCATTTTCTACAGTACTACCACTGTAAATGTAGTATTTATATTATACATAAGCTCAAGGAAATTGTGACTCATCAAAACAAATGTATGCCAACATTTAAAATTCCAGCTCCTGTCATTATTCACCAAATGGCCAAACATAATAATGCTGCATTATCAAGGCTTATAGACCTTTCTGGAGGAAATAAAAGAGATCAGAGTAAATATCCAGGAGACCAAAGAACAGCCCAAACCATTCTTGATGACATCAGGTAGAAAAATGAAGTTGACCGCCCTGATTGCTTAACAACAGACCTTAATCATTCTGGAACTGTAACTCCTTCATGGTTATGTGGCAGATTGGTTTTTGCAAGCGACGATGAAGGGTTGGAAAAAGGAGCAGAATCCACAGTGAACTGCTCAGGATGTCAGATAAAGAGCTGCGGGCGACAGGCGCCGTGTCATCAAAACACACAACAGCTTTTCCTCCGACATTAGTGACACGTCCGGCGAACCGGTCGCAGTGTGTTGATCTGTTTATCGACCGAAAAATTATTCAACAACTATTCTGATAATCGTTTCCCTGTTAAAGTCATTTTTAAAGCCTGAACGCCAACTTCAGTTTTATATTGTTGTAAACTGAATATCTTTGGGTTTTAGACTGTTGGGAAGGATAAAAACAAGACAAGCTTGGGCTCTGGGATATGGCCACTGGCATGTTTTACTACATTATGATATTCCATAGAGCAAACTCATTCAATTAATTGAGAAAATGGGCAGAATCTTTGATTAAAAAAAGGAATCGTTGGTTGCAGTTTGTCTATATCATGTGAGCTGAACACTCAAGTACAATAAATTCCACCAGTTCATACAGGAATGAGATTTATCAATGACGCGTTATTATGGAACCCCCGCAACTTTGAGGCAAGACCCGCCGTTCAATAGCATTCACACACTTCGATTGGTGAATTGTGTGTTTAGTTTGAAAAAAAAATTCATTTTGACCAATAGCCAAGCCTGATAGAGGGCTACACAGGTGCTGACAGAAGCCAGGTAACACCAAGGTAACATGGATTTCTATTCTGTGCATGCTCTGCCTTCTTACAGGCTTGGCTATTGGTAAAAACTGGTCATTACAGGGCCACCTATGGAACTGGAGTTATATCTAGGTTACTTCTACTGATTTACCTAATTCAATATCGGTCCGTGGAAATGGACTGTTCTTATATTGAGCTGTTCTAGTCTCAACGACTACTCAAAGCTCTTCTACATAGTACAGCAACCATTCACCATTCACACACTATGGCCAAGGCTGAAGTACAAGGTTCCACCTGCTTATCAGATACACACTCACACACATTTACACTCCGATGCGCAGCATCAAGGGAAACTTGGGGTTCAGTGTCAAGGACACATGGGACTGCAGGGCCAGGGATCAAACCACCAACCTTCCGATAGGCAGGCGACCACTCACATGTGCAATGTAATTACATTGAATAAAGACATTACAAAAACCTGTTCACAGTTCTAACTGTAAACGTTGTCTACAAAGCATGTTACCTTGTTTCTCCTTCTCCTTAAGAGGATCTGTGTTGTACACACGGAATCCGTTCTCCATGCCACAGGCAAAGCATCCTGGAGAGACACACAGCGAAGAAACCGCAATCAGAAATCCAACTGAACATAACTTCAACAGTTGTTGTTCATAGGAGGAGCTTTTCACAAATATCTGTCAAATGAGAGAGCTGACACAGATATCATGGGACAAATGATTAACCTCTGCTGGAACTCATGTGTCGCACTGACCGCTATAAGAACTCATTCCTACCACAGGAAATACAACTTTTTTAATCACAATACTGCACTATGAGCAAATTGCGACATCAATTTTACTTATATAGGTATAAATACTATTTAGGTAGTTGTACATTTTTATTTGCACATACATACATACATACATATATATATATATATATATATATATATAGTGTAAATTGTCTCCTATCTTTTAAAAAGCTGTTCTTATATTCTATCCTATTTATTATTTATTGTATATTCTGTGTGCTGTGTGTCTGATAGTTTGCTGCAGTAGCAATTTGGGATCAATAAAGTCTATCAAATCTAATGTAAAACTAATTTAAATATGATGATGATATAGTTCTCTAAGTGCTCATATGAGGCCTTTGGTCAGTTTACCTATAATATATTTAATGACGTCACAGCGTCCTCAGTTCTGCCATAGCAAGTTGGCACCAGTCGTCTCATATTTAGTTAGACCGACCAATTAAGAAGAATACTTTAACTTTCCTGCATGTATACATGTGTGTAAAAATTATAACAGTGCTGACTTTTACTATGCAACGTTACAGATTAACAGAAATAGATATATACTTTACTGTCAGCCTAATAAAAGCCTGGGCAACAGCAGCAAACAACATAAGCCCAATAACGCGATAATAACGGTAGCTGTTACCTAGCCAGCTAGCGCTAGCGCTCACCAATGGTCGGATAATATCGTTAGCTTGAAAGTTAAGATGACCTAAACGACTAATTGCATATACACTGTTCTTATCTCAGTACTTGACCACATGTGTATGTCACCCTAACATTATCTAGTCAGGTTAGCTGGCATAACGGTATGTACTGGCTGAAAACTAGAGGCTAACGTTACGTTAGCTGGTTAACTGAGCCGACGAAGCTAGTTGGCCAGCTAAAGCTAACATTAAGTTACCGTTTCGGGTGTGACTACTACCACACAGCATAGACAT
The DNA here is from genome assembly GCA_013375575.1 of Percina caprodes. NCBI lineage: Eukaryota > Metazoa > Chordata > Actinopteri > Perciformes > Percidae > Percina > Percina caprodes. Next base: position 86,542 of record JABXJD010000220.1, read on the forward strand.
AGACTATTACAAGCATAAACAATGTAAAGCTGCTGTTAGATAACGCTACGCTTAATGTATGACCTGGTTTAGCAACGTTAGCTTAGCATCCACGACGCTTCTTACCATTATCCTGGTTAAATCCAGCATAAATGAGCGCGTTCCCGTGAGGATTGGACGGTAGTAGATTCATTCTTTTAACAGGACAACCGAAAGACAAATAATCACGTTAACAAATGAATAATCCTCCAGCTGGTGAGCTACTGAAGAGCTAGGTTAGCTAACTGTTAACTGCTACCATTCCTCCGGACTCGGCTTCTGACAGGGAGAAAACAACAGAAGAAGGAGGAGGAGGCTGGTTCCTGTCTGGAGAGAGAACGCGCTGTCAGCTGGATATTTGTGTGTGTATATATATATATATATATATATATATATATATATATGTGTGTGTGTGTGTGTGTGTGTACGTAACGATACGTAATATATACGTATCGTAATGTATTTGAGATTGAGGAAGATTTCAGGAACGAACTACGACTTCACCGTTTTCGATGAGTAACTAAATCATAGTTTGTCATCAGCCGGTCAATATACTATTAGACTGTAGAGATGACGTTATAACGTAGCTAAGTGTAACGTTAACGTTAAAGCTTGTGTAGACTGAGAAGTAGGACTTGCCAGCGATTTCAAAAGTGAAAAATACTGATAGTTTAGAGCCTTTGGTGGTTAATGACGTGGCATATCACATTATAAGCTTAGCGTACCCGGTAGAAACGATTTTTAACAAGACAACGCACAGATTTGCAACATAGAGCCCCAGTGGCCTAATGGATAAGGCACTGGCCTCCTAAGCCAGGGATTGTGGGTTCGAGTCCCATCTGGGGTGATGCATTTTTGCGGTTTCAGATACACGGACATATTTATGAGTATATTGAAAGCTGCTGTAGTTGCACATAATAGAAAGACAGTAGGCTAATACCCGCAATAAACTACTATCATTCATACAAGGAATTGTGAGACGGTCAACTAGGCTTTTAATTTTAGTCACTTATGCATTACTTTAGTGCTGCAATGTCACTTAACAGAACAGATGTGCCTTGATTATATAGGTATTGGTAGCATTACATAAATTGAATACTAATAATCAATTGGATGGTTGAACGTATATACAGCTTAAGGTGCTTTTTTATATACCGATTGTTATTTACAAACCTTCAAAACGGTTGGATGAAATTAATTCAAAAATAATGCTGTGAACATGTTTGGTTGATGAGAATTATTTGTCTGGTTGATATTGTCATTTACAACATTTATTTACAGAAAATGCCCAGATTGGCAAATGGTGACCGGGCAGTGAATGCACCATGGCAGAAATGAAAAACAAGTCTGATGCCGAAGTGGGAATCAAGCCAATAGTGGCAGCGCCACAGCAGATACAGAACAACATGCATCTCAGTGTCTGTCCACATTACGCACCATAAGCAGTCTGACCTCACTGATGTAATGCCATTTATTTTCTAAGTGGAACTGAGTCAAACACGAGGGAGACCCGACTCAGAGGAGGAGAGGTCACTGAGGCCAGCGTCTCCATGGTGACAATCGCATGGGAGACCCGACTTAGGAGGAGAGGCCACTGAGGCCAGCGTCTCCATGGTGACAGCGGCACGGGAGACCCGACTTCCTGGGGAGATGGATCCGTGCATCCCCCCTCCTGACCACCATGGATGTGTGAGCCTCCACTCTGTAGACACTATTGCATCTTATTGTTGCACAGTAAGATATTTCATCCACGGGAAATATGGAGTATGACTGAAAATATTTCCTAAATGGATTTTTCATTCATTTCCCGTGCTCAGAGGTGAAGTAGCCTGCGAAATGAATTATTAGTTTCACATAAATGATCAAACTTTTAAAACTTTTTAAAGGCTCTTTTATAGCTTTGCACGATTTTCAGCACTGCACCATTATCACTGTTTATGCCATCTAGCTGGCTATGGCAAGAGGACAGTGATGGCCACAGCAGTGGTTTTTATATTGGTCCTGTTGTGTAAGATTTGGTCCAGCAGACTCTCTAATCAGTAGAATGAGGTTTGCACACGTATTGAAATGGCAGCCAAACATGTAACTATGACCATGATTTAAGAAGAATTTTGAGTAGTCTCATAATCATTTTCTAGACCTGTATGATTTTATACAGAGCATTTTGACTTATAGTAGGGCAAGCAAAGAGGTTACTAATAACACAAACAACAGAATCATACTATTCAAGTGTTAGCACCCTGAAACTGGAGGAGCTAAATGGAATATAGTAATCATTCATTTTGTTATTTACAAATGTCTGTAAAAATAGACATCAACCAGTTAGTTTTTCCCGCTGTTCCAGGTAATAGCTCAAACCAATTAGAGCTTTCCTTTCACATGGTTGAGCATTGCAGATATGTAGTTTAATAACCACAATTTTAAGCAATAACACTCATATACATTGATTCAGTATTAAATGGCATTATGTACAACAGTATTTAATGGTTAACATATTTTTTCCTTCCTGCATTAAATCCAGCCCAAATTTCTGTTGACAAGAAACAATGAGCAAGCAAATGCTCAAAAATCATATGAATAAACTTCCTCCTGAGTAAGACACTTGGATTTGAATGTTCAATTTATTCAAGAAAATTAAATCAATTCCCAAAGGAATCACGGATTATATCATTTATACATACAAATCTTATGTAACTACAGCAAACATTTCTGTAAAAAATACATTTTTTATATCGCACTATACATTTACACAGCTCCTAATCATCCGAGCTGTGACAGCCACAGAGACTGCAATGTGGCTGGCAAACCAGGTTTTTACCCCCCCATCTCAGTGAACATCCACACCGCTCAAGTGAAATCCTCAAGTTCTGGTGTGCATCTAATGCTGACCTCTGACCTATGTCAATTAGTAAGTTAACATTACCTACGCATGAACAAGTCTCCTGTGTCGTTTTAAGCCATGCAAGCTTGAAAAGCCCTTACTACACACCGTACAAACATATGGTCTCTCCCCGTATGGGTTCGCATGTGTAAGGTAAGGAAGCACGACTGGACAAAACCCTTTTCACAGATGTTGCACTTAAATGGCCGTTCCCCAGTGTGGTATCTCCTGTGTATCTTCAGTTCTGCAGCGGATCGGAAAGACTTATCGCAGTCGTCGCACTTGAAAGGCCTTTCGCCCGTGTGAATCAAAGTATGCCTCACCAAAGCATCCTTGCCAAAGAAGCCCTTTCCACAGTGCTCGCATGGGAACCGCAGCCCTTTGTGGTGGAAATTATCGTGTTTCAGAAGGCACCGTCTGGAAGTGAAGGTCTTGCCGCACTGAGCGCAGGTGAAGGTCGGCGTGGGTTTCTCGATCACGGGCTCGCCCGAGTGATGCACCCGCTCCACGTGCCTCGTCAACGTCACACCGTGCCGGAACTTCTTGCCACATTCCCAGCAGAGGAAGGGATACGCTTTAGTGTGTTTCTTCTGGTGCTCCACGAGGTCAGAGTATGATCGGAATCTTTTGCTGCAATGAGCACACTGAAACGGCTGGTAGCCGGTGTGTTTCCACTCGTGTCGGATGAATCGCTTCAAACTGCCAAAGGTGGTCTCACAGTGGGTGCAGGTGAAGGGCTCAGTTGGATTGTGGACGTCGATGTAGTGCTTATGAAGGGCCTTGAACACAGGGAAATTCTCCTCACACTGGTTACACTGAAACGGCGTGTGGGATTCTTTGTGCATTGCCAATGCCTCCGAGTCCCGGACCAGTTTCATGCACACCTCGCAGTAGAGCGGGTTGTGGGTTTGTTTGTGGGAATCCAACGTTGATTTGTACTTGAATGCTTTGTCACATTCATTACACCTGAAACAATGCTTAACATCCTCAGGCTTCTCGGGATCCACCTGTTGCTCATTGTAGCAAATGTTTCTTAAATGGAACCGAAAAGTCTGTTTGCACTTAAACTCAACGCTGCAGTGAGGACAGTAGAATGGACCTTCAAGCATACTTTTGTTGCCTTCCGGGCTTTTCTGTCCCATTTCTTTGCAAGGCCTCCCGTCTGCAGAGGGGGAGTAATCGGGGTCCTGGGCTATGTTATCGGACGGCTGCTCATCATTGGTTGCCAGACTTGGATCCCCAGACACGGATGATGGTTCACCCTCATCGGCTGCAGTCTCTTGTACCTTTGCTTTCCTGCCAGGCTTTGCCTTTGCCTGATTTGGACATCTGTGTTGCTGCAAGTAACGCAAGCTCTTATAAAACCTTTTACACACAGGACAAGAGAAGGGCAGCTCCTCCGAGTGGCGGTTCATGTGACGCTCTAAGAACTTGGCACGACTCACCACCTTGCCGCACACTTTGCATGTCCTATCGTCCAAGTCATTGCTCTTGGTTGCATCCTGGGATGTACTGTTGGCAGTCTCACTGCCCTGTGTCTTTCCCGATTTCCTCCACTGTGACAGGTACCGTTTCATCTTGAGGCCACGGTTCTTTCGCACGGGTCTATCCCACAAGACGTCATAGTCTGGGTCTTCTTCTTTGCGTCTCGTTTTGCTTTGCACTTCATAGTCCTCGTCTACGGGACGTTTCTTTTTCCTCCCACGTCTGTTTGGCTTTTTCTCCACACCCTCAAGCACCGACACCTGACCGTCCTCCCCGATGATCAGGGTTCCCGATTGGTCGTCTGCCATTTCACTCTCACTGGCCACGGTGCCTTCGACAGGATTTGTCACCACCACCGTGTCCATTTCTGCTTTCACCTCGCTGCCGAGACCAAACCACTGGGTCTGCACACACTCTTCAGAGTTCCCAGTTCCCTCCACGTACACCTCTTTATTCTCTGACTCCACCTCCATCTCCGTGCAGACTGTATACATGAGTCCGCTCTCTGCACTCGTTTCGGTTTGTTCATTGACGATCACAACTCTTTCCACAGGAGGGAGACACAGGGCTGACAAGATGCCACTGTCAACAACGTAAGATTCTGTAAAGAGGAGATTACAGTTAGTATTAAAATGATAAAATAAACAGACTCTATATATATAAATGGATTATTATTATAGTGCCTTTTATGCAGAGCGCTTTCAATCAAAGTGCTTTACAAAAAGAATACAATTAAAATACAAACAGTACATTAACATTTACATAAAAACAGTAAAAAGTAAATACCACTATACAAAGACACCAAGGATAATTGAACAATGAGATCTTCAGAACTATTCCCGTGGATAATGCTGTATGCAAATGTTGTTACTGAAACACCTTTGCCTAATGAGAAAGAATTTGACCAAGATAAAGCACTGAGTATCTATAATATTCTGTGAGTAGCATAGCTAAATCCTGATAAGCTCACCAATGTCCTGTAATTGGCCGAGGTCTTTCTGAGTGTCCAGCAATGTTTTGAGCTCTTCAGTTTGAGCAAAAGTCTCCATGCACTCGTTTAGGACCGAGGAGGCATTGCCGAGCAGAGATGCAATCTGACAAAGACAAGATGAAAACTAATGTGAGGCAACAGCAATGCACTTTCCAAATGTTGGCTCAAAATACATTCAAACATCTGACATTTTCAAGAGATTTACAACACTGCAATGAAAGCCTGTGTGTTAAGTTAAATAAAAACAGTTTGCCCTTCAGTGCTTGTGACAATCGCATGCAATAACAAATCAAACACAGAGGTACAAATATGCTGGGTGTGATAACGTTGGGGTCTACCTGTTGGAGAGTTTGGGTGGGAAGAAGCTTTTCAAGTCTGGACAGAAACAGCCACATCAGTGTCTGGATTGCTTTGTCATATGTGGGGCCAAAGTCTCCGGGGAAAACATCCTGGGGAACAAAGAAATTCATACATGTCAAATATCTGAGTTGTCCATACAAACCGTGACTTCTCAAATACGTAGCAAACAAAGCAGAATAAGACAAAGAGTTCCCTGTAAAATATAAACTCCATCAATCACCAAAACTTACCTGGAAGAAGTTTCTTCTCTCTTCAGGATCTCTCAGTAGATTTTGTACAAGGCCCATGAAATGCGAGTCAGATGCTTCTTGCTCTGGCTGCTCCGTCTGCAATAAAAAAGAGGTTTTAAAGTGGAAGAACAAACGCTTCAGTACTACAGATCACTACTGCGATAACAGTGATGTGCATAAATGCAATAGCCCAACCACCAAATAAGGCGACTCCAGATATGTCATGTTGACTACAGGTTCAGACTCACCTCCACCTTCCAAAGAGATCTGAGGTTCTGCATTCGGTCCAGATGTGGCTGAATAATGTGGAGGTCAGCGGTCTCCTCAGAGCGACACAGCTCCAGAATCAGCTGCAATCAGAGGAGAGCAGCAACAATCAACAAGGGATTCTGAAGGGAAAAAACACGGTCCAGAGCTGCACGTCTGGGCTGTGGTCCAACATGATTACATCCTCTGTCTTTTCCTAAACCACGATGGAAAACGCCACTAGGTCAAGGAAAGATGTGAAGGAGAATTCTCAATTTACAGTAACTGAAAGCCGCCTCTCTAATCATTTATGTAAACCATTACATAAATACAGGGATTGTAGAGGGGAGGTGAAAAGAATTCATTTGGGTGGATGATTTAAGCAGGATAGATAGATAGATAGATAGATAGATGTCATCAGAGAGGATCCGCACACTACACAATATTCATATTTTCACATCAATAATCATATATGTACTAACCTAAAAATAACAACAACCAATATATCTAAATAAGCGACTGAGGGGCAAATGGGTGGACTTCTGTGGGATGCTGCTCTGGGTTACAAAGTAAACCAATATTCGGTGCACTATGCAACTTTAGATTCAGCGATCCATTCATTCACAGTTCTGTAAAGACATGCTCACCGTAAGGTTCCACTGTGAGTCAGAGACAGGAGCAAAACGCTCACAATAACCAGTTTATTAAACCATTCAAGCCACAGCATTATTTAAATTAAAATATTATTATTATTATTACTACTACTACTACATGTGCTGCAATGTCTTACAGAAAATATGAACAGCGGCAACAGGATAATGGTTGCTGCTGCGACTGCGCACCATAATGTTCTAAATATGAATGGCCAAATGGTGATGAGACACTTTTAATGTTGCTGCTGCAAGGAATTGTGGGATGCATTATCTCCGTTCGTAAAGGATATCCAGTGTATCCTCTACTAAAGGAGATCTTTCCCAGCTTTTAGCTCTTATGATGGCTGGCATTGAGATACTTCCGGTCATTTCTCTCCGTTAGGATACTTCCTAAGCTAAAAGGACTATTGGACCGCAGCCCTGGGTCTAAAGTAACGACCATTTCTCTGGTTATCTGTCACTGTCACACTGGCTGAAACTGGTTGACATGCAATATCCAAGTGATTTAGTTATATACAGTCCTGGTGCTATGTCTTTCCTTAAAGCAAAACGAAACAGAGACAACCTCCCGATTGACATCTTAAGACATAAAAGCCGCTAGTCGCTGTCAAGGAGTGGCGCTGGATGTCACTTAATGGTGTATTCTGACTGGTTGGTTTGTGAATAAGAAGTAGCTGATTATCTTGCATATTAAAAATGCTCACTAGTCTAAAACTGTGTATAAATATGAGTATGTCTATACATCTTAAAATGTTTTAGGCTTTGGTATGTTTTGTCATTGTAGCTTTTTTGTTTTTAAATGTATTTCATTTTATAGTTTCAATAGAGCTGAATGCATTCCAGTGTGTTTCTGTTAATTTCATAATGTTATTATACTGCCTTACCTACCAACTGCTACAGCAATACCCTATTATCCCCAGAAATATTAGAATTAATCTCATTTGATTTATTTCTCAAAGCAGTAACTTCAATCCTTCCTCACCCGTGCTCTGAGGCCCAAAATGAGTTCAGCCCGCTGCCTCGTGGAGAGAAGTTGAGGAACCATCTCCGTCACCATGAATACAAACTCCTCAAGCAGTCCATAATCCGTCACAAATTTCTGCTCCACCGTCTGCCAGATGGCTGCTGAGACCAGCCGAATGGGGGGGATTAGGAGGCGCAGGGTGGAGAGGGGAAGAGAGGGACCTGCACACACCGAAATACAGTTTTAAAAGGATGACACAGCACCACTATCACATCAGATCCAGACTCATTTCGCAGATTGATACCATGGGTTCTGCAACAGAAATGTTGCCAGTGCTTACACTTTCAAATTTAATCTTTCAATGCAGAGCACTGTAAACAAAGTTCTTCATTTTTATCGGGGTAAGAAAACCAGTTTCCCTGGGAATATTACAAACCCTATGTAAATAAACCAAAACTATCTGCATGGAAAAATACTATGAGAGAATCATTTATATATATTGTTTAAGTTAAAGGGCTTTCTAAAGTTGGCCAGAGCTTTACCTGTTCAAAGAACATGATGGTTAATGTTAGCTTAGTGAAGTACAAACAATCCACAGCTCACACCGTAACTGTATTTGAAAAAAGGTTACTTTTTTATGTTCAGAAGTAACGTTACAGTCATCATTTACCCAGACTTTATACCGATAAGAGATAATGCAACAAATAAACCCATTAGCGCACACATCTGTAAAGCTAGCGTCTAACGTTAGCATCTTGTTCATCATCGGTTTGCACCAATCATCAATAAACTGATCCCAAACTGTGGTCTAAGGTGATGGGAACTTAAAACAATGATGCCAAGCTCTTGAAGCGGATGACTCTCCTTTTATTTCCGTGACCGAACGTAAGATTGACCTCATGTTAACGTAAACGACGATAACCAGTGGCACGCATATACATTGTATATACGTGTATGTGTTGTCACAGTTCGCTGGAAGTCAGTAGATGCACTTAAAACACACAGCTAGCGTTCGTTTAGCTAGCTAGCTAGCGTTAGCTGACATGGCTAGCGTTAGCACGTATCCCAAACCGCCTCTTCATGTAGCTAATGACGCCAGTATTAACATTAACCTAGCTAACGGTTTCCACGGTAGGGTCAACAAAGGTATATCCCTGGCTATCTAAATTACATTTAATGTGTTATGTAGTGAGCTACCTCAACTATACTTAACGTTATTTCTTGACTAACTTACCAGTGCTATTCCCGCGCGCGGGCTGCGTTGCGGCCTAGCCATGTAGCTAGCTACGTCTGGCTGGGACCATTTATATAAATATTATATTTAAGTGATATACTCACCAGGTAAATCGGGGATACCTCCGTCCATCCTATGTACTCACTGCAGTGACATTACAGTGTGAGAATTACTATCCGTAGCTTGACCGAAACCAAATTAAATATCTCCTAGGTGGTTGTGTTCAAGAGACCGAAGATCTTTGTGCGTCAACGGTTCTTGCGTTCCGTCCGTAAAAACAATCCGACGAGAGACAGCAGCGGGGTTTGATGAGTTCCACAGCTTCCTTTTTAGTGTCTCTCTCTTTCTCTTTCTTTGATATAATGTATACAATTTATTAAAATAAAGTTTTCATTTAATATTTAATTTATAATTTAGTTTTTAAAGTTTTTTTATTTTACTCCAACACTTGCTATACGTTGGATTTCATTGCATTCAATATTAAATTTAAAAAAATTAGCATATTTTTTCATATCCTTTGTGTATTTGTCTATAAATCAAGAGACATACAAGTCTAGCTGTAGTCTGGTGGCAGAGTTCCCCCAGAAAAGTTATTTAGGGCTGTGACAAGTGTCTTTTTGTTATGAGGGCTGGCTTTGGCCAGTCACAGACTGATGTAAGCATTAATGTAGAGCCCAACAGTTTCTGTAACAACAGAATTATGGACAGAATTGCGAAATTGAGGAAAGGAAGACTCCATAGGATACTACATAGTTTTTTTAGGGCATTTTAGGCCTTTATTCGACAGGATAGCTTAAGACTTGAAAAAGGAGAGAGAGAGAGAATGACATGCAGCAAAGGGCCTCAGGTCGGAGTCGAACCCGAGCCTGCTGCGTCGAAGAGTAAACCTCGGTATGGGCGCCCGCTCTACCAAATGAGCTCTCCGGTTGCCCGTTACATTGTGAAAGGGTTAAAAACTGACTGGAGATAATTGAAAATAACTTTCCAACGGAGCCTTCCCACTGTAGATTGAAAAATCTTAAAAATAAATCCCGGAGACTTCTGCCTGGTGGAGGCAATTTAGGCCAAGTGACATGTAACATGTAACATGTTCCAAAACTTGATTTCGTGAAATATAAATAAATCATTATATAATTATTTGGGGTAGCTTTAGCACCCCTAAAACAGGCCTAACGACCCTGTTGATCACCCACCGCTCTGCTGCTTATAAAAAGAATAATCATGCACGGTGTTATGGTGTTTTTTTACAAAGAGCACAAAAGCATCAAATGAAAACGTCATTCACACATTTACATAGACCGCGTTTTTCTAGTCTTAATGACAACCCCCACACACACACACACACACACACACACACACACACACACACACACACACACACACACACACACACACACACACGGCCGTGGCTTCCGTACAAGGAGACACCTGCTCAACACATCTGTTTACACCCCCATGCTAAAGTTGATTAAAGAGGAATAAAAAAACATCTTTTGGAAATTGATCTTAATAGCCTTAATTAAAAAAAAATTGAAAAATCCAACCTTTTAAGGGCACCAATTTTCTTTGTGAACGAACAATGTATTTTAAATAAATAAATCTTCTTCCTTAAAATACAGGGGGCATAAGTATACACCCCCTATATTAAATTCCCATAGAGGGAGACACATTTTTATTTTTAAAGGCCAGTTATTTCATGGATCAGGTCAGGTCCCCCCGCCCCCATTACCACATACATAGGCATGGTGTTATTTCAGTTAGTCTAAAAGCTGGTTTGATTTGCATATTTATACTTATACTTACTTATGGAAAGTTCTCCATGTCTATCTCTAGGTATGGTGAAGGGTATGTGATAAGTATGTGTAATAACTGGCCTTTAAAAATTAAAATGTGCCTGCCTCTATGGGAATTTAACATAGGTGTGTATACTTATGCCCCTGTATTTTAACATAGGGGGGTGTATACTTATGCCCCCTGTATTTTAACATAGGGGGGTGTATACTTATGCCCCCTGTATTTTAACATAGGGGTGTATACTTATGCCCCTGTATTTTAACATAGGGGGGTGTATACTTATGCTCCCTGTATTTTAACATAGGGGGGTGTATACTTATGCCCTCTGTATTTTAACATAGGGGGGTGTATACTTATGCCCCTGTATTTTAACATAGGGGGGTGTATACTTATGCCCCTGTATTTTAACATAGGGGGGTGTATACTTATCCCCCCTGTATTTTAACATAGGGGGGTGTATACTTATGCCCTCTGTATTTTAACATAGGGGGGTGTATACTTATGCCCCTGTATTTTAACATAGGGGGTGTATACTTATGCCCTGTATTTTAACATAGGGGGTGTATACTTATGCCCCTGTATTTTAACATAGGGGTGTATACTTATGCCCCTGTATTTTAACATAGGGGGTGTATACTTATGCCCCTGTATTTTAACATAGGGGGTGTATACTTATGCCCCTGTATTTTAACATAGGGGTGTATACTTATGCCCCTGTATTTTAACATAGGGGGTGTATACTTATGCCCCTGTATTTTAACATAGGGGGGTGTATACTTATGCCCCTGTATTTTAACATAGGGGGGTGTATACTTATGCCCCCTGTATTTTAACATAGGGGGGTGTATACTTATGCTCCCTGTATTTTAACATAGGGGGGCGTATACTTATGCCCTCTGTATTTTAACATAGGGGGGTGTATACTTATGCCCCTTGTATTTTAACATAGGGGGGTGTATACTTATGCCCCCTGTATTTTAACATAGGGGGGGTGTATACTTATGCCCCTGTATTTTAACATAGGGGGGTGTACTTATGCCCCCTGTATTTTAACATAGGGGGGTGTACTTATGCCCCCTGTATTTTAACATAGGGGGGTGTATACTTATGCCCCCTGTATTTTAAGGAAGAACATTTATTTATTTACAATACATTGTTCATTCACAAAGAAAATTGTTGTTCTTAAAAGGTTGGATTTTTCTAAATCTTTTTAATTAAGACATTAAGATCAATTTCCAAAAGATGTTTTTTGATTCCTCTTTTTAATCAACTTTACCATGGATGTGTAAACTTATTCTAGCCACTGTATCTCAATGTATATGTCAGGAAAAACAGAAAACAAAGATTAAGCAAGATCAGACTTAACTGATCCAAGACTTATTCTTGGAATAACCTTCAAAAGGACGTAACACACCGTTGTTGAACTTGATCCGTGTTCATACCATGCAAGACTAATGCGTTACCAATGTATGTACAAGTTTTTTGTGTCTTTGCATGCTGTAGAGCTTGGGGAAAGCTTTACCGCAGATTTGGCAAACAAATGGTTTCTCTCCTGAGTGTATTTTAGCATGTGTGTTGAGATAACACATTCTTACAAAGCCCTTACCACAGACATCACATTTATATGGTCTCTCTGTGCTGTGGTGCATAAGGACATGCTTCTTCACTTCACAATTTGACCTGAAGTACTTGTCACAGTCAGGCACTGTACATTTGAAAGGTTTCTCTCCCGTATGGATTAATTTATGTCTGGCGATTGTTGACGCTGAGAGCATCTTTCCACAGTACGGGCACGGATGACGGAACAATTCATTCAAGTGTTTGGTCCTCTGGTGTTTTTTCAGGGCTCCTTTTTCTTTAAAGGATTTCTCACACTCCGTGCAAGAATGTTTCTTCTCATTTCGAGACTCGCCATGGATCAAATTCAAGTGCCGCAACAGGTTGGACTTTTGGGAGAAAGTCTTGCCGCACTCAGCACACAGGTAGGGTTTCTCCCTCGTGTGGACTCTGTCATGGGAAACAAGATCTCCGTCGCTTTTGAATCTCAAGCCACACTGAGCGCATTGGAACGGTAGATGACCCGTATGTTTCCACTCGTGTGCGAGTAAGATGCGCAGCTTAGATACAATTTTCGGACAATGGTTGCATTTAAACGGCCTGCTTATTTTATGGATGTTTTCGCAATGCCTGAGCAAGGGCTTAAAAACTGAAAATGCCTCCTCACAGCGGCTACACTGAAACAGGGTGTGAGACGCCTTGTGCCTTGCCAAAGTCGCTGCGTCCCGTAACACCTTCCTACACACACTGCAGTAGAGATCGTTGTGGGTCAGTTTGTGCCGTTCCAGTGAAAGTTTGTACCTGAACGCCTCTTGGCATTTGTCGCATTGGTTGAGATTCTTGGCCTCGTCCGGCTTCTGCGGATCGACGTGCTGCTGACTGTACTCGAAGCAGGTTCTGTTCAAGTGCAGCTTAAAAGATGAGAAGAGTTTGAACCTGCCGTCGCATCGGGGGCAGGCGTAATCCCCCGTGGGGAAGTGGGTTTCCATGTGAGCCCTCAGGCTTGTATTCACCTGCTTCCTGCAGATAAAACACTGGACTTCTCGATGCTTTTTTGGCGTGCTGGCTTTGATGTTGGAGATACCCGGCTTCCTGCTGGTAGCTGACACATCTTTAGGACTGATGAAGGAAGGGCCCTCGTTTGATAACAACTCTCCTTCAGTAGAAATACTGGCAGGAGACACAAAGGAAGACTCATCAGAATAGTTGGACCATGAATCAGATGTACTAACACTACTACTAGTCTTATGGCAAGAGTCGTCATCAGAGTAGTAAGACCATGAGTCGTCTTCACTGCAAACATTGATTGGAGCCATATACAAGTCTTTGTCTTTGCTCAAGCTGCTTGATTCCTCATGGTCCGAGACGTGTAAAGGAGCCCTGTTGGAGGGTTTGGTTTTCCTAGAAGCTGATTTGTAGGCGTCTTCACAGAGACTTCTTTTCTCTTCCAACAGAATGCTTTTCATCCTCAGGCCTCGGTTTCGTCTCACAGGTCGAGACTGCGAAGCCAGCGGCGTGTCCAGTCTTTTTAACTGAACACGGCATTGTTTTAGAAGGCGAGGAGCATCCTCCACTTGACTTTGAAGAAGGCCTACATTTTCTTCATGTCTTGCTATATCTTTTAAAAGCACCTCTGTTCCTTTCCCACCGGGACTCCAGTTAGTTCCATCAACCGTTACCTCACTGGTCTGAACTTCTGTGGTTGTTTCTGTGTTCACCTGTGTTGTATGAGACCGTGTGAAAGATTCCGTCTCCAACCCTGATGTGCATGACAGCACAGTATCCCAGATGTTGGTTTGTTGTTTCGCTGTCGCGGTTCTTTCTACAGAGGGGAGTTTGAGAGCTGAAAAGATGAAGGCGCCATCCACGGACCCATCTGAAAAGAGAGAAAAACATTGCAATAAAATGGTAGAGTGGGTAAGCCCCGCCCACTCTGCAGGGTGATTTGATGTCGCCCTGCAGCTCGGGCTGGAAACCTGCACGTTTAATTCTACTGCTTCAGTTCACAATTTTGCGGGAACCAATCACAAACTGGCTTATCTACCTGGCGCGCTATTGGAAGGTTTAACACGATGATGATAGAGATGCGACCAAGCAGCTTCTTGTTTACATTCAACATAGCGGCCACCTGACGCCACCGAAGTGCAGACGAACGCGCTACGTCACCCGGATCGTTGCTCTGATTGGTTGAAGGACTGTCCAACTGCGTACACAGTCTTTTGAACTATGCCCGTTGGTCCCACCTCTTGTGCAGAGAGAATACAGAGCAGACCCCCCAGACCAACGCTCTTGGCTTGGTCTGGTGATAGCCAGACTAATAAAATAGACTAAAAGTCAACACCCACTGATAAGTGTCACTGATTATTCAAATTGCAACAAAATAAAGCCATGAGTAATTGAAATGAATGAGAATAACTAGAACGGCTTGCCATTGGGATCCAGCTGGCTGAGGCCTGTATGATACTGCAGCAGGGATCGGAGCTCTTCACAACGAGACACTGAGTCCATACATTCCTCCAGAACTGAGGACACCTCGCCAAACGTGGACACAACCTGAAGAAAAGGGGAAAGGAAGGAAAAATGGTCAAAGAAATGGACTTCTATAACAGGGGTCAGCAACCTTGTGCCATTTTAAAATGTATATCAGTGTGCCATATCATATCAGCATTAAGCCTGCCATCATCTACCAAGCCTGCTCAGGCAGTGTTATTTTAGATCATATTCTGTGAAGAACTAGTCAGTTTGAGGCAGACTAGGGTGGGTCTTTGCAGAAGGCGGCTGGGGAAAGACTCAAACAAAGGACCGTAAATAACAGGCAGTGCTCCTGCCAATGGCTAAATGAGCTCATTTGAAATGTGGATTGGAGTGCTCACTAAACACAATCCAACATAGGCTACATTGTTCCAAAGAAAGACTACATTAAATATTTCCTAATCTCGCCTCCGTGTGAGAAATGTGACACACATGTTGGTAATTGAATTAATCTTTAAGTTCTTTGTTGCAAGAAGGTTACTTGAGTGACATCTTTAGTTTCATGTCTAAGGTGATAAATGTTCAAATTGTCCCAGATCCAGTTTTAGTCATTTTAGGGATTTCCAATGAAGTGAAGAGACTGACGCTGGCTCAACGGTGCTTCTTGGCAAATGAAATTCTCACTGCAAAACAAAAAGAAAAAAGAATTCCTAACACTGAAGTTAAGGCTCACGGAGATGATGGACTCACTCCACCTTGAGAGGATCCGGTTCATCCTTAAGGACAAAATAAAAGACTTTTGGACACCTTTTGGAGCCAAATCCTGATCCCAGTCCGAGGTGGGTTGGTGTGGGTAGGGTTAGGGCCTCCTGTTTTTTTTCTTCCTTAAATATGTTTGTATGAAAAAGAAGCACTGCACTGTGGTAACATTTTTGTAACTTGATTTTTGAAATTAAGTTTGATAATAAAAAAATAAAAATAAATAAATAAAAGGTTTTCTTACTTTGGAGTGAACAAAAAAAGGAAAATTCTGTTAATGTTTTTCTCTTCATAGATGTTTTAGAAGGTGTGGAAACCCTAAATATTCTGCTTAATATGAAGACACAATCAAGTTCTTAATCAAAGTATTACATACTTAAATACATCAGACACTTTAAGACTTCTACTCAAGTAATATTCTAAAAGGAGACTTTTACTTCTACCAAAGTCATTTTCTGGTAAGATACTGGTGATGACCGACATGACCCTTTAGGTCTGATCTTTATGAACCTGTTGGAAAGTCTGAAGAGGAAGGAACTGATCCAGTCTGGACAGAAACATCCACATCAAGGTGTGAAGTGCGTCATCATAAGTGGGACCAAACTCTTCAGGGAAAACTGTCTGAAAGAAAAGAAAGAGACACGATTCAAGGGCAATAGTCTGACTTCAATATATAGAGAGAGACACACACACACACACACACACACACACACATTCATTCAATATACATTCCAGTTACATTGGAATATGTTGTTGACATGGACAGAAATACACACTCAAAGCAAGGCTCACATCTACAAAGCTGTGGGTGTCATTGAAACAGTGAATCTGCATAACCTGTCAGCTATTCATCTTGAATGAAATGTAAAGGTGCGACAATAACACTGACCTGAAAGAAGCGGCCCCTCTCGTCGGGATTTTTCAGCAAGTTATACACTAGATCCACAAATTTGGAGTGTGGCCCTTCCATATTTGCAACACCAGCCTGCATAACATGGCATGAGCATTATTAGGACATGAGCAGATTACAGTGTAAGCTGCAGGGTTAAAAATTGACTTTTTCATCCACCAACCAAAGGGGGGGACGCGGGACGTGCCGACAGTGTTGTTGTCCTTACTTTAGAGTTCCACATTGGGGGAGACAGAAACTACGCATTCTAGCTTTAACCGTCATTTGGCTGGTAGTTGGTGCTCATTGGGTGCATGGTTATTTTTAAAGACAACTTTAATACAACGTAATACATAATGACAACACATCAGGCTCACCTCCATTGCCCACGCCTGGCTAAGCATCTGCACTCTGTCCAGGTGTGGCTGAAGCAGCTCCCAGCCAGCTGTAGCTTCACACTGACACAGCTCCAGAATCAGCTACAACCACAGAGCAACTTAGTCTATAAGATTTATGCACATTACTACATTTACATCTATTTTCTTAGTGACGAGAAAATAAACAGGTCAGGTCTGCCTTTTATGCTCAATTCAATGTCTAATTTGTCCAATTAAAGAAAGCTGGAAATGATTTCCTTTCATTAGTTTTAAATCCAACCAGCAGTTTGTTGTATTTTAGCAGAATACTGAAAGCAGCAGAAATGAGTACACTGTTTATTTATCGCAAGTTATATTGTTATCAAGATATTCAAGATTGAAACCCAAATCCCCAGCTGCACCCCCTCACCCGTGCTCTGAGGCCCAGGAGAAGTTGGGCCTTCTGGCGAGTGGTGAGTAGCTCTGGAACTATGTCTGTAACCATGGAAACAAACTCCTCAAGCATCCCATAATCAGCCACAACTTTCTGCTGGATGGTGTGCCAGATGGCTGCTGAGACCAGTCGTATCGGGGGGACCAGGAGTCTCAGAGCGGCGAGGGGGAGAGGGGCACCTGCATGGAAACAGCAGTGGGTTATCTTAACACAGGGCTTTCATTTTAGACCACAGGGGCCACACCCCCCCTAATCTGACCTCCAGTGGGCCAGATCAGTAGACCTCTCCAAAAAGATCAGAAAATGTATCTGCCACAGAGCTTGATGTCAGCAAAGGCAACAGAAACAAATGATGTCATGGACTCAGGAGAGAGAGGGGTAATATTCAGAGGAAATACTCTCGCTGAGATCAAAGTGGTACATTTGGATTTGGGATGAATGTTCTAGACCCCGGACCAGCTGCAGCTTTAATAAACACATCATCAGCCTAAAGGACACCAGATGCCCAACGTGTGTACATTCCAATTTCTGGGTAGACTTCAAGACTGCTAGAAGTAGGCTGGGTATTATATGTACTTGTACACACATGGTTGAACGTACTTATTGAATCAGAATCAGAAACTATGTACTGCTAGGTAAGTAGCACTTGCGAGGAATTTGCATTAGTTGGGTGCAGACATATAAACATATTAATAAATACTATTAATTAATATAAAATAAACAAATAAATACAGAAACAAATAACACACACCTATACATACACATATATACACACATATATATATATATATATACACACACATATATATATATATATATATATATATAGTATTTTATAGAGTAGGCCTATATATAGAGTATATTAGAGTAATATCAGAATGTATACATAGAGTATATTACAGTATATATAGAGTATATATAAAGTATATTACAGTATATATTAGAGTAATATTAGAGTATATATAGAGTATATTAAAGTATATAGAGTATATATCAGAGTCTATATAGAGTAATATTAGAGTATATAGAGAGTATATTAGAGTATATATATAGAGAATATTAGAGTGTATATTAAAGTCTATATAGAGTATATTTGAGTAATATTAGAGTATATAGAGAGTATATTACAGTATGTATTAGAGTAATATTAGAGTATATATATAGAGTATACTAGAGTAATATTAGAGTATATATAGAGTATGTATTAGAGTAATATTAGTCTATATAGAGAATATTAGAGTAATATTAGAGTCTATATAGAGAATATTAGAGTATACTGTATATTAGAGTAATATTAGAGTAAATATATTGAATATATTAGAGTATATATAGAGTATATTAGAGTATATATAGAGAATATTAGAGTGTATATTAAAGTCTATATAGAGTATATTTGAGTAATATTAGAGTATATAGAGAGTATATTACAGTATGTATTAGAGTAATATTAGAGTATATATATAGAGTATACTAGAGTAATATTAGAGTATATATAGAGTATGTATTAGAGTAATATTAGTCTATATAGAGAATATTAGAGTAATATTAGAGTCTATATAGAGAATATTAGAGTATACTGTATATTAGAGTAATATTAGAGTAAATATATTGAATATATTAGAGTATTTATAGAGAGTATATATTATGTGTAACAACCATAAGAGCTGGTTATGTTTTGTACACAGAATATTGTTGTATAACGTTAACTTACCTGCAAAAGAAACTAAATATGAGCTGAGGTATATTATTATGTATATTATATTAGCTAACGTTAGCTGTAAAAGAGACGGTAGGCTTCACGCTGCCAAATCATTCCTCCGTAAGTTAAACGTTACTCACCCAAGTAACTATTATTATCTTCCATAATGTTCCCCTTCTGCGCTCAGATACCATATGTTCTGGCAGAAAATGACACATGGATATGTAAAGTTATCCCATGGAGAAGTTGAGGCTTTGTGGTACCTATGTGTTTTTCTTCCGGGTTCCCCGCAGGTTTCTTTGCCTCGAAGGTTCCCGGTTCAAGTCCGGAATCCGACCAACCCACTTCCGCTACGAAGTAACACAAATGTCGAATACGTGTATAACACTCACCGGAGAAAAGGAATACAAGTAAACTCTTAATGTCGACCCTTTGCGCTGCTATCCTTCCTAGAAGCAGGTTCGGTGGGAAAATAACCTTTTAACTTGCTCTCAATGTTATTTTCTTTGTAACTTTTTATTTTTATTTTATTTTATTCAGCTCGCTATCATTCTGCTACCTTCACGGTGTTCTTCTTCTCTAAAAAAATCAATGAAGCAGCCCCCCATCCCCCATGCAGCGCCACCACTGCCACCTACTGGACAAATATAGAGTGCAGCGAAACATTAACTGCTATTTTCGAGTGGGAACACTTTTAATTTGTTTAACTGTACAGTAAGTTAGCTACATGATATTTATATTCATCTAAAAAAAAAAAGATCAACAATGCTGGTTTTGAAATGGTAAATTAAAAAAAAAGTTTTAGTTAAAGAAATGCTACTTGAAAAAGAGCTCATTCTAAAATGTATATGGAACCTGTAATTTTCTATTTAATCTTTGCTTATCCCTGGCATATTTGAAATGTATTACTGTTTATTTACATAATTGTAATGCCAGCTGAGTTAAATATTGCAGTCAATGGTTTTAGTCGAGAACATAGACCATTAATATATATCCAGTCTAATATATATATATATATATATATATATATATATATATATATATATATATATATATATATATATATATATATATATAATATATATCCTCTAAGAGGTAAAGAGAGAATAGACACGCATCATGAATTTCCTGAATGATAAAATGAAATGCTATTTTTTTTCTTTCTGCATTATATTTTGTTATCTTCCATGGTTATTTGGCCAAGTGGCAACTGTAAGGAAATTTAATAGAATTATGAAATAATGTTTCACATTTGTTTGAGTTTGAACAATTTTTGAAATCATTTCACAGTTTCATTTAAAGATTTCACTTAATTCATTTTTATGATTCATATTTAAAAAGGTCGTATGTATTTATTTAACATGGGATTTTATGTGTGATAAAAAAACATCTGGGGAAATGATTTTGCCTGATTGTGGAAATCTTTACAGTCTTGACTGACATAACTTTAGGACAATGGCATTATGTCTGATATTGAATATACATTTTATGTTTAATAAACTCTACATTTGTCAAAGACTGTTGAGTTTAGATTGTTTGTATCTAGCTTTACCTATTTAATCATATCAGCATGTAATATTATGAGTATTGTAATCCTTAATAATACTCACCAAATTATTCAAAATAATCTTTAACTATTGATATAACACAGTTGAAGGTTATATTTGTAACATTAATGCCTTTGAGTCAAATGAAAACTAGAACACACTAAATCATCATTTGCACAACATTTTATATCAGTCATACATTGTCAGATTTCTGAACGATACAAGTATATGATATTGTGTATACATAATTAGAAATATTTAGAAGGTTTGTCTTACACTTAGTATTGCATTGCACTATTCAGAGATAAACAGTTTACATATTGTACAAACTAATTACTTTAAGAATTTTTTCATTCAGTCTCAAGTGTCTGTGGTGACAGCTTCCTGTGTATGTGAGGAGCGTCCCGGAGCCACAGAAGAAGAAGAAGAAGCAGACGGTAACAAGGTCCTCTGTGCTGGTCGGGCTGGAGCGGTAATCATCCTCCTGGCAGGTGAAGGTGGTGTTGGTGGGGGTCGGGGTGGAACTGTCCTCACTGGGTCTTCAGACAGGGCTTGGTCCCCCGGAAGCAGGTAGAGTACTGAGAGGGGGTCAGTGGTCTGCTGTGGCCCCGGACTGGGTCTGCCTGGGAAGACTGGTTGGGGGACGTCTACTCTCAGCTGCCCGAGGTGTGCCACAAACACAGAGGAGTCCTGTCCTGTGAAACAGAAAAAACAATAGAATGATAATTTAAAAAATAGAATAATAATAATATATATATAACATATATTATAACAACCTTCTCAAAAAGAGGCTTCAACAGCTTCAATGTCATTACTACCTCATTCCATAATACTGTACAATAATTCACTATCTCATTACCTCACACATTACAATATTGTACTATTATGCTACTTGTACACTGGTCACTTCATATTTAATATCTAACATTATACATATTTTATTTTGTGATGTATTTTTGTATGTAGGTTGTCCATTTTATCCTACACTTGTATATACTTTCTTTTCCATTCATCTAAGTTTAATGTTAAGTAATTGTTCTGGTATTTAAAAAAAAAAATTCTTTTCTATCTTATTTTATTGTATCTTATTTTTTCACGTTATTTATTATTTCTAGTATATTTCTTGTATTTTTGTTTGTGTGTGAGTGAGTATATACTGTATGTCCTGTAAGTTGCTACTTGCTTGTAACAAAGTAATTCCCCAATTTGGGATTAATAAAGTCCATCTATCTATTTATCTATCTAATATTCAGGAAGGTTTCTGTAATAAATGTAATCCACGTGTGTAAAGTGAACTCATCACCCCTTCATGTCACTACTCACTCTCCTGCTGGTCCCTGTGGTCCTCCATCATCCTCATCTGGTCCGGAGTAAACACGTCTTCTCTGTCGTCAAGGAAATCCTGAATGTTGAGTCTAATAGAATATGAAAAGAAGATAATAAGCTGGGGACTTTTCTTAATGTTAGTAATTATTTATTTTTTGCATAGTTAATGTTGTCATTGTTAACTTACCTCCTGTGTGGGCATCTACAGCTGAGTTTCAAAATGAAAGAACAAGTACTCTTGGATAAGACACTGATAAGCTGTCACTGGCCTGACCAATGGGTCAAAGGTCAGGCCAGTGCCTTGCACGGTATTTTGTTTGTGTGTGTGTGTGTGTGTGTGTGTGTGTGTGTGTGTGTGTGTAAAATCTAATTTCCATTCCTGCAGTAAACAAGTAAACAGTCCCAAACTCTGTCCTAACCAGAGTCACTGTCTTCAGTTTCTCTCAGGTAATCAAAAGGGCCCATCCAGTATTTTCTGAATGGGGAGGGGGCTGACTCCCTATAGCTGTCTTCCCTGCTCCCGTAGGAGCCGAGGCCTGAAGTGGAGGGGGCTGACTCCCTGTAGCTGTCTTCCCTGCTCCCGTAGGAGCCGAGGCCTGAAGTGGAGGGGGCTGACTCCCTGTAGCTGTCTTCCCTGCTCCCGTAGGAGCCGAGGCCTGAAGTGGAGGGGGCTGACTCCCTGTAGCTGTCTTCCCTGCTCCCGTAGGAGCCGAGGCCTGAAGTGGAGGGGGCTGACTCCCTGTAGCTGTCTTCCCTGCTCCCGTAGGAGCCGAGGCCTGAAGTGGAGGGGGCTGACTCCCTGTAGCTGTCTTCCCTGCTCCTGTAGAAGCCGAGGCCTGAAGTGGAGGGGGCTGACTCCCTGTAGCTGTCTTCCCTGCTCCCGTAGGAGCCGAGGCCTGAAGTGGAGGGGGCTGACTCCCTGTAGCTGTCTTCCCTGCTCCCGTAGGAGCCGAGGCCTGAAGTGGAGGGGGCTGACTCCCTGTAGCTGTCTTCCCTGCTCCCGTAGGAGCCCAGGCCTGAAGTGGAGGGGGCTGACTCCCTGTAGCTGTCTTCCCTGCTCCCGTAGGAGCCCAGGCCTGAAGTGGAGGGGGCTGACTCCCTGTAGCTGTCTTCCCTGCTCCCGTAGGAGCCCAGGCCTGAAGTGGAGGGGGCTGACTCGTCACGGATGTCCTCACAATTCCTCTTCTGCCTCTTCATACTTACCTCCTCTGTGTTGCTCTCTTCTCTGCTCCTCTTCGTGGAGAAGCCGAGGCCTGAAGTCGAGGCTGCCGACTCGACACGGCTGTCCTCACAATTCAACTTCTGCTTTTTTGTACTTACCTTCACCGCGTCGCTCTCTTCCCAGCTCCTCTTTGTGGAGGAGCCAAGGCCTGAGGCTGAAGGAGCAGACTCTTTTGACCTTTGAGAAGCTGAGGGTAGACCACCTTCAGCAAAAGCGCGGGGCCAGAAAAAAGCGCCAGCGGGAACAGGGGGAGACACTTGTTCCAATCCCTGCCAAAAGCTTGGAGATGGTAACTGCTGGATGAGAGGGGAGCAAGGTCGGATGTTGCCATCATCATCCTCTTCAACATCCTCTTCAACATCCTCTTCAACATCCTCTTCAACATCCTCTTCATCTTCCGACAGGGAGTCATACCCGGAATCATGGCTGAAACTGTCAGACCAGTCGTCCTCATCACCTGTGTCTTCATCCTCATCCTGGTCAGTGTCGACCAGCTCGTCATCTTCTTCGTCGGGGGAGAGCTCATCTTCATCTACAACAGCAATCTCATACTCACCTTCCTCATACTCACCTTTCTCATACTCACCTTCGTCTTCAGGGAGGCCATGGTCTGCAGGACGCTCAATGAAGGGGTTCACACCACCTGAGGAGGAAATAAAATCATCAAATTATACGAATGGCTTCCATTTTTAACAGTCAAATATTGTGCATATTAAGTTTTTTTAACACATGAGGACATGACAATTTAAGCAGCATTCATGTGATTTACTCTTCTTGGTCACTTGGAAAAACATAACTGTCAATGTGTTGATCTTGGAAACATTTTGACTTAATATTACAAGAATTTTAAGATATGAGGTTGAAGTGTTTAACTCATTCTATTGCTGTTAAAAAAAATCTATATCCAAATTGTTTGGAAACTATGTCTATTCTTTAGGGTTGGTGCACAATAAACACATAACATAATAACAGCATCAACAACAGTCATTTTAATTATAATAAACAGTAATCATAATTAATGAGGGCGAGGAGAGAAGGAGCTCGATACGTGATTTTATATTATATTATATATTATATTATAGTATTTAAAGAATAATTTACACAAACCAGACACAGAGCTCGGCAAAAAAACGTGATCAATCTTAACAATATGAATCTATCTGAAAATAAGTTCATTTAATATGATAGCTACATTTTGAAACTAGAAGGACTAATGTATGTTTCATAAGTTATCAACCATAAACGAGCTGGGCTCCATCCACACAGAACGTTCGCCATCCATCGTTTCCATGGTGCACAACTACAACATTTTTTCTTTTTTTG
This sequence comes from Percina caprodes, assembly GCA_013375575.1. NCBI lineage: Eukaryota > Metazoa > Chordata > Actinopteri > Perciformes > Percidae > Percina > Percina caprodes. The sequence continues at coordinate 111,002 of JABXJD010000220.1, forward strand.
GCATTTTATGAAATTAGTTCCGGTCGTCGACTATTTTGTTGTAACTATAGCTAACTTTTGGAAGATTTGATGTGTGGTTTTTCATATACCTACACTAGTTATTAATGCATTCCACACAGCATGGGATATTTCCCACAATCTGTCCAGCAAATAATAATTATACATGGAGAAATGGTCGAGTAAATGTTTTAACCGAATCTTTAACTAAAGTCTAAAAGTTGCATTGATTAAGATAACTACTCATAAAAGTAGTTTTTCCCCCCAAGAGATAGCCTAAATGAAATAATCAGACATGAATCCAATAAAATAAAATAAAAATGGAAAAGTTGTCTTACCTCCACGGATGTCCAACTGGGCGACCCCCATCAGCAGCTGGTCCTCAAGTAGACGACTCAGGGCCATGTTCAAGCTCTCCGGCTTCCAACAACAGCAGAGTGATCCACTAGTTTTGGTTTTTTCAACAAGATCCAGCAGTTTTTCAGTAGTTTGTCTCAAGCGGTTTCAAACTCCAAGAGTTCGCTTTCCACAAGTCAGCTTTGCAAGAAGTCCAAGACCAGGAGCAAAGAGAGAGATCCGAATCTTTTGCAGACCTTATATCACCTCGGTTGGGGCATCGTTCTGTTTCCATGACATTAATTGACGCATGCGCAATTAGTTGAGGTAAAGCCTGAATAAAAAAAAGTCAACCTCTGTCATATCATTTCCCGTGCCTACATTAAGCTTTAATAAATGAAAAGCTTTTACAACTTAAACACTTTTAATTGTTTAACTGTACAGTAAGTTAGCTACATGATATTTATATTCATCAAAAAAAATAAAAGATCAACAATGCTGGTTTTGAAATGGTAAATTAAAAAAAAGGTTTAGTTAAAGAAATGCTACTTGAAAAAGAGCTCATTCTAAAATGTATATGGAACCTGTAATTTTCTATTTAATCTTTGCTTATCCCTGGCATATTTGAAATCTATTACTGTTTATTTACATAATTGTAATGCCAGCTGAGTTAAATATTGCAGTCAATGGTTTTAGTTGAGAACATAGACCGATAATATATATCCAGTCTGATATATATATATATTTATATCTAATATATATATCCTCTAAGAGGTAAAGAGAGAATAGAGCGACATCTTGTGGTGATTTGGTTATATTACAGACAGGCTTTCAATGCACACCGTTTCACTTTATTTGGCTGCTGCACGTGACACAATTAGATATCACACAATATTACAGAATATTTATTTTAGTTATAGATCACGTTCAAACATAAGTTTCTATGTACTACTTGTCACACTAGAGTAATGCTGCAATGATGTTGAAGATATATATAATACTCCCAAGTTAGAATACCCACGTTCAAGTTCAAGTATTGTTTGTGAACCTCTAATATATTTTTATAATTCAGATGTCCCTGTTATAGTTTGATACCCAGTCTGTTTGTTCCTCCATGTATTAATTGTTAAATGGAACTGGCTACCTTACGTGCAGAATAGTAAACTTATCTTCACCGTGTAACAAAATAGGCCAATTTATCATTGCTATTAATATATTGGATCCATATTGTTTATTTTCAGACGTTTCCATTTTTTTTTTACATAATTTGGTGCCCCCCTGCACTTACTGTGAGGACCCTCTAGGGGTCACTGACCCCCTGTTGAAGATCTCTGCATTAGAGATGAATGTGCTCCAGTTGGTTTCTGAAATCTCCATCAACGTTGTAGGGCTGCACTGCTAAACGAGTGGAGTACTTTTTTACATCATTGTAACCACAGCATTGACACAAATGTTTCCCAGAAAGTCTTTATTTGTGGTGGCAACATCATGCAAAAGCTCTGGTAAGAAATTAAAAGAAAGCTTGGAATGATGCATGGAAACTAAAATAGAAGCAGATATGTCTATTTAAGATTCAGTGTAACAAGAATTGTACGACTGTGCTCGATTTAATTCTGCTGTTAAAATAATGCACAACCACGAACTGTCTAGTGGATAGCAGGAGAACAATAAGACATAAATACATCTGCAGTTAAAAGAAAAAATGAAAGACTTCCATTTCTGTGGTGATAATTCACATACAGAGCATTACCTGTGAATTCATACGTCTCAAACATTTTAAAGGAGCCTTCTGAAATGAATGGGCTGGACAGCGATGTGTACTTACAGGTGATATACGGTCCTTACTGCCTAATGAAGAAAGCCATTTACACTGATGGGAGTTCATTGGTGTCCCGTATCAACCCTTTACTTTCATTCACACAAAAGTAACTCACAACTGTCAATTTTGAAGTCATTTGAACAAAAATGTCCTTTTTCTGAAGAAGAAAAAAAAAAAGATTATGTCATCTATATTCAATTTATGTTCTACCAAGGGCATGGGAAATTAAAATAGTCTTTGTACATGGGAATGCTTAGTGGTCAAAAATAGAAGAGCAAAAACATGAAGAATTTGACCACCAGAATTATGAGGATTCAACAAATTCCTCTTCAAATTGATTCAGGAAAAACAACGCACATTTATTTAAATTGCAAATACTATTACAAACGCTTGAGTCAATAATATCCCACCACAAGAAGTCCGCTTCAATATCATACAATGCCAAATCAAAGGCAATTTTACATCTTCAGCTCTTATTCACCAATGTGTCAAATCTTCAGAGTACACATTTTTCTGTAGAAAACTCGCATTTTTTTTTTTCTCCCTTCCTTTATACAGAGTAATAAAAAAAAGTTAAGGCAAGATGCATCAAACAGAAACCCGAAGGCCACGGACCAGCCTCTGCAGGTGTTCTGATTCCACTGATTCTGGATCAGAAGTAGATGCAGCGAGCAGTTCCCATTCGCTCTCTGTCTCAGGCATCTTACACTGGCGGAAGGGAGGAGAAGAAGTGGTGGTGGAGGGTGGGGTTGGGGGCTGTCGGAGGTGTCCACTGCCACTCCTCCTCCCCTCCGATCCCCCTCTAAGAGTCTGCCAGAACACTCTTCTTTGGCACTTAAGCTGGCAGACTCAGCTTCTTTCCTTTCAGTACTGAAACGAGACAGGACAGCGTCATGTGTAACACATCAGACTGACGGACCTGCATGTTGTCATCAACCTTACTTATCCTTTCATATTAGTATTTGCATATTTCCTCACTGCATGCAGATAGTTATGGATTCATGTGCCCCGACAATGGTTTCTAACCTTTTAAACTAGCGACTAGTGCTGTCAAACAAAATATTTAAATCGCATTGTCACATTTTTATCTATTCTAAATGTCTCTGGATTTCTTTTTGTCCCATTATTTTTTCTCATTTTAATGCTAATGGATCGGCTGCTTTGTGCAAATGTTTCTTTTTATTGAAAACAACATTGGCACCTCGGAAGCTTACGGTGCATTCAACGTTACCAACCCTTATCGTCACACAACTTTTACTGACTCTTTCAATGTGAACAACTGAGCTGATAGCGGTGCATGTCTTCCAGGAGATGTCCCACCTCTATATGACGGCAGGGTTCTCACTAATATCGGATCGGAAAGATCTGGTATCATCACTTCATTTCTGACGCAGTCAGACACCACATGCTGCAAACCACCTCTTTCCTAATATAACCTGCGCTCAACTGGGACACTGGTCCTGGAAAGAGCTGCATTGTTCAATGCTGTAAGTAGCACAAATGAAATTCCATTTAGTATTTATTATTATGATTACATTAATTAAAATGTTACCTTGAATACTGGGCTATCTGGCAAGTCTGGGTCTATATTGAAATATAATAAAATACTACAATAACGTTTGACATTTGAGTGTCAGCGTTTCCGGTCTCCTATTTGTCCTCCACAGTAAATACAGCTTTAAGTTGATTCACGGTTAAGTAGCCAGTCTATTGAATGTGTAAAGAAAAACTGTTATAAAACTGATTATGAAGCAGCATACCTTGATACCAAACCAACTACCAGAGCAAAAGAAAACACTTTCTCAGGTTTACAGTGTCATAAAATTGAACAAAAATGTAGCAGCACTCACCTTTTGTTACATACAAATAGAAGAAGTCACAATAGAGGATGGTCTGTACCACCCCAGCAACGATGGCGATCATGTCAAAGAATCCCTCAAAGTAGAACCTCCATATCCAGTTGATGAGGTAGAGGGCTCTGTAGAGTCCCAGGAAGAACAGGTAATGGGTGGTGATGGTCTCTGCCTCACCAGTCTTGCTGATCATAAAAAGCTGTGGCAGGATGGCCACCGACTCCAAGTAGATTGAGAACGTCCACAGAATCTGGAACAAACAAAGGGGAAGACCGAGTGTAAGTAATGGAGAACGGATTTATTTTGACTGATTTTAAATGCAATTGTATAGTTTTTTTTATCATCTCCAATGGAACAATATGGCCGTGGGCAAGAATCCTGCTGGGGCACTAGTAGTTTTACTGGATAAAGTTTCAGGTTAAGGTACATCAATGGTCTCTTCTTCTGTGTGTGTCATGTATTTCAACTGCCCAGCAAGTGTTGCCTTGGCATTTAGACCGGCTCATTTGATTTAAATCATTTTCCACGTTGTTTTGCGAGCGACTCTTGTACGTCTGCTCTGCTCACTGAGACCTAGCTCTGCTGGTGTCTCCAACTACAGAGACACAGGCTATTTCTGTAAGAGGAAAATTTGATTAGTTTTGTCCATACCTGCCCAGACAAACCACGCCGAGCTGGTAAGCACCACATGGTTCAATTCAACTGAACTAAACAGCGCAGGCCAAACAGAAAATGGGTGATTGGCTATTAGAAGCTACTTGGGCACGAGGGCATGTGTAGACCCACCGTATATTCTGGTTTACCAGATAAGTTGTTCTTTTCTTTGTGAAAAAAGCCTGGCTATCTGTTCAAAGCAAGCAGAGCTCTTAAATAAAACAGCATCAGGTCAGGTTGGGTCATGTATTAGTCGGGAAACGGTTGCAAGTCCAAACTTAATCTAGCAAGCAAGACAGAGTGACGTGTGTTAACAGAAGTTTATTGTGTAATGATGTCATGTAAATCTGTGTATGACTTGACAACCAGAGATTGACCGGTGAAATTTGCCTGGTATGAACGGGGGTTAACAGCACATTCAGAAACAACAGCATGTCTGCCGTATGAAAGGGGTGTAACAGTGTGTCTGACCTCCAGGGGAGAGAAGTCATGGTTGACCAGGAAAGCCAAGCCACCAACGGGGACAACCAGGAACTCCACTCTGAACGTGTCATGGTTCCCATCATAAGTTGCCTTGAACTTTGCGCAGATCAGGTACACAGTGGCGTACGCACACCCAATGTAGATAATCTGAAAGGAACATACGGGAGCAATGTCACACAAGTCCCTTACATCTTGCTGGACACCTTCATCCTTTAGCAAACACAGGTGTGTCGGCTAGGTGAACTAGTTAGGCCTTAAGACTGTGTGTTAATTGCGACAGGATGTAAGAATGAGTAGCCACATGCAAGTGTTTCACCTTCATGGTGGTGTTGTAGAGAGAGATGAAGGAGGTGAGCAGGTCCAGGTAGCGAGTGGTGAACACCAAGGCAAACAGAACCTGACTCTTTCCAGAAATACCTGTGAGGAGACAGCAGAGGCCATGCAAACATGTTTACATCCCAAAAACAGACATTTAAAAATAGATCGTTCATGCTCTTAAAGTGTAACTCTTGCCAAAATGCAACCTAGGGCCTTTTGTGAATGTACCCGAGTTAAACTTTCGTTTAAAAGCATATTTAGGACGGAAGTGCCACTTTTAAGATTTACATTATTCTTGTTTTTGCCCTTTTAAATGGGAGAGCTAGGGACACTTTTATGCTAGCCTCAAAATCACTATTTTTAAATCACTAAAAAGGCTCGACACAACATGAGACTTTGGTCCAAGTACCACAAGGGACTCTACACATGAACTCAGCATCACCAGGGCCTCTACACATGAACTCAGCATCACCGGGGCCTCTACAGATGGACTCAGCATCACCGGGGCCTCTACACATGAACTCAGCATCACCGGGGCCTCTACACATGAACTCAGCATCACCGGGGCCTCTACACATGAACTCAGCATCACCGGGGCCTCTACACATGGACTCAGCATCACCGGGGCCTCTACACATGGACTCAGCATCACCAGGGCCTCTACACATGGACTCAGCATCACCAGGGCCTCTACACATGGACTCAGCATCACCAGGGCCTCTACACATGGACTCAGCATCACCAGGGCCTCTACACATAGACTCAGCATCACCAGGGCCTCTACACGTGGACTCAGCATCAAGAACTTTGTTGGTGGTCACAGAGTTAACTAAAAAAAGGTTTGAACAACTCACTGTAGATGTTGTTGGTTGCCGTCTATCGAGCCAGACAAAGATAGTCGAGGGAGGAGAGTAAACATGGAGAGCTCCTAAAGCTCAGTTCCATTAATATGCACAGATTGATCTTGCAGTTGAAAAAGGAGCTTCATATAAGAATGACATTTCCTCCCATGGAGTTATTTCATCGGCCTTCGGAGATCGACTACTTTGGACTGGGAAAATGGCGGATAGCGGAAACAACAACAGCTACAGTGAGTTGTTTTTTAGGCTATCTGCTATAATTCGCTAGTACAATACACATTACATTTGCTTTGTTGTGCTTAATCTTCAAGGAATTACATCATTTTAAAGCAACACAACAAAGTAGGCTAAACCCTACACTGCCCCAGAGCGCTCTAGGTTTTTTTTTTTTTTTTTTTTTACAACATATGCCTGGTCACTTTATTTCCGTGCATGTGATTCATTGCAGGGTTGGGAGTTTTGTGTCCCCCTGCCACTGTGGCTGGTGGATTCCAAAATCTACCAGCCACATGCTTATTTCGCCAGAATATGTCTGGTACTAAATTCATTCATAATCCAATGTTCACTTTCTGCAGCTAGCCTGTGTACAGACAACACATCTGAAATATCAGAGCCAAAACTAAGATGAAAACTTTAAATTACAAGCTAAAGGTTTTTTATGTAATGGTAATGGTATTACACTGTAGTCTAATAAGGAGTTGGCAGTGTGACTCCACAGTCTTCTCCCTCACCTACACCTGTAGCAAGCCTCTCTGTTTCTGGTGTGTTGGCAAGTGACAACACATTCACCTCAGTCACACCCACTGTCAGACTAGGAGGGAGGGGGGGAGGCATGATCAATGATCACTACATCATTAGTAGAAAAAAAAAAAGTAGTTTAGTGCTATCAGGTATTCATCATATACAGCCATAGCTGGTTGAAATTTACACTGAAGTCCAATATGCAACTTTTTAGAACAGCAGAGCTTGAAGAAGATAGAGCTCCATGTAGAGCTATCTGCTCTGATCTCCAGTGTACAGCAGTAATGACATAACTCAGGTGACTGCCTGTCTTGCAGTGATACAGCCCTAACCTTTGACCGTTGGAAGAGCAGGAAAGCACAGCGAGGTTTCAGCATGATAACACTAACGGTGCTTGCAACAATCAACCATTCCTCTGCAGGGCGAATGCGAAAGCATTTATTCAGTGATTATGACTCCAACTGTCAACTACTCAGCGCTGCCACGTCAGAGAGGTCACTGTGCTAACGTAACGTATGGTAATAACGGGGGCCGACATGAAACGTGAAGCTAGCACACTTTCCCCAACATTGAAAATGTCGAGGCCCAACCAACACATGCTGTGGCCCTTAGTCTGGTCCCCTTGTGGCCCTCTGGTCCCCTTAGTACCCCTACCTGACGTTGTTGTGGGGTCCGCTACACAGCACAGGCTAGCTAACAAGACAGCTGCTGCTGCTGCTAGCTGGACTTTACAGGTACTTCTTCCTGACGTGAGCATTTCTCAAGTTTCACGACGCAGCTAGCAATGTTACAGTGACAGAAAGGACCAGTTAATGTCAGCGGTACTAGCCAGTCGGCTAATGTTAGCCGAGAAGTAGCTAACGAGCTCCGACTAACCTTACAGAACAAGTTTCACAAGAGACATGTTTTCGTATAGTTAAACTGCACATTTACACGACAGGACACACTATGTGCAAAGAGGGAGTAGGAGGAAGACAAGCTGTACGACTACTTACCGGCACAAGACCTGGTTTTCCATATTTTTAGCAGCAGGATGATGATGGCTGCTAAATGGGAGAGATCGCCGGTTAGCCGGAAAATGTTCATGTTTATGGGAGCTCCGGCAGAGGTAAGACCCTATATATAAGAGCTCCGTTCGTCTCCGGTAACGGTGAGTGTACGAGTTGACACCGTGACACTAGAAAAGACTGATTCTGGTTTTAGAAAATGGGAAAATGGCGAGCAAAGCGCGACGTGGCTTGGGGACGTGGCCAAGACAATAGTACCCAATGCAAGACGGGAAACGTTCGTGCGCTCAGCCAATCAGAAGACAAGAATGCATAATTTGCATAAATTAAGCTATACGAATGCTGCCTCCAAGCTCTATGGAAAAAAATAGTAAATGCGAGACTCCTCTTGCCATGTACAAGGAAATGGACCTGGAAATTCATCCCAGCTATGAGCTATGTGGAGGTGGACTAAATACAGGAAGTCACACGAACAGAGTAATATTTATCTACTTCCAACATGGTGGTGTGTTGCTGATTTTGCATGTTAAATGCATTGAGTTTAGCTCCCCAACACGTCAATTCCATCCCTAGGCAAAGGTTTAGTGAATAAAAGTCAAGATAGACTAAACACTATTTGCGTGGGGTCCCTGGAACTATGTGTAGGAGTCCTGGGAGTCTCTAGAACTCTGTTTGGATCCACTGCTACAAACTGACTTATTCACACTGACAGGTGTACAGTATCTAAGATCATCTACTCAATCAACAAATTACACATCACAATTATTCAGTAACATGGACAAATGAGCTGAGAAATGCAGAAAATTATGTAATTTTTTTTAATTCTGGAACCCATGTAATACACTTTCAATGAAAATATTGCAATAATTGTGGCACCTTTTTAATAGTCTGTTGTGCAGCACTGATGTAAAGCGAGACCATGTAACTTTTAAAAGACTAGATCATGTCTCTCTCTAAAAAGTTGAATTCCAAAGTAATAAAACACATCCTTGCTTAATTCATTGCACTCAGGGGTTTTGCTGCTACAGTGCTAGCAGTAGCTAACGGTGGTTGACTGTAGCTAGATATTGCTGTGTAACTGTCAGTTTGGCAGCTTTACGGCTTTTTTGTATTTGTTCTACAGTTACACTGTTTCAGCATTAAAGCTCCACTAATCACTTAACAATGGGTCAAATGACTACAAATAATGTCAAAGAGGGTCGCTCGTAGTAGGTGTAGTGACCCATTGAACCCCTCCCCCGTCCCCCAGCTCTACGGCGTTTGGGCCATTCCACCAGCAACTTCAATTCCAGCTGCAGCTGTATTTCAGCTAAAAAAAAGCGCAGGGTTTCCCCCCCAGAAAAGTTGTTTAGCCTGTGTCTTTTTTTTGTTGAGGGCCCGGCTGCGGCCAGTCCCAGACTGATGGTAGCATTATTCTAGAGCCCATTATTCTAGTTTCTGTGATCACAGAATCATGGACAAAATTGTAAAACTGAGATTTAAAAAGCTGTAAGACAGGTTCTAAAAGGGCCTTACATTCTTAAGTCAGTGCTAAAAGCTAACTGGATATTTGAAAATATAACTGAGCTGCCCCACTAACTGTTGTTAAATGTCTTAAAACACATAAAACCTAATTCCCAGAGACTTGCACTACACTGGGGGAAAACCCTGAAACAGCGGGCTGATACAGTTAATAGCTGATGAACAATTGCCTGGTTTCCACTGCATGGTACGACCCGGCTCAACTCACTTGGAAACAATCTTTTTTTTGGCTTTCCATTGGCAAAAGTTGTGTATAGTAGCTGGAAACTTTCTTTGTTGTCACCTCGGCTGAGGTTACACGCGAGCTGAGCCGATACTAAAAGGTTAAGTTAAAACTCTGCAGAGCCGCTTTAAACGTTATTCGGTAACGGACACATAGTCTCGCTTTAAGAAAGGCCTCATATTTTGGTTATAACTAATAGCAAGTTTAAAAAAAAAAAAAAAAGCATTAAAATACAGAAGGCCAAATTCAGAATGTAGGAATCAAGTATGTGCATACACTGAGACTTTGCATTGGAAACTGAAATAATTAAAGTGCTAACTCAACCATGATTTTTCCCGTTAATATTACAGAAAGATGAAACCCGACCAGTAAACACTTCCCACAGATAACAGACTTTAGGGAACAAACACCTACAGGATGAGGATATGACCTAGAAGATTTGTTTTTTAGTGGCATTTCAACACAGGCAAACTGCCATTCAGTTATTTTTTGCTTAAAAAGTAGAGGTATCACCGTCACACAATATGGCTGGAAAATGGAGGAACTACAGTACCTGAGCTTCACAGCTGACACCATTTCTAAAGAAATGCAGTCAGAAATACTGTGTTTTATGAATGAAGATCATGACAATTGGGACTAAAATCCGCCCAGGACCAACCTACAAAGATAAGTTAAAGCCTCCAACATTCCCACAGTGCATTTGGAACTCAGGTAGACTTATCCTCTGAGGCCTTGAGCACAAAAACTGCATCGTCTAGGACGTAGTAATCGTTGTACATGTCCCCTTCACAGAGGTACGGCAACCTGGTCACAGCCTCCACCTCAAACCCCGCCCTTTGGAAAACCTCACTGGACAGGTTGGTCACTTGCTCCTCCCACGTTTTTCCTTTCACTTTTATATGTTCTTTGGGACGCTGCCATCTTCCTCCTAAGAACAAATTGAGACAGAAGGCTTTGATTTGGAACTAGAGATAATGTATATGAAATCATATACGTATAAGATAACTTGTACGGATTCTCAACTTACCGACTTCCACATACGGCTGGAAGGGAAGCACTGCAGCCAGGAGGAGTCTCCCTGTGTTGGGAACGAGCGATAGCCGGATGTCCCGCAGGAGATGCAGAGGATCGTCACAGCGGTCCAGCAGGTTCAGACAGCTGACCACGTCGTACTGGAAACCAGTCTGCTGCCACTCATCTATACCCAGCAGCCTAGGCATGGCAGGAACACAGCCTTTTCAGATGGCAATACGGTACTTTTAAGGGTACAATTACCAGTTTTCATTGTTTGTTTTTTTTAGTTTAATCAGATTTATTACAGATTACACATTGTCAGTTTCACAACCTGAATCATATACTGTATATATATATATTTTTTTTTTCCAAGTGTGCAGGGATCAATCAGGGCTTTTGTCCAATTAGCTAATTATTGCCTCCTAGTTTACAATGGTGTCTTTTTGATCACTGTAAATGAAACTCAACTCTTCTAGCCCACACGGGTTATCTACAGGAACTGTTGAGTAGCTTAATAACTGTAGCAATAAAAACATTTAAAACAAATAGTACTGCAAGCAATTATGACAGGGCCCAAGCCTCCCTGGCGCGAGTCACACCCAGGCGAGTAGCTACGGAAATGTGTGTTCGTAATTTGGGCATTTTTGAACCGAGGAAAATTCTTATGATGACTTTTTGTCAGGGCCATGTGAAGATGCCGTATGCAGGCAGATCGGGCAAAAACCCGATTAGGATTTTGCAAGAACAAATTTTGCGTGGAAATGGTCGTGACCTACGTTTTGTTGATTTGCTTCATTCAACGCGAGAGGGTTAACTTTTCCTGCTAAAGATGTCTCACCATGGTCAGAAAGCACAGGGGACACACTTTGGTTCTCTCACTAGGACTCTAGTCATTAAATGCGCCAAAGACAATTGCCGTCACTCTCTCACTCTCTCTATCACCCACTTCCACGCACGCACACACGCAGTTTACGTACTGAGCCTTTAACATCGATCAAAAAAAGAGAAAAGTGGAAGCGACAGAATTAATTAGTGAATGCAACAGTATTTCTGCTAAAGAGACGCCCGGAGCAACAGAATGATGGGAATGCCATTAATCTGTTGTTCTGATGGAATTAGTGCACTGGATTGAAATTGTTTATTGAGAGTTTAAAACTCAATATAAGCCGTCCTGGTATTTACTACTTACTTGTAATTCCTCCTCTGAAGATGCCATCTCATGGGTAATGAGACCTCAGTTGCATAGACCTCTCTGAAATGGGCTCCCATCACCTCTGTGACCCCTCCATCCCCAGCGCCGAGGTCCAGGAGTCTGTCCGCCCTCCAATCCGGGCCGATGCCGAGTAGCCTATGGAACTGCTCCTCAGAAAACACAAACATAGAGCCGCGACCCAGAAACCTGGAGACAGAGAACTCGTCAGAGGAAGATACGCTACCGGGGAAACGGAGACAAAAAGCAAATTTATGCTTCTGCGAGCGCTTTAAGTCTGATTTATGGGGGGGGAAATGCAACGCTACCAGCGCACAAGTATAAACGTTAGGCCACTTTCGTAGGCTAAATTGGCCTAAAGATGTGTCTGAACTACTCACCCGTTAATGGAGGTGCGTGAGACCAGTGGGCTTAGAACCGTTGATGCAAAAGAGTGGTACAGCTGGGTGAAGAGCCAGCCAGACTTCTCCCCGCTCTGCTTGAGGAAAGCCTTGGTGCCTGAGTCCATGTGGCTCTGGACAAACACGGGTCGCACTGATTCTCCCAACAGCTCAGGACTGCAACGGTACCACTAGGGCCACGGGGGGGAAAAGAGCCATTCACATTTTGGACAAAGAGAGAAATGAAGAAGCATTTACAGTAGAGGGTGACACATTTTCAGGACTCACGCGGGTCACGTGATTCCCGCGGGAGTCCAGCGGTACGCTAGTTGATCTCACTGTTGGTAACGTGATAGGGATGGATAGAGTATTAAAATCAATGGGAGCGGGACGGAGTTTGAAGATTTGCGAGCCATTTTGTTTTAGAATTTTTTTTTATTTTTTTTTTTAGAAATATGGAAGTACACAGTGTCATTATTGAATCATAAGCAACAGAGTCTGATATAAGGAACGAAACAGGAGCGAGACGGGATCCGGTAGTCTTTCTCTCGGGATCTCGCTGCGCAGGACTTTTTTTGTCACGTGATCGGGACATTCCGGGAGTATTCTGGTTTGATTCCCGTGTCACCCTCTAATTTACAGAGGGAAACTAAGACACTTGTATTTATATTGTTATATCCATAACACCTTGTACCATTGTGGATAAATGGCCTGCAGGCTTATCTTGTTAACTGTATAAATATGTTCCTTTAAATCAGATTCCTTCTGGGTTTTGTGTGATTGAATGATTTACAGTACATTTTTACATCAATGTTTATTAATGTCACAATTAAAACCTTAAAAAGGTCCCATGGCATGAAAACGTCATTAATATTATTAACATTAATATGAGTTCCCCCAGCCTGTCTATTCTAGCCCCCAGTGGCTAGAAATGGTGATAGGTGTAAACCGAGCCCTGGGTATCCTGCTCTGCCTTTGAGAAAATGAAAGCTCAGATGGGTCGATCTGGAATCTTGCCCTTTATGAGGTCATAAGGAGCAAGGTTACCTCCCCTTTCTCTGCTTGGCCCGCCCAGAGAATTTGGCCCCCCATGATAGAGAGACATCATGGCTTTCAAATGAGCAAAGTGGCAGTTGGTCAAGGCCACACCCCCAGCCTCCACCTTGCCCCCCCCCCCTTCAATAGCTACAGGTTCAGAAATGGCACATACTAAGAAAAGCTCATTGTGGGACTGGCTCTAGTGGCTGGAATTCTGGACCAAGGCTGAATTATGGGAAAGAGACTTCATATACAGTATTAGGGGACCGCTAAGGTCTATATAAAAGAGACTTCAGATACAGTATTAGGGACCACTAAGGTCTATATAAAAGAGACTTCAGATACAGTATTAGGGACCACTAAGGTCTATATAAAAGAGACTTCAGATACAGTATTAGGGACCACTAAGGTCTATATAAAAGAGACTTCAGATACAGTATTAGGGGACCACTAAGGTCTATATAAAAGCATCCAAAGAGCTCCATGTCATGAGACCTTTAAGTGAGTGCAACTTCCAGTGTGCAGATACTTTCCTATACCCTAGAAATCCAGAGTTCTCGTGACTGCACAGTTTGAATTAGCTCAGCGAATTACTCCGGCAATGCGGCTCATTAACTATGCCCTTGTAGCCAAGCTGCACCAATCACATCGGTTTATCTGATATAGGGTTATATAGGGTCAAATGCACGCTTGTTGCCTCCCTTTGAGATGGGCGACTTTCATTACTCGATGCCAGACCCTTAATCTTTTGGATTTGGGTCTAGATTTCCAGGCTAACTTTCCTACTGTATTCTAGTGGATTTTTGGTACTCTGCACTTAGATTCTGTGGATGTGCAAGTGCACTCTAGCCTTTATAGACAGAGATGTGATTAAATGTCTGCTTATTATTAATAACAGTGCCCAGGTATCTGTAGCTATGAATCTCGTCTGAAGTGTTTAAAATGGAGTGCAATAGGACTGGTAAACGAGATATTAGACACATTAGGCAATAACTTCTTAACTAAAAATTAGAGACTGGGGTGTAAAAAGTGGACAGCCTCATGCAGAAATCAATTTACAAATGACTTACTAATTACAAAAGGTGCACACCGTAGTTGGTCTCTAAGAAGGGGTACATGTCCCATGCAGGTCCACCCGGGTCCACCTGCCCGTGAAGGATTAGCCTACCTCTTGTGTCTCCGCCGCGGCCGCGTCGTTCTCGGTCACCATGCTCACCAACAGGGAGCGGACGAGGGGACTGCGGACGGACTTCCCTGTCCACATCCTCCTGATGGACAGCAGGAAGGCGACGTAACCCAGCAGCCACGCTCCGAACACCAACGTCCTCAGCTGTGGACAACACATACCAAGAATGGACAGACAGCGGGGACAGCACTGACATGTAACGTTAGGCCGACTGAATACTACAGGATGAGAGAGAAGAAGAAGAAGAAGAAGAAGGGAATGGCAGCCAATTGTAAAGCAACACGCCGGCAACAGGCCATGTCTCCGGTTCCAAGACAACAAACCTGAGGGTGCGGTGGGTTTAAGAGAGCCAGCTGCTGTATTTACTTGCGGTCTTAGTTCTTTGAATCCATTGTCTTATCATTTATTAACCAGGGTGGTCCCCGACTCTGCCCATTGTGACAACAAAAATCACTTCCGCATAGTCTGCATTTGGTGAGTTACCGCTAAATGTGTCCCCCCGGAACTATCTGAATGTTTCTCCGCACTCTTAATACATCCGTGGCTGTAACCTTCAACTTCGTCGTTTTTTGCCATTAATTTTGCTGAGAAGAGCCGAAATATGCATAACATAACAGAGAAGACAGTTAGAAATCATGTTTTACAGTTTAATTGATTTTTATTTTATTTTTTTTTTTTTTTTTACCGTGTGCTGAAATATTTCTTTTGTGTGTGTCAAGTGTGAATACCTGGTGAATGCAGGTAGATTCAGGCAGACAGAATGAGAAAATAATGTCTTTAAGCATTTTCACATGTTCTTGTAGAAATCCCAAATACAAGTATGAACCTGTAAATGAGCAATATATAATTGGACCTTTTAATATCAGTTAATTTTCCTGTTTGTCCAATCACAGCACATTTATTTTTCTGTATCACCTGCACGAGCATAGAACAAAATTCTGGGCCCCGTAGAAAGGCATTCTCTAGGTACTCTGGGTACTAGGGCTGCAGGATATGAGGAAATGTCAAATTACTATTACTTTGACTAATGTTGCGATTGCGATATGATTTCACGATATTGGAGCAAATGATCAATGTTTTGGATCATGATTCTCATTTTCATTGAAACAAATAAAAATGTACTAAAGTCACGGAGTGGGATTTTTGCAAGAATCTGTACCAAACTAATATTTTTCTTTTAGTCTGTAGGTTAGGATTTGTAGGCCCAGGACGTCTCTGCAGCACCACAATACTTCATTCAGAATGGTTGGACACATTTTTTTGCCTTTAACAAATATTGTGCCCCCTGCAATTGGGATATTTTGACTATATTTCACTAGTCCATATTGCGCTTTTGATAAAATTGCGATTAATTGTGCAGCCCTACTTGATACTCAGTCCCATTTACACCCCCAGTCCAACACCCCTGTTTACCTACATATACTTAGTCTATAGCCACAACGTTCCACTTCTGGTATATACATCTCATCAGTCAGTGAACCAATCAGCATGCCTCTATCAAGATCTACTAATGTCTGCGATTGGCTGTCTAACGTTGCACGTCGTACACCCATGGTTAGCACACGTCAGCTAACTTGTGGCTAATTGTAGCTAATTCTCCCACCTCCCCTCTCCCCTGCACTAACCCATGCATCCATTAATTGAGATGTAATTCACCATGATTAATAATATGATTCAATTTATTTGATTTAAAAATTTGAATTCTCTTTAAATTTGTGTGCATCCATGTCCCAGAAATGCCTGTTACTAACCTAGTTACTAACCTAGTTACTAACCTAGCTCTGGGGAGTCATTCCCCAGAGTCCTTATGTTCTTTTCCCCCCCCCCCCAGCATGTTTCCTTGGATCAGGGAGGCTCTCTTGGAGGAGGCTCCAAGAGAGTCCTGCTACACCCTGTAACGCCCTGCAGTGCATCTGCACTATTAAAGTTTTCTAAAATGATATCAGATTAGTAAACAGAATGTGCTTTTGGAACATTGGATGAATGGTCGCTGATAATAGGCAATGTAGATATCGCATTAACCCTCGTGTTGTCTTCCCATCCAAATTGAAAATCAACAATTTTGTTGATGCTTCTTATTGATGTTTTTTTTTAACTTTTTATTACATTTTTGTCCCTTTTTTCAACACTTTTGACGCTTTTTTTCAGTCTTTTTCTTTTTTCCGACGTTTTCAACACTACGTAACACTAACTTATTAACTAGTTTTACAGTTATTTTTTGGATTTATGGCCAATAAGCCACATTTATAGGAAATTATACCTAATGTTTGAGTTAGAAAAGCAGAAATTAGGAGAATAAAATTAAAGGAATGGATGTTGATGGATAATCACAAACTGGAATATGTCAACTTTTACTCAATACTATTTCAAAACCATTTCAATTTGTTTTCAAATGCTATAAAATTGAATAAGACGCCCCAAAATTAATGAAAGTAGAGATTTGTACTTGGCAAAGAGCGTTGTGTGGAATCAATCATGTTATTTTGGGGAATTAAAAAGAACAATGATATAGGAAAACGGGTCAATTTGACCCAAGGACAACATGAAGGTTAAAGAATATTGATATTGCACAAAAGAATAACCTGTCCTACATGTAGAACACTCCCAACACCCCCGGGCCCCTACAGATAGACATGCATGCATAGTGGAGTTGTGCCGTGGGGCAGGTGAGCCAAGGCCCAGTGACTCATGAACTTTGACTATTTCTCGTGAAGAGAAACCTAGCCGGTTTTCAAGAAAGACCGACAGAGTTGGGGCTTACATGTTGGGTAATATCTGAAACACATTTACATAATTGTCTGTCACTGTTTCACAGACATTTTTAAATATTTCAGAATTTAAAAAAAACAATTGTTTATAAGGGCTCCATCAGTATCCCTTTCACATTGGTCAACAGTACTGTACAGTTTCTATTAAAATTGTTCTGGTTTGTGATCTAGGAGTTGTGTTTTATGACTCACAGTACATTATGTACACACTACCTGATGCTGGCATATTCTTGTAAATTTAGTCAACCAAATACTATTTCTGTGGAAGTGAAACTTAAAGAATACTACGGAGTGGACGGGAGCTATGTGGGTGAGGTAACCCCAGAAGTATAAAAGCATTTTTGTTGTGTGCCATCTCATAATTTCTTTTCATTCATCATCACCTGTACAGCAGCTCTTCTTTCATTTACATCACAGGTAAGATCAGAAACTTGAACTCACTATAAGATGGATTGTGCTGTAGACTTAAACATATTACAATATAAAAATGTTTTCTATTCTTTAATAACCCTGTATGTTTTTTAATTCTTATTTCGAACAGCCATGGCAGCAGCATCTTTATCCAGAAGCAGAGCATTGACTGGAGGCCTGCACGCCCTCTTCACTCTGCTCTGGCTGCTCTGTTTCGCAAATTCACTGATAAGCAACGACCAACACCACCTGGTAACGAACGGTTGTCTTTGATATAAAAAAATTGCAGAAAGATTCTACATAAACGTAAAAAAGGGACAAAAACATCAAGAAAAGCGACAAAATTGTCAAAAAATACCCGCCCCCAAAAAAAATTTGACCCTGAAATTTGAAAAGTCTCTGGGACAATGGGAGCATAAGAGCATAAGGGAGTTCTCTGCAGTCGTATGAGCTAATACACAACAGTATTAAAGCTGCTGTCATGCTTATTTGTCCCCAAATGGAACTGCATGTTGATTCTCATTCTGGATTTGCAGAAAAATCAAAAGGAAACCATTCATAACGCAGAACAAGGCCTCGCCAAACTGAAGGTGAGTCAGTCAGTCAATCAGTCTCCATGTTGTTCAAAAATAAAACTTCAATGATAGAATCCATTAACAGGATGAGAGAACTGTGATTCCTTTTCACAGCGGACACAACATAATGTAACATAGCAAACAGAGTTGTTGCCATGTCCTGAAGTTGTTTCCCTTTTTCCCATTAGGCAGAAAGAGACACCCTCTTCAAGCGCATGAGTGCATTAAAGTGCTTCATTGAGCCAACGGTGGCATTAATAAAGACATGCTCAGAAGTATATGTACAGGCTGAGTGGATAGATGCAATTATAGCCAAACTTGAACAGGACCTGGGAAAACAGAAGACAATCCTTATCGCTCTTGAGGAGTATCACGTTGAATTGTAACTATCTCAGCTGTTGTTGTGCTGATTTGTTTAACACAAAATAGGATGTTAGAGAAGAACAGGGATGTGAAATGTGTTGATATAGAACAGCAACTTTTAATATGTAGATGACATGCATGAATGTGGACATACACCATAAACCTGAGGTGCCCAGCACTGCCCTACGCTTACAGAACAAAATAGGACAAGGGAAGAGTACAGTTGAGGAGAACTGTACAGTGTCTCTTTAAGGCCTCTGAGTAGGAGGCCGCGATTTAGGACTCAAACCTCTTTTTATCACACACCAAAGTGGGGGCACCAAACTGCTCCCGTACTATCTTCACTCGATTGTCCTCTGGATCTCAAAAACTGGAAATTGAAACTCATTGTGTGAAACATAGCCCAAATCCTGCTGCTAGGAGTGGACACAATAGCATGAACACCTTAAAAAGCAATACAAGCTGCAATAGCCCTGCAACTGCCTAGCATATCAACTATGTTCTTGGGATATTTTGCACGATTTGAAACTAGAAAAAAATAGGTATTATAAAGAATGATTTACGATGGCCTAATAATCTGTGTTTTAGTTGTTTTGAGAGCTGTATATATATCCAGCATGTGGTTGGGACTTTGGGTCTTTAGAATGATAGAATATTAAAACTACATTGAGTCTTTGAGCCTTTCTGTCTCGAAAACAGCCTTCCTTCAAAAATGTACACCCTCAAAATCGTATCTTTGTGAAGTGAAAATGAAGTATAATCTTACCACATTGGAGAGCAGAAGTTTGGGATTGCACGTGTTATATGAAATGAGCAAACAAGAGAAGTGTCATGACAACTGCTAATAAAGAGGTTTTGACTTTCAGTCCATTCTGAGATGGGTGAACACAGTGTGCACACATTATCATTCTCTTTTCAATCTTTATTCACTTTCATTTATGCCTTTTGACTTGACAACAAGTTGAGCTAGAGGAGTATTTATAGACTATAAGTCTTCATATTATGGTACCAAAACATAACAAGTAAGAGTCAGAATAAAAAAAATCCCTCAGAGCCTGGATCATTATAAAGAAGATTAGAAATCTCCCACATTCTAATCCCAAAGAAAAGTTTTAACTCATTGCACCCTGGGAATGGCGTTGATTTGATTTGATCTTCAGTTTCTTTTATATTTGCTGGTGTTTGATGGAAAGAGAGCGAGGCTATATTGAACTGAATGACTAATGTCAATAGCAGTATTTACCCGGCAGATGTCGCCATCGCACAACCACACCAGGTCCGGGCTTCCCCAATCTCTCCAGGGGTCTTTGATTGGGCTTCAGGGGGTCCCATGCATGGATGTATTATATTACCGGTGCCATCAGGGAGACAATGTTGGCTAGAAGTGGTCTGAAATTAATAAAAAAATAATGCATGAGACAATTATAAATGTCTTAATCACTGCTAATCACGCAGGCAGGTAAATTCAACAACAACACACACACACACACACACACACACACACACACACACACACACACATTCAACTTCTTGCTAAATTCAACTAAAAGGAGTTCCCGGTGTTTCAACCAGACTATTTGAGGCACTATACAGGCCCGGTTTGACTTTATTTATTATTAACCTTTTCTTGGGATTATTGATTTTGTAGCCTACTGTACACTGTCTGCGTGGTCCGTATCCAGCCACAACACGGTGTAAAGTTACATGGAGTATAGCGGGATAATAAAGGCTATAATAGGAGAAGTTACGTAATGTGCCTTCAAAATAAAAACATAAATAAGTGGCCGGTAGAGCTACACAAAGGTTGCTTCTCAGTAGTTTCAGGAATGTACCCTAACACTTCTTGTATGTACAACACTTGCGAATACTCAGTGGCAAAGAAAATTCCAAACAAGTGTATTCAATTGGACAATCAAAGTTTCACGATGTGTGGCACCTTAATTTTATAAGAGCTTTACTTTGAAAGTCACTGTCGGAAGTTGTTTACATTATGCTATTCACTTGACGCTGGCTGCTCCGTCTCGCGCTGTCCAGCCCTCGGTAACTCTACAGTGGATGTGTGTTGTCTCTCACCACCTGCAGGTCATTGTCTAGCTAATGTCTACAACAGGTGAGAACACTTAAACTTATTTATTCGGTGAAAAGTTAACTGAGACGACTTCAATTTGTTCACATAATACGTGTTATAGATGGAAAGACGTGTTTTCTTTTTTACTTTGCCAGTGTTCCGGAGCACCTTGACAGTTGAGTGGGTGTCTGCGGTGAGTAGCGTTAGCGTCGGACCGATGTGTCCGAAAAAACAGCCTGGCTGCACGGTCTTAAAAACGGTCTCTCTTGAATGGAAACAGCGGCCGCTTAATTTCACTGGTTATTCCGTAGTTAACGTGTCACAAATCTAACATTCATATTAACGCTAAATGCAAACAGTAGAAAACGTAACGTTAATGTGTGATATAACTTTTAACGAACCGTTGGTGTTTTCTGCTAGGCTAAATCTGACATGTCTACGCAGGACTTCATTTAAAAAAACCTAACTTTTAGCAACAAGCCATTTTAATGGAAGATTGGAGAAGAATCAATTAAAAACCTCGAGGGATGCTATTACATATTTATGGATTACATGCCTCATTTACAAGCAACAAGTAATCATTTCTCAAAGGCCTTAACATTTGTCACTACTGTTGTATAGCTGCTATGTAAGGTGGGATTATTAAATTGTCAGAATTGAATGGGCTTTGGTCTGAACCTGTTATAAAGACACAATATAGCAAATATAACCAAAGTCTTAAAATCATTCTTTTTTAAGAATTTAAAAACAATGACATTAAATTAAGATTCTTTCACTTGCTTCCTTATACAATACTTGATTTATAGGAAATATTTCGCTACTTTTGGATCATGTTTCTTGCATGTGTGACACCTGTCACTCAGGAGTCCATGAGAAAGTCAGCCAGAGACACTGAGCTCCATTTAACTAGTGCTCTATTGGAGCCCATGTTGGACTCCTTGTTTACATTCTGGCTCGTGTCCGTGTCTATGGCCTGGCAAGGTGCCTGGCTAGTTTTAGATCATGTGTCAGTGCAAAGCCATGCATTGGCATCTGCTGTGGGGCTGCACCATCACCCAGTAGTCCGGAGGAATAACTGAACTATCCGGCTAACAAGATAGTCTGCCCCAGGCACAAAACTATGAATTCAAACTCAAACCAAAACACTGCTGCTGAAAGCGATTATTTACTGGAAGGGGGGGGTTGTCAAGGAGAATACAGATGCTTTTGAGGTCTGCTAAACAAATTCAGCTGACTTTGTAAAACACAGAATTGAGTCTAATGTTCCAATGTGTGGTTCCCTGAACGGGTTAGATTTTATTCTACATTTCTCCTTGTTATTTTGTGTCCCTTTTAGTGTTGTAACTTCGCTTACTGTCCCATGTGGTTGAGATTTCAGGCAAATTGGTTTTGTTTTGAAGCAGCTCTCAGCTCTGCCCCACCTTCCTCCTTCTTTGAGAGAAAAATACCGACCTTTTTCCAAAGAAGAAAGCTGGCAGAAAGACCAAGGCCACTTTGACTGAAGTGATGCTTCCTTAAAGTGCAGGGAATGTTCTGGATGGTCAGAGACCTTATTCCTGCACGGGAAGAGTAAGAGATTAGCTGCATGCTCCTGAGGGAGCGGGCTTCCTGGATCTGAGAAAACAAATGAAAGTTGGGTCAAGTTAAAGTCACATCCTTTTTCTTTTTGCCTAATGCTGCATATAGCATTCATCACCAATTGCTTTGATTGCTATTTGGCATAACTCTTTACCTTGACACTTGAATGAGGAAACTGGCACAAGTAATGCTGCACTGATTAGTTGATCGACAGAAAATGAATCAATTTGTTTTTCATTTAGTAAAAATCACAAACATTTGCGGGTTCCAGTTTCTCAAATGTGAAGACTTGTTTAAAAATCATTGTAAATGAAAGGAATACATCATCACTGAAACTATTTTTAATATGATTTCATGTAACAAACTGATTTTCACTGAGGGTCAGACAAAATACTTTTGAATGGGTCGTCGTAGGCTTTGGAACTGATGGACGTTTTTACACTAAACGGTCTGAGGGTCAGATGAATCGATAATGTAGCGCAAACCAAATGGGAACCCAGCCAGGCTCCACCACACTGCAATTGGTCATAAACTCCATGGGTTACCTTTTGAAATGAGTTTTTATGAAGAATTATTCTGAAACATGAACTTGTGAGTGCTTTTAGATGGCCAAAAATATGTAATGGATTAACAGTTCCTAACATGTGTAGCAGTTGTTCTGTATTTGCCAATATGACATATCTGCAATAAGCTCATATTTATCATTTGTCAGGCTGTATAGGCCATTTTCACAGTAGACAGTTTGTGATGTCAGAGCAGACAAAGTCCAGGTGTATAATAAAATGAATGATGGCTGAGTTCCATTTAGCTGCTGCAGTTTCAGGGTCCTGGTATTGTGCATGCTGACTCCCTGTCACACTGTCATGGTTCACTGGGACACTTAAACAGAACCTTTTGTTAATATAGCACTAATAGCTGTACTATGACAAATCAAAGGTTGTGTCCAATATCTTACTCTGCACTATATACTCCATAAGTATACTATCATTCAACATACTTGTGTGTAAATAAACACAAGTGTGTATTTTTTCGGATGCATTAAGCTGTAAATTTCAATGTCCCTTCCTGAAAACCTCCTTGTTGTTGAAGATGCGTAACCATGGAAACCCCTGCTGACCTCTGCTCTAGCGGCATCCCTAGTTCATGCTTAAATTACTGAAAGAGGTGAAGAACTAGACCAACAGTCATTAAATATCTAGACATGTAAATTAGAGCGTTAATGACGTTACAGAGCTCCTTGGTTTCTGTGTGTCTGTCATGAACGTTGTCGTTACTGCCGCATTGCATTGTGGGATATGTACAGTATGCGGTTTAGTGTCCTGTATTACAGACAGTAATATTTTATGTAAAATAGTATGCAATTTGTGTACTGTTGGATTCTTACTAAGTACTTACAGTACATATTACTGTTTTAGCTACTAAGTAACATGTATGGAATTTATTATAAAACAAATTAATATAGTTGCCTGTTATCTTTTCTGTGGCTGTTATTGCCACTCTTCATTCTAACCCCAACCGGTCGTCAGACACCGCCCACCACGAGCCTGGGTCTGTCCGAGGTTTCTTCCTAAAAGGAAGTTTTTCCTCGCCACTGTCGCACTGTTGCTTGCTCTGGAGGGAACTACTAGAACTGTTGGGTCCTTGTAAATTCTGGAGTGTAGTCTAGACCTACTCTATCTGGTCTAGACCTACTCTATCTGTAAAGTGTCTTGAGATAACTCTTGTTATGAATTGATACTATAAATAAAATTGAATTGAATAAGAAACTATATAGATAGAGCCCATACATATATTAACAAAAGCAGCTGGACAAGTATTTCAAATTGGCAAAATTGTGATTTAAAATAAAAACTGTGTGCCAGGTTGGTCCTGTGGTGGAGCAGGCACACATGTACGGAGAGGTTTATGCTGCGATGCTGAGGTCGAGGGTTCAAATCCGACCTGTACCATTTTCTGCATGTCTCCCCCCCCCACCCCCTCTCTTTACCCTTTCTCACCTAACTGTCCTGTCAAAAATTAAAGGCAGAAAAGCCCAAAAAATCTTTAAAATAAAACTGATCAAAGAATAAATAAACAAAAGTCCAACTTTGAGGAGGGGTTCAATGCCACAAACTGCTGTCGGTAAAAAAACAGGTTTGATACCCAGTAGAGCTGGGCAATATAGCGATATTGTGATATGAGACTAGATATCATTTTAGATTTTGGATATCGTAATATGACGCAACTTTTGTCTTTTCCTGGTTTTAAAAGCTGCGTTACAGTAAAGTGATGTCATTTTCTGAACTTACCAGACTGTTGTAGCTGTTCTGTTATTTGCCTTTACCCACGTTATATCCACATTACTGATGATTATTTATCAAAAATCACATTGTGTAAATATTTGGTAAAAGGACCAATAGTCAACACTACAATATTGTTGCGATATGGAGGTATTTGGTCAAAAATATCGTAATATTTGATTTTCTCCCTATCGCCCAGCCCTACAGTCATATGAACAAACAGCAGTGTCATAGTTATGGTAGTGCTACAAAGATGGCACTCTTCATGGAATGAAAATGATTTAAACTGATTGTAGAGCTAAAGTGGTTTCTCTCTGTCTTTGAAGTGTGATGGCAGGTTGACTGCTGCGGCCTCCAGGTCGGCAGAGGTGGCCTATGAACGCACACGCAGCCCTGCAGGCAACTAAATCTCTCCTTGTCCTGCTGTAACTCCAGAGTCAAGATCAGCGCCAAACCGCCAGCACCCTTCAGAGAAAATGGACCCAAACTCCAACACAGAGAGGAAAAGATCTCCTGGACCAGTTTACCTGGGGTGTCTTCACCAACCTCATCTCATGGCTTGGATTCAGCAGCTACCTGTTAGCTTGCTGCCAAATGATTGCTGAAGCCGTTTGGCTGAAGGTGCATTGAAAGACAGAAAAAGCGCTCTTGGCTGTCGACTGCGAGCGGTTTGTGTGTCTGTGGTTTGGTCTGTAATCATGGGGAAAGAACAGGATCTGCTGGTGGCCGTAAAGACTGGGGATCTTCTGCTGGCTCATAAACTTCTCTCCAAAGTCAAGTGCAACAAAACCAGTGAGTATGCAGCTAACAGAGGCAGGGGACACATGGTTTGGTGTTATTACTAAGTGATTCTGTGTTTGTTCTGTGCTCTGGGCCTGGGAGTGTAATTGTTTCCACGATGAAATAGAAGTTGGATAGCAGCGCTATTGCTGTGGGGGATGCCACTTATTTACAAAGTGCAGTTTCTTTTGCGATAACCACAAGATCAAGTTCAGCTGCCAACCACAAAACACAGCAGTCAGGTCAGGGACAATATGGAACTAAGTGGATTCAAACTGCGGCTCAGCACAAGCTAATCTCCTAAACGCAGACCCCTGCGGCTGCTCCATCTTGCTGTGTGGGTCGTAGTGGTCGTTCTTCTGCTTTCAGATGTCCTTATCTGTGTAGATTCCAAGTCATGCGACAAGCGAGCTCTTTACAGCGACATTGTTGCAAATGACAGGGTTCTCCTTATCCGAGCCCGGGGGAAAAGTTAAGGGCGAGCCGGCTGTGAAGTGGAAGTCTCTCTCTGTGGCGTTATCTGTTCTGGGCTTTCATCAGTATTGCTGGCTGCTCGGTGACAAGCGCTGGGAACAAAGCCGTGGCTGTCAGGAGAAAGCCTGTTACACACTACACAGACGGCGCGCGCTGCTTGGCAGAGAATATTTCAAAGTAATATTGTTTGTTTTTGTACTGCTGTGTGCAGCCAAACTGGCTGGGAAAAGCAAATGAGTAATGCTCTCTGTAGTTTTATAAACTACCATCAAGGTAAGGCAAGGCATCCATGTGCTTTTTGAAGAGCAGCTCAGTAGTTATACCCTGTTAATAAAATAAAGAAATGAATAATTATACACAAAATAAATCTAGACATTTTAATAAAAACATGAATACAGAAATAAATACAAATGCATAAATGAAAGTAAAACAAATAAAATGATAAAAGTGCACTGTTCACATTATGCCTTTTACTACTCAGCTTTTTATCACCTGCACACCAAGATCATTGGTGATATTGACATCTGTGCTACAAAGTGTGTAATTGTTGCACAAATGGACAGAACCTACTGTTTCACCGTGTATCTCTTAATCTCCCTCCTCCATACTGACTCCCACACACAGTGACGGGACGACCCGTGCAGAACTCTGTCAATGGCTTGGTTGTTTGTCTCTAGGGCTGGAAATCGTTGAAAAATCTTTGATACTGTGACTTTGATACCAGTTCCTAAATTATATATATTTTTTTATACCAATTTTATAAAACAAAAAGAAATTACAACTGCGTGTCTCTACGACTTTAACGTTAGACAGCCAATCACAGGCATTATTAGATCTTGATAGAGGCATGCTGCGTGCTGATTGGCTCACTGACTCTGAGATTGATATCTTAGGTATTGAAATTGGGTATTGAGTGACGAGGCCGTTTTCGATCCTTGATACAGTTCTTTTAGAGGTAATTCAGTCTGTGCCTAAAAGTGTTTCAGTGCCTAGCCCTATTGGTCTCTGGAGGCAGAGGCTGCAGTGTGTGCCAGCAGCACAGCAGAGGCTGCAGCTGGCACCGAGGGCTCTGCACATGACCTCTGCTGTCACACACATTCACCCAGCGGCCCGTCAATACAGCCTGATTGATTGGTTAGTGGTGACCTGCTTTGAAGCCGTTTTTAAAACCAGCCAATCCCCAAAAAAAGGGTTGCGTATGTAACATACTACCTGTTGATTATTTTTTTATTTACGCACTTATTTAAACTCTGACTCTTGAAGTGTTCTTATTGATTTAAAATCCCAATTGAACATAAATAATGTTGACACTGTGTTGATGGGTGCATTCTGAGGCTGAATGAATAGTTTTGTCATTATTTCTACAGGTGTGTGTGTGGTTGTAACCAAAAAAGTAATGCATGAGGCATAGCCTGCTGGTGGCGCTAAATGGAAAGTCATCAGGAGTGGTTCTCTGGGGACCATGAATGTCTGGAACATATTTCATCCATCAGTAGCTTCAGAGATATTTCAGTGTGTGGCTAAAACCCAAAGAACAATGTATTTTTTTTTTTTTGCTATTAATGTACTCACAGACAAATAGACATGCAGCTAAACCAAAGACAAGAGACAAATGGCTAAACCAAAGACAACAAAGCTGGACAAGTTGAACAAACATTAAACTGCCATGTGCAGAGCGCACACACACTATGCTTGTTACAGGGACACACACTATGCATGTTATATACACACACAGGGACACGCAGCAGCGCGCACACACACATGCAAAGATTACAAATAAAAATATGAGGGTGTAAATCCTCTATCATAATAGCAATGCTCTGAGGTCCAAACACACCTGGCTTTTAAAGGGAATGGGGGGAGGACCTCTGATTGGTTGATTGCATGTTACCCAGAACACACCTGATTAATGAAGACACTAAGTACAACCCTTTAGAACCATGCGCCTGGCGCACCGATCCTTTTTTCCGCCGTCAAACTTTTGTGGATTTGGACACGCCCTAAATGCACCTGTGCCATGTGCTTCATGCCATGCGCTTAGATGGATAAATTAGGGCCCAAATATTTGATAATTTCAGGCGGCCACAAGGTTTACTGAAGACTTTCAGGCTTCCAGGAGAAACCGTGTGCAGCATGTTGTTTGTTCCAACACATTGGTAATGTGAGGTAGAAAGGAGGCTAACATCTCTCTACTGGTCCTTATTTGGTCTTTATATGTAAAAGACCACAATAATAACACACAATGCTAATGGTTATATTCAAAGTGTGCTGTGACCTCCCTGTGAGCTTAAGTGACATTCTGATCACAAACACACAAGTGCCAAGCTTCTGGAGGGGTCAGGTGCTATTTAAGCTGTTATGGTGGTGTCAGGCCAACATGCTGGACATTCCCGAGACCACCAGACTAAGCCTCGGGCCGGGCCTGGGTGCAGATGGAGCAGGGAGGCACATGCACGTGGGTTGAACTTTACACCTGAAGGAAGTGGCGGTGGGACTTGGGGGTCAGGGAGTGACCAAGCACGTGGTTGACAGACCCAAAGGTGTGTCTGGTCAGCTGTGTGTGTGTGTGTGTGTGTGTGTGTGTGTGTGTGTGTGTGTGTGTGTGTGTGTGTGTGTGTGTGTGTGTGTGTGTGTGTGTGTGTGTGTGTGTGTGTGTGTGTGTGTGTGTGTGTGTGTGTGTGTGTGTGTGTGTGTGTGTGTGTGTGTGTGTGTGTGTGTGTGTGTGTGTGTGTGTGTGTGTGTGTGTGTGTGTGTGTGTGTGTGTGTGTGTGTGTGTTGTTTTGGGGTGTGTGACAGTGATGTAATACATCCCTAAAACACTGGGTGTAGGATTACAGAACACCTCACATAGTGCAGTACAACTACAACATTAAAGCAAATGGATAAGTATGCAGAGACAAAGAGATGGTCCAACAGCTAATATATGTCCAGTTTGTAACAAACTGCGCAAAAAACCCCATTTCAGATGGCTGATTAAAAGATTGATCACAGTGTGGTGTGGCAGAGGTAGCAGTCCTTTTTGGAAATGAACTGGAATGCAGTCCCATGGCGCACAAATGACACATGCACGCACGCACATTCATTCATTCTCCATCCCACTATATTTGTTGGTAATCCCCAATATTCATCTTGAAAGTGTAGTAGATCGCCAAGGGTGCACACTTGGTAGTTCTGCCTTACTCTTACTACACATTTATTTTCCTTTTATAATTACCCATGCCATACTCTCCCTTTTTCTTTCTGTCACTGCGCTTTCCCAATCTAAACGGGAGAAGTCCAGTCAGTTATGGTAACCACATTAATGACATGCTGTAATGATTAAAAATATATATATTTTAGAATATAACTACGTTTTACGGCAGATCACTAAGTGTTTGCAAAAGACTAATATGTATTTTAAAGTGGCTCCTCAGGAGTGGAGGGGACAGTCTCAGTTAGGTTACAGAGAAGGTAACATCTACGGATTTACCCTTCACTGTTAAAGAAACTGACTTGTTACTACACAAACTACAAACTATTCTTTTGTACATGGACATAATTTCCCCCACATGTATGGTTTATGTTTTT
The DNA here is from genome assembly GCA_013375575.1 of Percina caprodes. Classification (NCBI taxonomy): domain Eukaryota; kingdom Metazoa; phylum Chordata; class Actinopteri; order Perciformes; family Percidae; genus Percina; species Percina caprodes. Next base: position 140,505 of record JABXJD010000220.1, read on the forward strand.
GCACAGATCTGCACTTTGAGGCCAATGCCAAACATTTTTTTCCATCACTGTATCTGCGACCACGACTGTGTTCCCTTTCTGGAGGTAGAGCCCTGTGACATTAACTCTCAAAAACGTGTTTCCTACCACTGAATATCAAGCCACCGGACACAGTATCGTCTTTCAGGTGATTCAGTGTTCCTTTCATTGCCTGCATGACTCCTTGCCAACATCCATTGAAATATCTGTCGTGCAGCAGTAAATTGTAAAGGGTTAGTTTTGAAACTAGTGCTTAGTTGATTAATTATTTTTCTAATAAATTTATTCAAGTCATTTTTCTAGTCATAGTTCTATTGGCTTTAGTTTTGCTATGATATAGATAAATTCTTCTTCCCAGCGAAGGGTAAAGCTGGCTGGGAGCTGGCAGAGCAGACCTGCAGTGTACCGAGGGGATTAGCAGTGGAACTGAGGCTGGCTGAGGGATGGGGAGCTGAGATAGGTTTCTTCTCCGACAGCCATCTGCTGACACCAGGTTGGCTGCTCAGTCAATTTAAGTGGACTTAGCACAGCCGCCCTCTTTTTGCTTAGCTGTTGCAAGCTGACAAATCAATGCGCTCATTTGAGATGGATGTAGTGGTTCCTCAGCCTCTGTCCTGCTACTCGCATTGTGTTTTATTTAGAGTGACAGCTTGACATGTAAAGTCCTCTTGCCCAAAGTAAACTCCTCTCACATGCTCTTGACTTGGAGTGGACTGGAGTGGGTGTAGTCTGCCCCTCCCTGAATGGGGACCATGAGAGACTAGAGGTTCTTCAAAGGCCTTTTATGATTACAATGTCTTTTGTTGCAACACATGCTTGCTTTCATCTTGAGCCACAGCCCAACCCCTCTCCTCTGTCATGGTAAATACAAGGCCTAAAGGTAATTCTCAATAGACAGATGGACAAACGGCCAAGACAAAAGGCCAAAGATCATATTTGAACATCTATTGTGTCAGCCATTTGATCCATACATAATATATTGATGACTCAGACCTTCACAAGTCCTGAGCTCTTTTTTCACCAAATGCACAGGTAACAGCAATAAGCCGAGCTAAAGTCTTCGGGCTGATTCATAAAGTAGTTGTGATTTGTTCGATATTTAACACCAGCCATGTAAGGCACAATGGATTGAAAACTTAGATCAGTTAAATTAAACAGATTTGTGAGGCCTACAATTGATAAATATGTGTTTAAAGTACTAATACAATCTAGGTTGAGTTGTGTAATTATGACCATTTATTTTCCAAGTATCAGTCATGCAGTTTGAATTGGATCCACCTGCTGTACTGAACTTCAACTAAAAGTATTGCCTTCCTAAAGTGGATGAACTGCATTGAGCCTTTACGACTCACTTAACGACACGGGACTGCAGGGATCGAACAACCAATCTTCCGATTGGCAGGCAACCGCTCTACCACTGAGCCACAGCCGCCCAACACGGCCCTCGTAGACGTCCCTAAGCACTCGTCTTACTGTCTTAGCACTAGCAGCAGAGAGCAAGTGTTTAAAATCTCTCTCTCTCTCGTAAGTTGCTTTAGATAAAATTGTCAGCTAAATGACATGTAATGTTTCATTGCCATGTGCTGAGATTATTTTGATAATGGTTTGTCATGAGACAACTCGTAAACCCTCACATCAGCATCAACACCAGTGAAACTCACTGCGGTAAATTGGTAAAGTTCTCATTGGGAGCTTAATCAAGAATTCTGTTAACACTTCAAAGAAATTCCCAATCCACACTGGCAGTGTTTTCTTATTGATTAATCATTAATGGCCTTTCTACACGTTATTCTTTCTAATCTTCAGCAAACTTAGGCCTGTTCATTGTAAGCACTTCTCCTTTCACATCTTAGTTTCACAGACCTATCTGTTTAATTTTGTGTGCTACTTCAGTTCAATTTCAATTTAAATTGTATTAATAGTATCAAATCCTAACGAGTTATCTCAAGACCTATCTTTACAGATGGAGTAAGTCTAGACCACATTCTATCATTTACAAAGACCCAACAATTCCAGTAATTCCCTTCCTTCAGTACACTTTTAAGAACAAATGTTACTGGGACCACTACAGAAAAGTGCAGATAGACATTTTATATCCAGGAATAAACGTTAGACACCACTCACTGTCCCTGTTAAAAATTAGCCACAATTTAGCACATTGTCCATACAGTTTGTGTTATTACATTTCTCTTTTGTGTACAGATTAAACACACAAGGTACATGTTAATTGGTGAGCAGAATTGGTGTAGTTTTCAAAATACTGAACAATTTACTTTAAGATAGTACATTCTGGTTTTTCCTTTTGTGCACCAACAACTGCTTTTTCTTTAACAACCTCCACCCCCACCTCATCCTTTTATCTTGGCCTCTTCCTTCCTTCATCCCTGTACCTTGAATTAGAGATGACCCATCTGGGCTAGTGTCAGATTAGAAGTCTTAGATTTGCGAGTCTGTAGGAAGAGGTGTATTTGTGCATAAGTGTACAAGTATGTGTGCTTGTATACAGCATATGCCCCAACATGAATAGTCGATTTTTCTTTTGACTCTTTAACTTTTGTCTTATTTTTCACCTGTAGTGCCATGAGTCTGTAGCAGCAGGGTGTGGTAGTCGGCCCATTAGCTTACCGGCTAACTGGGCTAATCACTCTTCTACTTTATTAGCCAGACAGTTGGATAACAGCCAATTAGTGTGTGAACTGCTTTGAGTTCACCTACTCTTGTACTGTAACACACACACACACACACAATTAATCCTGACCCCTTTCCTCCCCTGACAGATGGGGTAGCTTGTCTAGGATTGCCTCGGAATTTACCAAAGGAATTAAGTTGTGTGGTTGCAGCAGACAGTGTCATTTAATCTAGCATGACTAGCCTTTTATTACTAGCTCCAGGCTGCACATTGAGTCTGGTACTCATCCTCATTGAGCGCCATTCTTTTCTCCCGATACTAAAAAACAAGCCGTCATTCAGGTAGATTCATGGATGTAGCATTCAGAGTGCGAGGTGTGATGGTGTCACGGGTTTCTGCTCTGCCTCTACATGCCCTGCGACTGTTTTCATTTCAATCTGTGAAAAGATGAAAAAGTGCATACCTGTTGGCGGCGTATTCAGAGTTTGTGGAATTGCGTTTCTGCTTGTACAGACAAGGATAATGTGGTGGTCTGACAAGGAGGTCTCATTGTGTGTTTATCTACATAAATGTGTATACTGTATCTGTGTGGGTAAAAAACATGTCTCCTGAATGGAAAATGGGCTGTATCAGTATCTGGTAGCGGTAATGAGAAGAGGTTGTTGTTGTGGCTTCTCCGTTATCGCACTGTTTTGATTCTTCCCCGGGGTGGCTGTTCATGTCTCCAAGCTTTATAGTTGTGCCTTAGAATTAAACACTATTCATTGTAATGAGAAGTATCTGGATGAGAGTGTGTTGGATGTTATTTCGACTACTGCATCAGTGAGTGTTTATGTCGGGGAAACGAGGAATCATGAGGTGATTGCTTCACTCATGTATTCAAGAGATCAGTACAACCTTTTTGCAATTTGTTTTTAATGATCTGGCTTCCCTGCAGGCCGAAGCAGATTTAAAAAAAAAATAAAATAAAATAAAAAGTGATACATGTATTTACTGCAAAGCTGAAAATCTCTAACTTTAAAATGATAACTGTCTCTAACCAGTGTCTTAAGTTATACTGTATATCACCCCCACCTGCATTATTTTTTTATTCTCTTATATGCTCTGTTGCTGTTATTTTGGGGGTCGAATTGGTCCCATATTATCATGACGATAGTCTCACATTCCAGACAGTCCTCCACAGTATTGTGGAGGACGGTCTGGCTAGTCTGCATTTCTGGATTGGAGAAAGACTTGCTCTGGTTTAATGGCATTTCTTTTAGAGATTATATTTTTGGGCATTTTTAGGCCTTTCTTTTCACATGAAAGATCTAGACATGAAAGGAGAGGGGGAAATGACATGCAGCAAAGGGCTGCAGGTTGGAGTTAAACGCCCAGCCGCTGCGTCGAGGAGTAAACCTCCTATATATGGAAACCCGCTCTACCAACTGAGCTAACCCGGTCACAAATGGCATTTATTTAAACCAATCAAATTATTCTTGGGTGGTGCTAAGCTCCGGACGGAGCCACGGTGCCTCTGCTAAATAGTCTCAGGAAGGAAGTTGTTTTGGTGGAACATGTGGATTTACCCTGCAGAGATCTGAGGACCAGGTAACCATAGTCCTCGGATTGGACAGATAGTCTAGCTAGCTGTCTGGATTTACCCTGCAGAGATCGGAGGACCAGGTAACCATAGTCCTCAGAAATCAGCAGATTAGAACGCCAACACAGAGGACTGGGACGGACATCAGGCTGAATTTCTGGCAGCACCTGAACAATCCCGGAAATGAAACGTCGTCGTCTAGGTAATGGGAGCCCAACTGAGGTTCAGTTCCCAGCCTTGATTTTGAGAGGGGCTCAGAAAATGGCATCATTCCGTTGGGTTTGTGTTGTGTCGATATAGTTTGTCAAGTTCTTACTTCCATAATAGGTTTTAGTGTTTGATCAGACTAATCCATGGGCATGTTAGATATAATCCCCATCCTAAACAAACATTTAAGTAACATGTTTTGGCATCTCATTCACTCAAATATCCACATTATGTGGGGACAAGCATATTGATCCTTGTAATGACTTTTCCATCCATGTGTATGACCTCATGCTGGGTCTGGCAGAAGTCCAATAATCACGACCGTTAACTAACTAGTTGGAGAGGTCACTGAGCAAAGTAATCTCTGAAGTAGATTTTATCGTTTTTCAACCTATGCAACATAATCACACGTGGCCTAAAGGCTTTGCCACTGCATTTTAACTATTTCAAAATGGAAATGAGCAAAGAGTTGGTGGGACAGGACTTGACTCGAACCAGGTCAAGTCTTCACATTCTAGTTCACCATGATTCTGAGTCCAGTCCAACTTGAGCGGGACTTCATTTTAGAAATTGTAACTAAGGCTGCACTATATCTATCTATCTATCTATCTATCTATCTATCTATCTATCTATCTATCTATCTATCTATCTATCTATCTATCTATCTATCTATCTATCTATCTATCTATCTATCTATCTATCTATCTATCTATCTATCTATCTATCACATGAAAGGCTGTCAATCGCGAACACATTATTTTGTGTTACTTGAAAGAAGACATCTGTATAAAACTGCACTTTAAAATATAACTGTCAATTTGTTCAATAAAAAGTTGGAAATTATTTCCTTTCAATTGTTTTAAATTGAACAAGCAGTGTGTATTTTAACAGAATTATGGAAGCAGTAGATCCTTTTTAATATTGGTTTATTTATCTCAAGTAATATTTATTGATTCCAAGACAAATTAATTACGGTGTTACAGCAGCACACGTACATCAGTCACACAACACAGAATATAAATGAGATACTAGGAAAAATATACATACATGAAATAATAGGAATAAAATAAAGGAACAAGTATTTGAATATATACAGAATGGGAAAACCCAAATGTGCAACAGCTTCAATAATGCTAAAATGTATGCTAAATGTAAATAAGCCAATTGTGCAGGTTGCACTTAGTGCAGTAGTGTGGTGTCTAAAAAGTCTTGAGGAGCTGCTGCAACAGGCTGCCGCACGACACAGCGCCATTTCGCCATTTGCAATATTGTTATAGTGACCTTATTTGGGGATGTTGGTTGCTGGGATGTCCAATGACAGTGTGTGCCTATTTGTAAAAGGAACAAATGCTAAAGGGAGGTCAGTCATTTTCTGTAGAAATTACTCAGGGTCTTTTGATTGAATAAATCTCTGATTCTTTGATTATTCTTTTGACAAATTGGCCTTAGAACATCCACAACAATACCTATATACAACAACAGTATTACATATTTTCCTCATATCAAGTCACTTGGCAAGGAAACCACCATTAGTGAGACGGAAGGTCTTGGCTTTGTAAAAGCATTTATTTAAAAAGACCGTGACCATGGTGAAGTGCTGCTCAGAGACAACTCCCCAGCATCAAACGGGATCAAATAGACGTTTTCACTTCCAGGCTGTGAGCTCTTTGTGATCCTGTGTCATACGTCGCTCATTACCCCCCAGTCCTCTTCAGTAATAGCCCTGGTTCTAGGTCAATCCTCGGCCACCTCGCTAAGAGACCCACAGCTAAGAAAAAGAAGGGGAAAGGATTATTTTATTAGACTCAAATGGAAGAGATGGAGGTTTTTTTCTTTTAGTGTATAGTGGGTTAAGGGTACTCATTGATTAGTGTAGTCTTGAACAGTATGAATGGAGTTGTGTTTCTACTTGTGAACATGTTCAAATGGTAATGTCATACTGTCATTGTACCTTTTTTATTAATTTTATTTTATTTTTATTTATTTTTGGAGGCCTACACTCACACAGTGCAACTGTGGACTTTAGTTTAGTTGGTAGTAACACCTGTAAGTTTTTAGTTAACAATTAGTCATAATGAGAAAAGACAAACTGTTTTCCAAACTGTAATTACGCAACACTCAAAGCAGAATTTGGCAGATTTGCCAACTTTGACACTCAGAAATTCCCCCAGAAGCAGAGAGTTAGTGCAGCCGATTTAGTGCAGGTTGCTTTGAGTCGGCTGTGTGGTAGCCTGCTTTTGAAAATTTAATCTTTGTTTTGCTTGATAAAATACTTTAATTTGAAGGTAGTGAACTGGTCTAACCCAAAGCATGGAAATAAGGAAGGAGCTCTGCAGTGAGTAGAGTAAACAGATGATTTGAATGGTATGTAAAGTGTTTTGTCCCTAAGGTGCAGGGTTGAGACATGTTATGTAATATAAAAGCTGCAGGTGTGTTTTCGCCTGTTCTAGTCTCCTGTTGTTTAGAAGGATGTATACAATGCTGGTCCATGTGCACACACACATGTACACAATGCTGCAACAACCGCAAATGTTGAATGGGTCTGACCTAGTAGCCAGGCACACCACAGAAGATTACTCTACATTTTTAACAATGGAGCAAATTTATTGGGTAATTTGGCCCAGGACTGTTCGGATGTTGAGGTTGTTGTTGTTTTTAAGACCTAGTTCCAGCATTTATTCTCATAGTACATGACGCTGTGACAGAGCAATTGATGAAGAATTGATTAACCTAAACTGTGTCACTTTACACATTTGGTGTGTGTGTGTTTGCCCCTTGGTGTGTGATGTGCACTGTTTATACTGTGTTTTCCTTCCTCCAGAGTGTTGGGAAACTGTGGCAGTAAACTTCAGCTGCCTTAACAGTACATGCACACAGCCTACGCACTAATTAATGACTGTTTACATGATCATATAAATAGTTAGATAGTTGGGATTCTGAAAGTGTTATAGAAGTGCAATGCTAAAGTACTAAAATACTGTGTTGCTGCAAATAACCCCTGATTGGCTCTTTGCTGGTTCATGTTCAGCCCTAGAGCGTTGATATTCTCAAGCTTTAGCCAGTGATGACCTTGCCACACAGACTTGAAAAAAACTATTTAAGCTTATGGACCGGTGTTTAGGCTTAGACCCAACCAGGGTTTAAAAAGTGAAATCTTTCCTGTCATTTACTCAATTCTTGTACGCAACCTTTGAAACATCACATCACCAGATACCACCAAGTCACGTTCTTAGCCAAAAGTCTCATCTTTGCAGGAGTTCTTTTTGAAGCTGGAGTTTTTAGGCGAAAGCCGTCTCGGTCCTCCGCACCAGACGGCTGGATGATGACTTAACGTCCTAGTGTAATCACATTGTTTTACACTCATATACATACACACACACACACATGCACGATCCTACACTGCTTGGGTCACCATCTCACCCCCTGCCAAGGTCTGTGGCACTGCTGAAGCCAAGAGTGGAGACATGGTCAGCCGGATGTTTTCAGTAGCTTCAGGGATTACAAACCTGTATTTCTGTTTTGTTTCCCTACATTTAAAATCATGCGATAGTAAACGTGTGTTACTATAGACCTGTGTTGCAGAAACGAGTACATTCCTAATGATGTTTTTGGAGCCTTATTGGGAGTTGTGTGGAACAGTTGGAGTGAAGTCAAGTCCCCCCTCTGCCTCGGTGGTTTGGTTTGAGGGGCTGTTTACCCGCTCAGTAATCGGTGCAGTTACATGGATGTGTTTCTCAGATAAGTGTTTCCCTTGATGAGAGCCTTAGGTGACCACAAACCATCTATCACCACAGAGAGATGATGACCTTAAATTACCCCCTTTTTTCTCGCTCCCTGTATTTTGGTGTCGCCCCAGGCCGCTGTGGCTGCAACTGTTATAATGCTGGCTACCTTCTGGCTGTCGCGGCGCGGGGGTTTCTCTCAACCCACAGCTTGACTCAAGTGTCCTTTTCTGCTTTTGCTAATGAGAATTTGGTGTGGGTTTGAATTCCCTGCGGTATAGAGGGAAGACTTTAACACAATTCCAAAGAGCCAAGCCTGCAAGGAGCTGATTTCTGAGGGTTTCTTTTACCCTTTATTTTGTCAAGATGGCAGTGAAAAGGCTTTTACTGTCTTTTTAGATTTTAATATAGAGGAGTCGAAGCTTGCATAGTCTTTTTAAGAATGGGTGTGTCTAAAATCACGCACTTCTGTACTAAATACTATTTGAGTACATAGTGCGGTCAAATGCAGTGCACTTAGTGTACCCGGATGGTGCACTCAAAACGGTTGAGTGTGGATCACTGGACACTTTCCACACTCAATGGTCGCCATCTTGGCTACGTAGCGGAAGGGGCGGGCGCGATAGCAAGACCGAAGGAGCAATACCAATGGAAGTTGAACGTCAGTTTTTTCAAACTTCAATTGTGCGACACGTAAAGCAGATTTGCTGACTTTAAACCTCAAATCTCCCCAGATGGAGATCGTTTTCATATCCCGGCTGTGAAACATGGTTGCTGTGTGGTAGTGTGCTTTTGAAAATGTAATCATTGATTTGTTTGATTTGCTAAACTTTTTTTTCTTTACTTTTTTGCTGACTTCTGTAGGGCTTTATGTCAAGAGATGTGACAAAAGTGTCAGAGAAAGCAATAGAAATGATGAAAAAAAACGACAAACGTCAACAACAGCTTAGCAGTGATACAGTCCTAGATATTGTCTGTGTGTGGCTCTTGATGTGTGGCCCTTTGAGATAATGAGTTTGACACTCCTGGTGTATGGGGTCGAGTGCCAGCTACCAACAATGGTTACAGGCCTACATCTCTGCAGCTCCCTCAGCTCTACCTCGTGTTTTATCATTTTTCAGCTCGTTGTTTTCATTTTACGGCAACGTCACTGTTCTGGTTCCTTCTCGCGGCTCTCATCCACCTGGTTTCCAGCTGCAGCAGCCAGCTGTTTTCAGGGCGAAGCCTCAGATTAACCCACTGTACTTTAGAGCAGCAAATAGCAGACTGACCCAGTCAAAGATCAGCTAGGGCTAGGGTTAGTTGAGCGTTGAGCAGCTAGAGAGACAGAGGTTTCTCTTTCTTTCTTTGCTTACACATTAGACATATCGACTTTACAAGGCCATTTCATATAAAATATGTGATTTGTGTCTTGTGGGGACGTTCTGTGTCAGATTATCAGGGGTGTCAAACTCAATTACTCCAAGGGCCACAGTGGAAAATGAGAATCACAGTAAGGACCAGACATGTTTTAGTGTATTGACATGCTTTGATTTCATAGAAAAAGTCACATATCTTTGACTGTAATATTGTTTGTCTCATATAGTCTCTAACTTACAGTTTGGTCAACATAAAGCCCTCACAAAAATCAGAAAATGTTCTTTAGCGATCACAGTAAAAGATACAAAAGTACCAGATAAACGTCTGAAAAAGTGACAAAACATCAGAGAAAGCGACAAACGTTGACAAGGCGACAAAAACTAGGTGGGCCAAAATGTATTGTAAAACCTAAATTGATGGGCGGATCAAAATGAGCGAGGGGCCAGATCTGGCCTGCGGGCCTTGAGTTTGACACATGCATTGCATTAGGTTTAACAGACTAATGCAATGTAATTTTTATTTTGATGCATTTTTTTTCTCCAGTCCTTTCAAATGTGTGGAACAAGATCAAAGGCTTTTTAAAATGAGTTTTGCAGCTGTGCAAAGCAACAGACTCTCCTGCCACCTGCAGTCCTGTTTAAAGGAGACTAACACGACCAAGCCAGCTTTTTCTTGTCTTTTTATTTTTTACATTTTCCAGCATTTTCCCCCTCTGTGTTCTTACTCTGAAGAGGTTCGTAGCCATTTGCACACTCATCTCATCTCGCAGCGAGTGATTTTGTAAAGCGCTTGCATGTTTTTCATGTTGACACAAAAAACATTCTCTCATCTCACCTGAATGGAGGTATAGATTCATCTTTCCCTCCCCGTCTTATCCCCTCCTTATTTAAGCATTTCTTCACTCCTCAGTGAACTACGTTTTCCACATCAAAGCACCACGATCCCTTCCTTCTGTGCAGGGAGCAAAGCAACAGTAGTTCACAGCAGTGCGTATGAATCTGATAAGATAATCAAAACACTGCATCACGTGCTCCTTTTGCTTTGTTTGTTGTGACCAAAGAAAACAATAGAGGGCTTCCACGCGGCCAGCTCCTCTGCTCCTCGGCTCCTTTTGCCTTCAATAAGTTCTGTTTCCGTGGACATCAGCAGGCAGTGGAGTCTGTAATTTCCCTGTCTCTGCAAGAATACACAATGCTTGAGATTTACTATACATCTGTTCACACCAACTCCTAGGTGTGAGGGCTGGATACACACACACACACACGCGGATACTTTAATTTATCGTGCTGTCAGGAAAAAGCCCCCTGCTACTTTTTGTGCGAAGATTGAAGGAGGGAGGGGAGAGAACGCAGAAGGGAGAAAAAGGGAGTTGACAGTTTAGTAGATGGAGTTCGAGAGACAGTGAGCGAGTAGGAAGGCTTCGGTGGGTGTGCTATGTGAGGAATGCCGGCTCATGTTGTAACTAGAACTCGAGAAAGGCCCTGTTCTTTCCATACTGCCGGGACAGTTTAGACCCCCGTCTTGGCAAGCAGCCCAATGCCCAACCCTATCTTCTATCTGTCTCATTATCAGCGGGCCTTTTTGTGCCTTTGGGCTCTTGTTTGTATTCATGTGAGTCTGCAGCAGCAACAGCTCCACCCTAGGCCTCCATGTGAACTTCACTGGACTGCTGGAAGGTGAAATCTAAAGCAAGCCTGTGCACAGTAATGTTACCACTTCGTACACTCTATATCTGCGTGTTAACGGTTGGATGACTATATATTTTTAACAGAAATTGCCAGTAGAACTTTATTTACTTATTTACGGTTGCATTTATGTTGGACACGGATGGGAATTGAACCTGCAACCACTGCCTCAAGGACTAAGCCTCTGTACGTGAGCGCGCTGTACCAGGTGAGCTCCCCAGGCGTCCGTTATTTTAAAGTATTAACCAGCATTTGAAATAGTGAACGTCAAAAGCGCCAAAATAGTGTTGAAAGTGTCAAAAGACCTTTTAATTAAAGAACCGATTTTATTTCTGAAGTTTACTGACTGAGCAGCTTTATATGAGAGAATTATAAATAAGAGAAATGGTCTGTGTTTTGACTATAGCTAATGTGCTGCCAGAACTTTTTCTGTTATTTTAGGGATTTATTGTAGAGCATGTAGAGCATTTCCTCCAAGCCCCCCATGCGTGGCTGTGTATGTGTGCATTTCTGCCCCAGGAAATGATCATGGAAGGGAGAATGCCTCCTTTATCCTTTAAGTTCCAGAAGAATAGTAGACATTCTGTGTGAAGCTCCCGAATATCGTAGAAAGTCTGTACTGTATTTTTTTTTTTTTATGCATAGAAAACCCAGCTGCACTGGAAATCAGAATGTTTTTTGAGCTGAAAAATAACCCCAATAAACCAGAGAGAAAGAATTGAATATTTAATTTGTGCTCCAGCGGGAACCCGTTTATATGCCACAAATTCACAAATTGCTTCATATTCTCTTCTCCATTTTATGTTTATATGGAACATTTATTCTGACAGCTTTCTCAGAGCAAGTTTTTTTGCTGCTGTTAAGCATTTCCTTTGATTGTGTAATCCATTTTTTCTTTTCCATACATTTTTGTTCCTACATTTATATTAAAAACCCTTTTTAACCCAGTTGGAAAAATTCGAAGAGAACTTTGTTTTACATTATATTAGACACTTTAAGAACTTTTACATTTTTATTGAATTCTATATAAAAGAAAGAGAACAGTGACATGTCAAAATGTCTTCTGTGAAAAAGGCCTATTGTCTGACTGCTTGTGTTTGTTGCAGCAATGTCGGCATCTTCAAATACTACATAAGTACAATGTGTTCAGCTGATAGAAATAATGGACAAAAACTGCAATTATCCTTCAACATGTTTCAAGTACTTTGACTATCAGTCAAATTTGCTCCAAATGTATTCCTTTGCTCTGCATCCATATTATATCATATGTTGTGTAAACTATATCCACAAAGTTCCACTTCCGGGATTGCTCAGGTGCAGCATGGAATTCCGCCGGATGCATGTCTTTTTCCCAATGTCCGTATCGTTCCTCTTCCTCTGTGTTGGTGTTCTAACCTCTGGTGGAATTCTGAGGACTATGGTTACCTGGTCCTCAGATCTCTGCAGGGTAAATCCAGACAGCTAGCTAGACTATCTGTCCAATCTGAGGACTATGGTTACCTGGTCCTCAGATCTCTGCAGGGTAAATCCAGACAGCTAGCTAGACTATCTGTCCAATCTGAGGACTATGGTTACCTGGTCCTCAGATCTCTGCAGGGTAAATCCAGACAGCTAGCTAGACTATCTGTACATGTACATTATGGCAGAGTTGTCAAACTCAATTTCATTAAGGGGCCACACTGAAAAATGACAATCACATCAAGGCCCAGACATGTATAGTTTGACATGCTTTTATTTAACCCAAAAAGTTAGGCATTTGTGACTGTTTTATTGTATGTCAAAAAGACGATATTGTGCACATCCATGTAGTTGCTGGTGCAGGACAAAAAAGTGAAAATTCAAAGAAGGTAAATGTATAGGTATATTGTATGTCACATATAGCCTATTTGGTGGACATAAAGCCCTATAAAAGTTCCTTAGCCATCATAGAATTTAGCAAATCATACAAATCTATCCTTCTGATTAAATTTTTTGTTAAACACTTGTTTCACAGGTGTGAATGTACGATTTCACTGTTTTTTGGGGAACTTCTTAGTCTCAAAAGTTGCCAAATTCTGCTTTAGTGTCGCTTCATTGCAGTCTGAAAAACAGTTTCTCGTCTTTCTGTTTTGGTGTACAGATAGGTGGGCCAAAATGTATTGTGAACCTAAATCGATACACAAGCCGGATCTGAGTTTGTTAGGGGCTGGATTCGGCCAGCGGGTCTTGAGTTTGATGCATGTATCACAGTTTCACTTGGAATGCATTCATGTGGTTGCTCTCATTAGTACACACCAAACGATGGAAGTAGTTGCGTGAAGAGATAGGAGTCAAACCCGATCCTGCTGCGTCAAAGAGCAAACCTTCATATATGGGTGCCCGCTCTACCAACTGAGCTATCCTGGCACCCACAATGTTGGTTTTTATTAGAATATATCTTAATGGGGCTGAAGCTAACTTGTTGGTATAGTCTACAAAATGTCTGGAAATTGCAATATGTCCATTGCAATTTCCCACTAACTAAGTTAAAAGTCAGCTTAATAAAACAGAAAAGCATCAAATTTTCACATGTCAGAAGTGGAAGACTGTTGAAACAATGATTGATGTTATAATGTATCAATCAACTGATGGACTCATTGAGCAGCAGTTTCAGCACTTATCTCTACTGCTGGTATCAAAGACCCGTTATATTTGAAACCTCTTGCTAACTCTACTTTTCCTTCTCTTCCTGTGCAACACACACACACACACACACACACACACACACACACACACACACGTGATTTCCCACACCTGAGTGGGAGAAAGGGATGAATGGCTTTGCATTGTCTGGCTCCTGTGTGGGTCTGGGTGGACAGTAGGGCCTTTACAGCAGATCTGTGTTGTAGGATGTCCAATCATATTTAGCTGTGTGAGGAGAGATGGATGTAAGATATTTCAAGTCTGGAAGTTAGATTTGATGTCATTCGGAACGAGGCTTGAAGGGTTGAGTCGAGCTTTGGGATGATGGAAAAAAGGGGGATCGGTCATGTAGAAAAAGTTACTGTTGTCACAAAAGTTAACTTTATACCTTTTTTTTTTTTTTTTAATAAAAAATGTATATGCTTCCATTGCAAACATCTGAAAGCTTTGTAGCTGTTGTTAATGTTCCTGAGGAAGATATTTTCATTATGTACAGTGAGTGCTGGGACCAGTTTAAGGAACTGGCTGTCAATTTTAGACTTTGAACGTTTTTTAGTGATTTTTGGTCGTTGTTGCAACACCTGTGGAAGCAGGACTAATGAAAGAGACTATATGATGGACTCAAGTACGTTCCCACCTGGAGTACAGAATGAATGAGTGAGACATGGGGCAAGTAGCAGTCTGTCTGTTCCACGGTGAGTCGGAAGAAAAACTTGTACAGTCTTGCGAACTGACTTGCGCTATTTTTGCGCTAAGCAATGCTGCTGTGAAAAAAGAAATCTAGATATTATCCTAGCATGCTTGGGTTTTATGGTTGTCACTCTGAATTCCAAAGAGCTGTGATAAGATAGCAGTGTAAATGAGGTGGAATGGTACATTTCCGCGAGGCTGAATAATTTGTTTATGAATCATTTGGCTGTCGTGAGGGTGTCAGAGGTGCTGAGAGAGGGAAGGGCGAGGCAGCAGGAGGTGAGGAAAGCGCCCCATCCTGTCCGGGCTGCCAGGTTGTTTGAAGGAAGGAGTGATGACGGGACGGGGAGACTTGCAGTCTGAAACACTGAAAATATACATGGGGTACGGCAGGGATGCACAGTGGTGGAAGAAGTATTCAGATCCATTACTTAAGTAAAAGTACAACCGTGTAAAAATATTGTTACAAGTAAAAGTCCTGCATTGAAAATGTTAAGTAAAAGTATGAAAGTATCGTGAGGAAAAAAAGTGTAAAAGTACTAGATGCAGAACAATCCTCCCACTGTAGAAAGAGTAAAGGATCCACCCAGCTGTGTGTTTAATGGTCTCATCATCTCAGCTGGACCTAGAGGCGTTATATTGTTGCTAGGTTACTTTATAATAAAACATCAGATTATATAAACTACATGTGGTTAGCGAGCAGGAATCTTAATGTGAAAAGTAACTAGTAACTAAAGCTGCCAGATTTAGTGGAGTAACTAAAGTAACTAGTAACTAACGCTGCCAGATGAATGGAGTTGAGTAACTAAAGTAACTAGTAACTAAACTAAAGTAACTAGTAACTAAAGTTGTCGGATAAGTAAAAAGTAGAATATTTCTCTCTGCGATGTAGCAGAGTAGAAGTAGAAAGTGACATGAAAAGAAAAGACTCCAGTAAAGTACAAGTACCTCAACATCATGACTTAAGTACAGTACTTGAATAAATAGTTAAATTCTACCACTGGGGAGCTCTGTAAAAAGACCAATATTCACCAAATACTAAAGTCTTCTTCCATTCCCTCCCCCCCCTCCATATGTCTCGTTCCAGAGCTGCTGGGCTCCACCAAGAGACTCAACATCAACTACCAAGACTCAGACGGGTAAGAGTGTGTGTGTGTGTGTGTGTGTGTGTGTGTGTGTGTGTGTGTGTGTGTGTGTGTGTGTGTGTGTGTGTGTGTGTGTGTGTGTGTGTGTGTGTGTGTGTGTGTGTGTGTGTGTGTGTGTGTGTGTGTGTGTGTGTGTGTGTGTGTGTGTGTGTGTGTGTGTGTGTGTGTGTGTGTGTGTGTGTGTGTGTGTGTGTGTGTGTGTGTGTGTGTGTGTGTGTGTGTGTGTGTGTGTGTGAAGAATGCGATAGAGGAGTCACTGTGTCTTGATTGACGTGCATATTGGAAAAAATGCCCTGCCTTTTATCTGCCTCCTGTTTGTCTTGGTCTTCACTATTGTGTGACTCATAACCACACCCCCCCACACATGTTCTGACATATAGTGCCCTCCAGAGTTATCTCATTCGTACACACACAGAACATAACAGGATATTGACTTTAAGTTCGAAGAAGAATGTGCCATTTGAGTTCATTGTTCTGTATTAACAATTCAGTTAAATTGAAAGCAGGTTAATGTTGCTATGGTCTCACATTGCAAGACTTCCTCCACAGCATTCTGGGATGGAAAAAAACCCTGCAGAGATCTGGGGACCAATTAACCATAGTCCTCATAAATCCACCAGAGCAATCCTGGAAATTAAACATAGTTTGATATAGACTAATGCCGCTCTTCGTCAAGCTCTATGCAGTTGACAGTTCCTGGGGTTTTAGGTGCAGAATATAAACAGCAAGGGATGGGGAGACGTGTAGACAACCCCCACTGAAAACACACACGGGGTCTGGCAGGGATGGACAGTGGTGGAAGATCCTTTACTTCAGTGAAAGTAGTAATGCCACACTGTAAAAACACTCTGTTACAAGTAAAAGTCCTGCATTGAAAAATTCCCTATGTAAAAGTCTGTAACTAGCTCTACATTAGTGTAGAGCTAGTTACAGACTTTTACATAGTTTTTTAGTTAGTCCTAGTGGGGGTGTGTGTGTGTGTGTGTGTGTGTGTGTGTGTGTGTGTGTGAAAAAATAAAAAGTGAATGATGTTCAAAATCCTTAGAATAGCTTTTAATTCCATAAGATCAATGCATTGGGAACACTGCACATTCAATTCCAAATCAAAACATGACCAACATTGATCAAGTTTGTGTTCTACCTTTACAGAAAATGAGGAAAACGAATATTAGGCTGTTCAAAAAATTGAATTTTTCTTTTACAAACTCAAATTATTACTGTATAAACTGAAAAGTGCCTCAAGGGTTTCCTTTACTTTGAATCACTGCACTAATATGTAGTTGCATAACCATTATTTCAGGACCATTGGCCTACATTTCACAATTACACATTTCCTCTGCATTACTGGGTTTGGCCTCAGAAACGGCATTTTTGATGTCACCCCCCCACAAGTGTTCTATGGGATTGAGATCTGTGGACTGGGCTGGCTACTCCATAACATCCATCTGGTTCACCTAGAACCAAGACTTTGCTTGCTTACTGGTGTGTTTTGGGTCCTTGTCTTGTTGAAAGACCCATTTCAAAGGCCCTCTTCAGCATAACGCAACATGACCTCTTTGAGTATTTTGATGTATTGAGACTGTATGATCCCTGGCATGAGATAAATAGACCCAACACCAAAGTATGAGAAACATCCCCATAACCACCATGCGTTACTGTCTTCACAGTGTACTGGGGCTTGAATTCAGTGCAGGGAGGTCGGAGGTCAAACTGTCTGCAGCCCCTAGACCCTAAAAGAACAATTATGCTCTCATCAGTCCACAGAATGTTGCTCCATTTCTCCTTTGGCCAGTCAGTGAGTCCTTTTGGCTAATTTCAGCCTATTCAGTACATGTCTTTTTTTTTTTTTCAGCAATGGGACTTTGTGGGGGGGCTTCTAGATGATAGCTTTGCTTCACATAGCCTTCTCCTGATCGTAACAGTACTCACAGGTAGCTTTAAGTCTTCTTTGATTTTCCTGGAGCTGATCATTGGTTGAGCCTTTGCCATTTTGCCTATTCTTCCATCCATTCCATTGGTAGGTGACTGTTTTTTTCCCACGTCGTTCAGGCTTTGATTGCCATTTCAAGGCATTTGAAATCATTTTGGCTGAGCAGCCTATCATTTTCTATCATACTTCTTTACACGTTTTCCCCTGTCCAAGTCCTCTGCTCCTCAGAGCAATGTCTGGAACGAGCCATTTTGCTGAGTATTTCAGGGTGAAATGCTCTATAACCAGCATGCACAACATTTGCTTCCTTCCTTCCTTTAAATATGGGCCAAAACTGACACCTGTTTCTTCACAGAATCAATCGGCTCACTAATTAAACACAACACTACTATTATTTTGAACATGCCCCTTTCAATTACATTCAATTCCACAGAATGAGCAGCACGCATGTCATGACTGTTGGCTCTGTTGGTTTTCTAGGACTCTACAACGCTTACTAGTAAATTATTTTCCATGTAGAAATATCACTTCTACCAAAACATATTGTGAGGTTGTTTTTGTTGGACTGGCATTATTTTGAACACAACTGTATACGTATGATGATGATGATATTATTACATTTGAACATAACCCTGTGTGACTGCTTAGCTTGCATACTTTAACAAGCAACACAGAGGTTCGATTTATATGTTGCCCAGCAGGGGGCAACGCGTGCGGTTGCAAAAGGAGGTCAGTTTCTGTAGAAGTCTGTGAGAAAGTGACCCACTTCTCACTTGATTTATTACCTCAGTAACATTATCTTAATGTGTTAATGGTCTCAATTGTTAGTTTGAAGTGTTCTGAAACACAGAATGATAATTTTTTGAATAATGGTCTCGTTGAGTTTAACATCGACGATAAAGCGGGGGTGTTTTAGGGCAAGGCTATGACGTGATTTGACATTTTGCGGCCTGTCTTAAATGTAATATAACTATGGAACAAAGATATATTTAAAACCTAGCAAAGCTAAATCTTACCTCGAATCATGTGACTAGCTTTCAGCAGCAGTTGCATCCTGATTACTGTCTACATCATCAAGCTCAGTTGGAGGCTGCGCAGTAACGCTGTGCTATCACTGAAAAAGAGCTTCTAATAGACTTCACTGGTCTCCGTCTAGAGCAGGGGTCTCAAACTCAACTTACTTGGGGGCCTCTGGAGGTAGAGTCTGGGTTTGGCTGGGTCGCATCAAGTGTTCCACAAAAAATGTGTTTCAAGTATTCCAAAAAAAGGACCACAACTGATCCAATCTTCTTTATTAACAGTTCTTCAACATGAATGTTTCTACGGAACATGAACGGTTCCTCTGAATTTGAACATTCCTTTCTGAACATGAACGGTTCTTCAGAACAAAGGCTTCTCTTGCCTACTCCTTGCTGCCAGAGACCTGACAGCGCTTTCTCTCACACAGCTGAGACACATTTGGCTTGGGGGAAGAAACAGTTGAAACCCTCAGTATGGCTTGAAGATGTCCATCAGTAAATCTGGACCTGTACTTTAACTTATTGAAGTTCATGGTGGAAAAGAGCTTTTCACATAGAGAAGTGCTCCCAAAAAGGCACATGGTCCGCTTGAACATCCTGGAGAGCTCAGGGAAGGTGGGTGGCAATTCTCTCAAAAATTGTCCAAGCTTGTCTGCATTTCCACTCACCTCCCTGAACTTGACTTTGAGTTCAGAATTGCACTGCAGGTCAATGAGCTCCATTTGAAATACAGGAGGAGCATCTTGCACATCGAAGGGGTCAGCAAAAATTTTAAAAGTGGCTCTGTGTGTCTTGAAGTCAGCAAACCTGCGATCAAATTCCTCCTGTAGCTTCATAATTGCATCAGCATACTTCTCACCACTGAATGGTGTGCCCACATCCATGAGTGCCTTGCATGCTGGGAAATGGCAGAGGTTTGTCTGAGAGAGCTGGGCTTTCCATAACACAAGTTTTGTGGAGAATGCCCTCACATTGTCATAGGCAGCACTGACAAGCTGACCTTGGCCTTATAACTTCTTGCTCAGTACATTCAGCTCCTGTGTGATTTCAACAAGAAAAGCTAAGTCCATGAGCCATTTGGGATCACTTAACACAGGAACAGCCATCCCATCCTTCTCCATGAAGGCTTTCAGTTCTGTTCTCAACTCAAAAAACCTCTTTAAGACGTTTCCCCTACTGAGCCAACGTACCTCGGTGAAGTAGACAACATCCTTATATATCCAAAAAGGTGCGGAACCACCAGTGCTTTAAGCCCCTAGATCCGATATGGTTGATGCATTTCACAAAAACATCACATCACATTGTTAAACCTCAGGCATTTTCCGCAAAGGGCCTGCTGATGGATAATACAGTGCAGAGCAATGGCCTCCTCCACATTCTCCTTTTCCAGTTTACTTTGAACAAGTGCCACCAGTCCATTTTTCCTTCCTGTCATTGATTGCGGTTGTTATTCCAGCAAACCTCCTCCATGGCAAACCGGCATCCTCAATAGCACCACACAGCTGGCAGAATATCTCCTGAGCGGTGGTCTGACCATGCATTGGAATCACAGTGAGCAACTCCTCAGTCACTTCAAAATTGTCGTCAACACCACAAACATATACTGCGAGCTGCGCAGTGTCAGTGTTGTCTGTGCTCATCAAGAGCGACTGAGTATGCACAAAAATGTTTGGCTTTCTCCCGCAGTTGGTCATATGTTTTCTGACAGGTCGGAAATGCGCTCTGCCACTGTGTTAGCTGAAAGGCTGAAATTGCCAAAATGACCCTTATTTTCTGGACAGACTCTACTTACAGCTACTAACATGCACTTTTTGAACTCGCCTTCCTTGAGCGGCTTCCCAGCCTTAGCAATCATGTCACTCACCACGTAGCTAGCTTCGACTGCTGCTTCCTTCTCTTTGTTTGCTTTCTTGAATAAATCTGGTTGCGTCAATAGACATTTTTTAAGGTTGGCGACCCGGTTCTTTCTCTCATCTCCCTGGTATTTTGTATACCCCTCAGCAGGTCTAGTTGAGTAATTCCTTGTACACCACAACTTTCTCTGTGCATATGAGACATGTGGGGGTGCCCCTGTGCTCAACAAAAAAATATTCTGTCACCCACTTTCCCTGAAATTGCCTGTGCTTGTCGCCAACCTTTCTTTTTACGGCACTTTTTGAGAGAGACATGATTGGAACTGGGTGATGTAATATATTTTCCGTCACTCCGAAACACGTTTCAAACAAGTGACTAACGTTCCTGCTTCTCCAGGTACTTGGCTAGCTTGACAACAAACGCCGCTGTCAGGAGACTACTGTGGTAGCCCATAAGTGACAAGCGCAATGACAAAGTTTCAGAACGTGCGGGCCGCACTAACAATAAACTTTGATGTCAAGTAGGGGGGCCACAAAATATCACCCGCGGGCCGCCAGTTTGAGACCCATGGTCTAGAGCAACGGAATTGTTGGTCCATTTCTTTAACTGTCTATGATTGTCACATCCGCAACCAGGATGGCTGCGCAGGTAACGGCAAACTCGACAACTCAGATCTCCAGAAAACAGTGGGTGACGTCACACATGCTCTGTCCATTAATATTCAGTCTATGGCACTAACCCATGTGTTTGGAGGGTCTAACTCTATCTTGTGTGATGGTGGCTGGAGTGTAAACTTCCCCCAAATCATACAAAGAGCAGGACAGAGCTGCTAATGTTAGCCTAAGACGTCTTCTGGTGAAATGCTACACTGTGGATGTGTAAGTCGGGGATAGGGCTTTTTTAACTAAATTGTTGACCTCTCACAGTAATGCAGCATGAAATGCTCTTTGGCCATGTGTTTTTGGTTTGAAAAGGCTAGAAAAAGAAAATTGCCCTCCAAAAGACTTTAGATACAGCTAATAACTCTTCCAAGAGCCTTGTGCACACACACGCACATCGGCATGTGGAGAATTCCTGTTGTCTGTCAAGCTAGAAACGGTTGCTAAACTATGATTTAGACTATCGCTGTTAGGGGTGGGGGTTTAGCTACTGCTACTGAAAAATCTGATTTCTGAATCAAACGTAGGTCTATTTTCAGTCAAGTTAAAGATTGATAGACTGCTTGATGCAAAACCTGGTCAACAGTCCACATCATGTGATGAAAAGTGCAACCATCCTTAATAGTGCATAAACTATACAGCTATCATATCATCTGCACTCAGTTTAGAGTTTGGAGATGCTTGACAAACACCCAGCCAGTAGGTCACGTCTCCATACAGTGTGGACACCTGTTTTTCCCCAACAATTGATAAAGTTGCTGAATGGACAAAGGCTGTTGCCATGGGACACCACATGCCCGAGAGCTGATCTGAGCTGCTAATTAAACATAAACGTGGCACCGGTAGATTAAACTTGAAAACAACTTCAGGCCAAATACAGACAGTCTACCGTAATAATCCAATGCTGTGGAGGAGATCCCCGTCACTGTAAAGCAATGTAATACAAAAAATATTCCCTTTAAGCTAGTTCCATGACATCAGACGCTCCGGCTCTGAAGTCCCATCTCTGCTGTAGCCTGCACTGCTGGTAGGGAGATGAAGAATTCTTCGGCCTCTTCCAGGCACTGAAATGTCTTTACCTGGCAAGCTTCCTTGATTTTCAGCATAGCAGGGTAAAGAAGGATCACTTCCACATTTTCGGCTCGGGTTCATAGCTTGAGGGACAGCTGGGCGTGTTTAACAGTATAGCTGCTGTGATCATGGATGGTGAGAGGGGTCTTCCTTAAAATTGAAAGGAGGTAGTGTAACGGAGAACATTGAAATTCAGTTTTTTTCCCCCTAGTGTATTGTAAGCCTGGTGGCCCATCGGGCCTAAGTTGCCCCCCACCAGGCCTAAGCCACCGGGGAAAACATTTTTAATGCATTTTTTAAACCAGTTACAGTGGGGCAGCTCAGTTGAAAACTTAGACATAATCATATTTTCAAATTTCCAGTCAGCTTTTAGCACTGACTTAATATGTAGGGCCCTGTGGAATCTGTCTTACAGCTTTTTAAATTCTCAATTTAACCATTTTGTCCATGATTCTGTGTCAGTGTGTGTGTGTGTGATGACTGAGGCCTGCTCATGTGTCTACATGCATGGTCAACATAGCGCGTGGGAGGTCATTCACAATAGGGGTGTTAAAATAAGTGTGTGTGTGTGTTTTTTCTAGGCGGGCATCAATGTGAACATGCGCAACACATACAATCAGACAGCTTTGGACATCATCAACCAGTTCACCAGTTGAGTCTGTAGACTCAGTTGTCACTGAGTCAACAGAGAGATAGCGACTGTGTGTGTCTATGTAGAAAGTGGCTGTAAGTGACTCAGGATATGGACAAGGTATGGTCTGGTAGAAGACTAGATGGCTGGATAAACAAACATGTGCGTGACACTAACAAGATAAGCCGCTTCACAGTCTGGAGATCCCTCAGATTTCTTATCAGCATAGACTGACGTCTAACGCCATAACGTCTAGCTTGTCAAGCCTCAGAGTGCATTAACTAATTAAATACACAGTCTATACAGATGGGATGTGGTTAGCTTAGCTTAGCATAAAGCCTGGAAATAATGGGTAAAAGCTAGCCTGGCAAAGTGAAAAAACAAAACACACCAGAAGCTCACCAATTCTAATTCATTCTCAAACAGAAATGTGTGTGTACAATTAATATTCTCAGCAATAATTTCAATTGACAATATAAGTCTCTTTCAGCCCAATTTAAAAAGATGAATCCCAGGATACATCTTTATATCTCTGTCATGTGACCCACATAATTTAATAACACAGGTACACAGCGTATGAAGTAAATCACACCTTTTTTTTAATCATAAAACATCTTTAAATGAACATAAAATTGACATAAAATTGAGTACAGTAATATATGCAGTAGTCCTCTGAAAAAAAGGTGGGGGGTGGTAATGATGATACAGCCCAGGATGTTTGGAGTTGCTATGGCAACAAATGATGGCTGCCTAGTATAGCATTGCTCAACAGTCTGACCAATAATCACTTTGTCTTTTTTTTTTTTTTTTTTTACAATTTGGAATATCTAAATAAAATCAACAATTACTAACAGTCCTACCCCTTAAGACCTTAACTAATGTTAGCAATTAACAAAGAAACCACGATTACGTAAAATAAATAACAATTAGACAATTATGTAATAATTGTTACAGGCCTATGTGTAGGTAATACTAAGTGGAAAGTAAGAAAGCAGACGTTCACTTAGTGCTTATTTATTTGTCACTTTGTAAGCACTATATGATGATACCTCAGTTTTTCTAGAGAGATGATTGGTCCGTAGTAGGGCTGTTTTTTTTGTTTTGTTTGTGCAATAAATTTACTCATCAATGTGTTTTTTGAACCAATGTATATGTTCGTACGTTCATACAAAAAAGCGATCACATTTTTTTTCCGGATCAAGGTTGATTTCTTTTATTTTTTATTTTTTTCTGAGCTTTCGCACCTCCAGTAAAGTCACGTTGTATAGTGATGAGGATTACAACACAGAGACTTCATAGTCCGAACCAAGACGGCAAACTTTATTACTCCATTCAACCTTGACAAACGCAGCGCATATCGGATCCACTCCTTCTGTTCATACCTTTCACAACAAAAGCCCAAACACTACGTAACTGTACACCATAGGGAACTCAGATTCACTCAGAGCATTTTGCTAAAAGGAAACTCAATTAAATTTACATTACCTCTAAAACACCAACTGACCTCGGACAGCAAGCTGCTCTGGGTCAGTAGGATCCCGATCGTTGGGGGTTTGCATCCCTGCCTCTGGGAATAGTTTTCATTTGTCTTTTATCGGTCACGCCCCCAGTGTAACAATGTAACCACCTTATGTTCTCTTTCCAAATGTATCTAGGCGGTTTATTTGCAATCGGACCACCTGAGGGTGTGTGAGCTCACCTATAGCCCTCTGCACTGTAGTTGTTGTTGTTGTTGTTGTTGTTGTTGTTGTTTCATCCCCACATGTGGGGATTGTGCTGGAACTCGGCTTGTGTGTTGCCTCAGAGTGTCACCTCCTGGAACGCTCACTGCATCGCCCTCGGCACAAGCCTGTCATCAACAATTAATGCTTTTAATTTCTTTTTCTGTGGAATATACAGCAAGCTGACAGACACCCAGAGACAAATGCACACATTTCATCTCAGACACACACACACACACACCCCTCAGTCTGGAGTTTTGAAAAGGGCTCACCTGTTGTAAAGTCATCAGTATGATTTATAACCTCTCATCTCCCTGTCTCTCCCCCCTCCTGCTCTCTCTTGACCCCCCCTCAGCTTCTCGGCGCTGCACCATGCCGCTCTGACGGGCACTCTAGAGCTGCTGTCTCTGCTGCTGGAGGCCCAGGCCACGGTGGATATCAAGGACATCAACGGTAACGTGATAGCAGAACAGCTTTACCAGCTGAACCAATGCCATCAGACAAACCTAGAACTGAGCAACAAAAAAGGTCCACGTTTGGGAAGGCAGTTGGGGTCAAATTGTATCTGAAAACTTCCTCAACAGCTTTCCGACACTCTCAGCTGAAAATAAGTTTGACCCATATGAATAAATAGGATTCACTTTGAAGTTTGTCTGCCATGCAGTGACAGCAGTGCTGCAGCTAAGATCTTCGGCCTCCGAGCGGAACAAATGTAGTAGAATCCGTGCAGAGGGGCAGCTGAGCCGAGGGGTGTAGTGCTCACACCCATGTGTCTCTGAGGTCAGCTAGATTTCTCAAGGACTGTTTTGCAGGTTTTTAACCTCATTACCTCACTTACACCTTACACTTTGTCACTTTTAGAATCCAGGGTCTCCTGCATGCTAAGTGGAACACACACCACAGCATCACGTAGCATCCATAGCACACTCTGGACTGTTGTCAAGGTTGGCCAGTCAGGGTGCTCAGTCCGGGGAGCCATCATCAAAAAACATTTCATGTCAGCTGTTGTATAGACGAGGAACTGAAGTTTGATGATTAGAGATGATCAAATGAAATAGTCAAGTTTGATCATTTGGAACAAAAACAAAGGAAGTTTCCCGGACTAACAATGGGGGCAGTCTGCCTACCTTGAAATAAACGCTAATGCCAGAAGATATTCATACTCTTTCATAAAAGAAAACATTAACCTTTTGGGGGGATAAGCACAGGTGCTACATTTCAGTTAGGCCTTATACGGGTGAGGTAACCTTAACTCCTACTAACCACTTCATCAAGAGAGAAGGTGTTTAGTCATCTGACATCCCACCTACATTCTGAATGTGTTTTTAAAATACTTTTTTTATATCAAATGGACAATGGATGACTGTGTAATGTAAGGTGTTACTCAGTGCTGCAGAGGGTTTTAGTGTCTTTTAGATTGTTTTTGGTTTTATGACCCACAACTTTACAGTTACAGAGTGAATATTGGACTGGATTCTTTGAATTTTTTGCAAATATATTAGAGGTGGTAATGTGTCAACACTTCCCATAACGCAACTTGATCATTTTTTTTAAAAGACTTATCCTGCTTGGTTAATCCTGGCAGGCTCCCCCAGATGACATCACCCCCTTAAATCATCAAGGTTATGTTCTCAGTAGTGGTTCTTTAATGCACATCTCACTGGCTTTACCTTCCCGTCTCATGGGTGCCATCCCTCCCTCATGTCTCCGTCTCTAGGCATGCGTCCGCTCCACTATGCAGCCTGGCAGGGGAAAGCAGACTCCGTCTTATTGTTGCTGAGAGCTGGAGCTTCAGTCAACTCTACTTCCCATGATGGACAGATGCCCTTACATCTCTCTGCTCAGTATGGACACTACGAGGTGGTGAGTGTATACACACACACACACACACACACACACACACACACACACAGACACGGACACCTCAGCCGCCAAAGGCAAAGCTCCAAGGCATTACCAGTCCTCCCAGTGTAATCGACCCCCTTTGTCTCTGTCTGTATTGTCTCCCAACAAAACCAGTCATACTATTAATGCCATGACACAAGAGTCTAAAAGCAGTAAACGCATACATTCCTTTCCTCCAGCCTCATCTGCTTGGCTCTTTAGTGATAGATACACATATCATGGACACACACACCTTAGCCTGTCATATAACCCGTATGGAGGCTTGACCTCTTTAGTACTACACCATCCAACACAGTACTGACAGTCCTAAACACAGTATTGCTGCAGTCAAGCTATCATGTGTTCCCCTCTTCTGTTCAAAGACAAAACGGCAACACACACACAGAATGTGTTGGGATGAGTGGCATGTGAGTGAATGTGCATAAAACATGAGGTGGTATCACTTACCTTATCCTTTCTCCCTGTCTCTCAGTCTGAGATGTTGCTGCAGCACCAGTCCAATCCCTGCCTGATGAACAAGGCCAAGAAGACTCCTCTAGATCTGACCTGCGAGTTTGGCAGACTGAAGGTGTGTGTGTGTGTGTGTGTGTGTGTGTGTGTGTGTTCTATGAATAATGATCTTTGGTTAATTTTGACCATTGAATTGCATCCACCTTCTGCATTATGTACTTGGCACAATCTGTGTAACTGTAGCCCTAAAGATGACATGATTGTACCTTCCTCACTCCATCAGTAGCAACACCTGTGCAAAAATATCAGGACTAGTCTTCAAAGCCAAGGGGCTTGCATATGTATAAAAGCCTTGCATACACTATTTCACACTTATTACTTACAGTATCTTCTATAAATGGACGATTATGAAAAAACAATTTTTCTTGACTACACCACGGGTTGGCCCCAATACCTGGGCTCTCAGGATCAAGAGGTCAACAGAAATTGCAACTGCATGCATGCATAAAGTAATTAAAATACAGTAAAAAAAAAAAAAAAAAGAGTGGTTATTATTATTATTAACTATGGCTCTGAATTAGTCAGAGAATCAATTTTTTTTTAGCTTTTGTAATATCTTCAAATATGTGATCTGTGTCTGACCACTTCCTCTGGGTGAAAACACAGAATGCATTCTTTATTTTTCTCATGCTAGTATAGCCAGAGGATTGGAATCATTTGGAAGCTCTGGTTTCAAATTGATCAAGTTTTGGTTTCCGTGGCGGCCAGGTGGTTGTTGTGTTGCAGCCATGGAGCACAGTAATCTTAGATTAGATTAGATTCAACTTTATTGTCATTACACAGGTACAGGTACAAGACAACGAAACGAAGTTTAGGTCTAACCAGAAGTGCAATAGTAGCAAGTGCAGGATATACAATGGTTCCATAAGTGCAGGACATGGATATGTACTGAATAAATACTGAAAAGAATACTATTATAAACAGAATTTTTGTCATATTTAGCTGTGCTCTAGTGTGGCTTTTTTACATTGAAAAAGCCTGCTAACACTGTAAATCACCATTTGAATCAAAATAAAACTTTCCTCTTATCTGTGAAATAAGCAGGTTACTGGTTTTAACTCCACTACTCAAAGAATCGGAAGGAAGAATCTGAATTGTAACCAGAATTATTAAAATCAAAACGATGCCCAACCCAACTGTTGATGATGTTAGATGAAAAGTTATTAGAGTTCATACTGAGGAATCTTTGCATTGAGACTAAATCTAAATCTCCTCAGTAGTTACTTGCTTTATTCATGTAGTCATTTTATTTAACTCATTTGCATGTCAAAAAACATTTTGTCGTTTTTGGATAGGGGTGGGGCCTATGTCAAACATGAACCATAGCTTAGATGAAGTGACCCATCTAAATTAAGCCTGTTTGAGCGAAAGGAAAATAAGCTTCAGTGGCTCTTTTTGGACACACGCACACTGTAACGTTAAAGGGATTGCACACTGCAGTGTGTTTTACTGTTTCTCTGTCACATCAGTGGATTAGCCTGGCTGTGAGATGTATAGCTAGGCCCTGTAATTCAGAATTAGACAGACACACACACACACACACACACACACACACACTCACTCCCTCCCTATTCTTGTTAATGTTTGCTCGTCTGGTCTGAGTTTGGAGTTTAGCTGTGAGAGAATAGAAGGCTCTGGGCTGTGTGTGTGTGTGTGTGTGTGTGTGGTATCTTTAGACAGCTGCTGAGTAGTTGATAAGCCTCTCTGTACTAGCTTGACCCTATATGTACTATAAGGTAGTGAATACGTATATTATTTCAATCAATATATATACCCAACCTCAGCTAGCAGGGCTCTGCATGCTTCTTTAAGTATTGCTAATGCTGTAATTCTTGCCCTGATTCTGCCACTCATCGGTTGTCACAGCTCACACTTCATCTGCATTTTGGTGTCTTTGATTTTCTCCTCAGGTGGCTCAGTTACTTCTGAGCAGTAACATGGTGGCGGCGCTGTTAGAAGGGGAGGGGGGGCACGACAGCCTGGACCCTCCATCCACCACCCCCCTCCACCTGGCTGCCAGGAACGGACACAAAGACATCATCAAGTAAGATCACAGCGAGGAGCAGTGTTTAATACGTGCTGTTGTTCTGTCCTGTGTCTATTTCTACCCTCTACTCTTTACCCACTGCTACTGGCTGCTTTAACCTGGTCCCCCATGTCCAGACCTTTCCCTACAGCGCTGCGGAGGAAGGTCTGGCTAGTCCACATAGCATTCCTGGATGGGAGAAATGCATGCTCTGGTTTATTGGCATTTCTTTAAACCAATCACAGTTGTCTTGGGCGGGGCTAAGCTCCGGACGGAGCCATGGTGCCTCTGCTAAATAGTCTCAGGAAGGAAGTTGTTTTGGTGGAACATGTGTACGTTCAGAAGTGGTTTTAGTCGTCAACAGAAAACTCAGATTGGAAAAATAGTCTAGCTAGCTGTCCAATCTGAGTTTTCTGTCCTCAGAAATCAGCCGCAGGTTAGAGCCCCAACACAGAGACAGAGGACGGGGACGGAGGTTAGGACGCCATCACAGAGACAGAGGACGGGGACGGGCATCAGGCCAAAAAAGAGAGGGACATCTGGCAGAATTTCGTTGTGGATATGGACTAACTTTAACCACTGCTACTACTGCTGCTACAACAACAAGTACCTTTTAGTGTTTTCCCTCGGTTTGTGGAAGACATAGGTGAATGTAGTTGGTGGGGGGGGTTTAGACCTCTCCCTCAAGAAAATGAGTTTGTTTTTACGTTTGAGTTTACATTTGTCAATAAAAACATGTTCAATTTCACATTTAAAGAATTTTGACTCCAACTATTAGATCTGAGAAAGGTCATTCAGTCAGTTTTGATGCTCACATTGATTTTACATTCATCTGGCTTAGATGGTCCTCAAAACAGATTGGATGCTGCTCCTACACCTTGTAAGGGCTGCTACTGCTACTACATCTTCTACTAATAGTACAACCACAACTACTACTACAACTATTACTGCTCCTACACCTTGTAAGGGCTGCTACTACATCTTCTACTAATGGTACAACCACAACTACTACTATTACTACTACAACTATTACTGCTCCTACACCTTGTAAGGGCTGCTACTGCTACTACATCTTCTACTAATAGTACAACCACGACTACTACTACAACTATTACTGCTCCTACACCTTGTAAGGGCTGCTACTACATCTTCTACTAATAGTACAACCACGACTACTACTACTACTACTACAACTATTACTGCTCCTACACCTTATAAGGGCTGCTGCTACTAATATTACTGTTACTGCTCCTGCATATTCTACTACTACACCACTACTACTACTGCAAGTATCAGTCTTAAACCAGCGTGTTAAAAAAATACAAAGATTTTATGTTTTTAGCTATGGTTTGGGTTAAACTATTTGTGAAACTTGAACAAACGCAGAGAATAAACGTCATCAAACTTTCTTTTATTATCCGGTTTGACTGTGAGTGAAAAGAAAATAACTCCCTGAAAGTAGATTTTCTTTGGGGCTAAATTGCTATCAGAACAGTGCATAAACTCCAGTACTTACCAATACCAGCATTTTAGACAGTATCAGTATCAGAACATTTCTACTTGTGCTACTACTGGGACAATTACTAGCACTGCTATTACCATTAGCACTGCTACTATTATACTCCACTGATACTACACAGAATAACATACATGTCAGGCCTTAACCCACAGCTGCAGGGGCCAAGCATTCCCCCTCAGGTAGCTCCAGAAAGCCAAATTAGTAACACTCTCCACAACAGAAACAACACACTCCACTGTAGTGATATTTAATCCCAGTGACACACTTTCCCCATACCTAAAAGTGTGCTTTTTCTGCCAGCATATCTGCGTAAATATGTATGTGTTTAGCCAAGTAACTCCACCCTGCCTCTCAGACATGCTGCTAGCGATTATCAGATCTCTTTTGCAATACCCTCTCCATCCTCCTCTCCTCCTCCTCCTCAACTGAAAAGTTGAACAGTCGACATGAAGGAGAAAAGACGAGCTTTCAACACAAACAGGAATAAGAAAAGTGACTGCATTAGCACACAAGTTTTTTCAGAGTTTACTCAGCAGAATTTGGCTGTGATCTCCCACTAAGGGATTTATGTCTCTTCAAAGACTGCCACACTACAGCAGAAGTCTTATAGTACCTACTCTTTGTATAGCTGGAGAAGCTTTCTGGCTCTGGTGAGAACTAAAGCTGCAAACATTTGCACCCAGACAACCAGGAGATAAGTTAATTCCAGGCAAGATGGAAAGACTTTATTATATATACTGCATGATATACAATAACAAAATTATGTATACACTCTAGTTATGTAGGAAAATAACTAATAAGTACGAATTGAGATAAAAGAGGTCTCTGATTGTGATAATTCATAAAGAAATTGGATCCGGAGGAGACTCCATGCGGAGGATCTTGCCATAGCATATTTTATGCTTAATGTTTACAAATGGACTGCTTATCTGCAGGCTAGAGATGGAGAAGTTGAGATTTATAGCAAACATTCAGCTCAGGGTTTCCCCCAGAAAAGTCTTTTTATTGTTGAGGGCCCGACGGCCTGTCCCAGACTGATTGCAGCATTAATGTAGAGCCAAATAGTTTCTGTGATAACAGAATCACGGATGGAATTGCAAAATTGATAATTAAAAAGCTATTTTCCACAGGGCCCTACACATTAAGTCAGTGCTAAAAGCTATCTGGAGATTTGAAAATATGACTACGTCTAAGTTTCCAACCAAGCCGTCCCACTGTAGTTTAATAACCATCTTAAACATACAGTACATACAAAAATGTTTCCCAGTGGCTAGGGCTAGTCCATATCCACGACGTTCCACTACTGGGATTGTTTCGGAAATTTCAGCTGGATCCGTCCCTGTCCTCTGTCTCTGTGTTGGCGTTCTAACCTCCGTCCCCGTCCTCTGTCTCTGTGATGGCGTTCTAACCTCTGTCCCCGTCCTCTGTCTCTGTGTTGGCATTCTAACCTCCGTCCCCGTCCTCTGTCTCTGTGTTGGCGTTCTAACCTGCAGCTGATTTCTGAGGACTATGGTTACCTGGTCCTCAGATCTCTGCAGGGTAAATCCAGACAGCTAGCTAGACTATCTGTCCAATCTGAGGACTATGGTTACCTGGTCCTCAGATCTCTGCAGGGTAAATCCAGACGGCTAGCTAGACTATCTGTCCAATCTGAGGACTATGGTTACCTGGTCCTCAGATCTCTGCAGGGTAAATCCAGACAGCTAGCTAGACTATCTGTCCAATCTGAGGACTATGGTTACCTGGTCCTCAGATCTCTGCAGGGTAAATCCAGACTGCTAGGTAGACTATCTGTCCAATCTGAGGACTATGGTTACCTGGTCCTCAGATCTCTGCAGGGTAAATCCAGACAGCTAGCTAGACTATCTGTCCAATCTGAGTTTTCTGTTGACGACTAAAACTACTTCTGAACGAACACATGTTCCACCAAAACAACTTCCTTCCTGAGACTATTTAGCAGAGGCACCGTGGCTCCGTCCGGAGCTTAGCCCCGCCCAAGACGATTGTGATTGGTTTAAAGAAATGCCAATAAACCAGAGCAGGTTTTTTTACCATCCAGGAATGCTGTGTGGACTAGCCAGACCCTCCTCTGCAGCGCTGTGGAGGAAGGTCTGGCAATGCGAGAGTAAGTAGGGGGCAATTTAGGCCCGGTGGGCAATACACTGGGGGAAACTTTGTCAAGGTTTCATAGCAAGATGAAAGTGTTGCTGCTGAGGAAAGGAAGGTGCAGCTACAATAGGTTGGCTTCAGGCTGCTTTTTTCATCAAACTTGGGTGTTTGATATTTCTCCTGTCCTGTCTTCGTGATCTCTTCATGCCAAGTTAGTTCGTCAGCAGAAACCACGTTTCACACGTCACTAGTCAGCTCAAACTAATAAAACATATTTCTGTGGTTGTCCGGGAAAGCATTCAGTCTCAGTGTCAGGCCACTGTTAGTGATAAAAAAAAAACTTATTTGTGAACAAAGTTGTAATTTTTGAGCAAAGAAAAGTTAATTACAATGAAAAAAATGACAATATTTAGATCAAACTTGTAATCCTACAAGCTGTTTATTTTGATACTCTGTTGTGTTGCCCTCTACGACTTGTTTTTTGTAATGACTTTTTGTCATGTAATTTCACAAGAAATAGTAATATGTCCACAATAGTTCCACTTGTTAGGTTACAATAAGTTTATTTTAATACTGTATTAAACAGGTGAGAGCAGTACGGGTTAATGGAAGGAAGTGATGTTCTATGGTTTGTGGTTTACAATTGTATTCTTATTACATGATGGCTCTTTTCTCGTAAAAAGGAATACATTTACAATAGAATTGTAATACTTCAAGAATAAGTTGTAAGTCATATGAAGGTGTTTTTAATTTTGGTTTATTTTAATACCCTGTTGTAATAAACTGGTGAGCACAGTCCCTCAGCTTTGATGTGTGACGTATGGGAAGTGATTTTTCCTGTCCAATGTATCTTATGATATTGACTTTTTTTTTCAGAAAAGTCTGTAATTTTACAAGAAAAAAATCATAAGAGCAAAGTTCTAATATTGAGAAATCAAGAGAATAATGTAATATTATAACATGTTTGTTTAAGGACCTTTTTTCTTTTTTGTGGCTCTAATACTCACTCATACAGTGTGAGATTAGCAGACGAGCTTTCAGCAGCCTCAGTCATTTACACAAGTCACACACTGTTGTCCTCACGCTCCATGTTGTGGGTATTCAGCCTGTGTTGATAATGATGACCACAATTCTGTTTTATTTTGTCTGATGTAACTTGTTTGACAGTTCAGATCAGATTGATTTATTATTTATTTGTCATAGTTCCTTGTGTACTTACATACACAAAGAAAATGAAAAGACTGTTCTCCACCAGCCACTTGCAGGGCAACAGGGAAAGACAACAATCATACAGAAGTACGTAAGAATACATAGACTAAAATATATAAAACCAGAAAAGAAACATTTAAAAACAGTTCAAACGGTCGAGGGTACAGTGTGTAGTACAGTTTAGGGCTGATATGAGGGAAATAGGCGATATGCGATAACATTGTTGAATATCGTGATAACAATATTGCTTGCGATAAATAAACAGATTTTAAAGTGCATTGAGTTCTGCATTACTGCTGCTTTCACTAGTCTTCTGAAACACAACACGCTGCTTGTTGAATATAAAACCAAAGGAAATCATTTCTAACTTCTTTTTGTTCTTCCATTGAACAGGTTGCTGCTGAAAGCTGGCATTGACATCAACAGAGCCACCAAAGCGGGGACGTCTCTGCACGAGGCTGCCCTCTACGGCAAGACTGAAGTAGTGCGGCTGCTGCTGGACGTAAGCACAGACCTGGCATCTAATTTCTGTCATCTAATGTGGGATTATGGAGGCTGACACTGCTATTTTTGTATTGAAGGAGGAGATGGAAAAACTGTGTCTTAAACCAACACAACTACACTACAATTCCACTGTTATTCTTTAATAAAGGAGGGAGGCTTTTGAGGGAGGCTTTGTTTTTAAATTGCACCTCACCCACACTAGTGTGTGTGTGTGTGTGTGTGTGTGTGTGTGTGTGTGTGTGTGTGTGTGTGTGTGTGTGTGTGTGTGTGTGTGTGTGTCTAGGCGGGCATCAATGTGAACATGCGCAACACATACAATCAGACAGCGTTGGACATCGTCAACCAGTTCACCACCTCCACAGCCAGCAGGGAAATCAAACAGTTGCTGAGAGGTGAGCAGCTCTCAACAACACGTTGTGATAGTTCAGTCTTGCCGTTATGAAATGGAGATTTTAGGTCGAGACCGAGGCAGGGGAAACAGTGGAATTTAAAATTCAATGCTGTGGTTGTATCTTCCTGTTTCTGTGCAGAGGCATCCAGCTCTCTGCAGGTCCGAGCGCTGAAGGACTACTGGAACCTCCATGACCCCACTGCTCTAAACCTCAGGGCTGGAGATCTTATTATGGTACTTGTTTTTGTCTGTTTGTTGAGAAAGAAACTTCTCTTTTTAATGGCTGTCTACTATACTAAGCCATGGGTTCACTCAGCAGCCTCTTTCCTGCTTCATGTCTTCCAGCTGAATTGTCAGGGGCTCCAATAAGAACTTAATTTCTATTTTTAGCCTTTGTTAGCTTTGTTTGTAAAGCAGTTGTGTATTTATATGTTGCCTTAAAGATGTCAGAGGGGTAATGCATTGGTTAGTAGTGCTCATATTGAAGGAGACTTTGAAAAATATCAGAAACACACTGAAATCTAAAATCAATGTAAATAATCAAAATAAAGCATATTACAGATCACTGTCAATAATGAGTGGAATCCAGTTTAAACACACACACACACACACACACACAGAGTCACAGTGTTTGTGTGGGCTGTTGCAGGTAATTGAGTGTTCCCTAAGCAGGAGACCATAGAGAAACAGGCACAAACCTGCTGCTGTTGCTCTCTCAATACACTGTTTGCACTAATTCATGTGTGTGCACATCTGTGTGTTTGTTTGCTCACAGCGCCGGTGTGTTATTTTTATTTTTTTCCGGGAGTGATGCGTGAGATTTCCCTCTTTCTGGTCTACAAATCCCCGGTGGAGACAAAATGTATCCCCGCTGTGTTTAATGTTGACACCACGTTGTGCTATTACATTCTGAGATTATTTTCCATTGAATATTGAAGTTCATTAATAAGTGTTTTGCCATGGCTGGCTGAGTGGCTCTATATTCATGGTATTGGAAAGGGGATTTAATTCATGCAGGTTTTGTTGTGCATTGCTCACGGCTGTGTATTTTGATATCTTTATACAAGTCATCATTGTGACATCCCAGACTCCTGTATGAACTTGTATGTTGTTGTGCGTTATCCTGTCAGAGGGCAGACGTGTTTGTCCTCTCCAGGCATTTAGTTAACACTCACAACGAATAGACTTCCAGCTCATTGGCTCTCTCATTATGGTTCTAAAAGCATGCCTTGGGGAGTCACACGTGTGGCATGCATGCTTAGAGAAAACTAAGAAAAAAAACAATAGAATCACAATCAAATCAAGAAGAATCCTGTCATGTCAAATTAGAAGCCAGAGCAGGTCGATTGTAGATAAATAAATAAAGACAGATGCCAAATAAAAACCAAATGAAGTAATAGATCTAAGTGAGCCAGGCAAGATGTTCAATCAGATGGTGCTTTAAATTTCAAGATGAAATAATGTGTTAGTGGTTCAGTTATGTCCCATAGTCCTGTCTAATGTGATGGTGAATGGTTGCGAGGCTAATGCTATGTGCAGTGACTGAAGCGTGCTCCTAATTTGTCGGTGTCAGGTGGTGGAACAGCACTCAGACGGCCGCTGGAAGGGTCACATCCATGACACCCAGCGGGGGACGGACCGCGTGGGCTTCTTTCCCCCCTCCGTGGTGGAGGTCCTCAGCAGACGAGCAGGTAGACAAACGGCAGCTCACACACAACATATGCATCCACTCAGAGACACTCAGTGGGGAAATGGAACTAAGTACATTTACTTAAGTACTGCAGCTAGTGAGTAGACCTTAAGTTGAGTTTTTTTCCATTTGTCTGACCTTGAACAAGCTAGAACAGAAAATGCTGTCCATACATTAATGCAGCAGTGGAATATGACTAAGTATATTTACTCAAGTACTGTACTTAAGTAGAAATTTTTCATGCCACTTTCTACTTCTGCTCTGCTACATTTCAGAAATATTCTACTTTTTACTCCACTACATTCATCTGACAGCTTTAGTTACTTTACTTACTAGTTACTTTCCACATTAAGATCCCTGCACACTAACCACATGTAGTTTATAAAGATGATGTTTTATTATAAAGTAACCTAGCAACAATATAACTCCTCCAGGTCAAGCTGAGATGATGAGACCATTAAACACACAGCTGGGTGGATCCTTTACTCTTTCTACAGTGGGAGGGTTCTTCTTTACTTTTAATACTTTAACTATAATGTCCTGATGATACAGTACAGATGTTACTTAAGTAACATTTTCACTGCAGGACTCTTACTGTAAGTGAGTATTTTTAAAGCGTGGTATTAGTATTTTTACTGTAGTAAAGGATCTGAATACTTCTTCCACCGCTGCATTAATGGAACTTGTGTCTTAATGTTCCATTTGCTACGGCCTTTTTGTTTTTAACCGTACCCTCCCTGGGCTCAGTAAGGACTGGGTGGCAACCAGGCCAATGGGGCCTCTTTAAACCTGCACAGATTCATTGATCAACTATTAAATTAATCAGTTTGAGTAATTTTTGTGTGGTCAGCTTGTTAAATGTGAGTATGTTCTAGTTTTGTTCTGTCCTCTGTGACAGTAAACTGAATATATTTAAGTTGAGAACAAGACATTTGAGGATGTCATCTCCATTTTCTGACATTTTAGAGACAACTAATCTATTCATCCAGGAAATAATTTTCTGATTATTCGGAAAAAGGATGTATTGTCACTAAATTCTTTAGTGGAAGACCATTGAGATCAAAGCAAGGATAAGTGTTTACCATATCATACTCTGACTAATAAGAACTTGTCCCAGAGCCAGAAAGGACCTCTCACACTGGGGGCTGGAGCTGCAGAGCGGTGTTAAAGGGGCTAACATAACCCAAGGGTTATGTCTTGGCTGAGAATATATATCTCCCTTGTACACATGCAGGATCTATCATGTTGGCACTGGAGGGTTCAGCATGCTTGTAAATCATCAGATTTAATCCCTGTGAATGAAATGAATATGATCCCCATGCTTGTTTTGCAGCTGTAAAGCAATTGGCATTCAAACAGCGAGACGAGCACAGTGAGGGGTCCATTAACACACAGACACACACACACACACACACACGTAGATACTCACTCACACACACACACGTAGATACTCACACACACACACACTCACACACACACACACACACACACACACGCAGATACTCACACACAGAGACACACATTAATAGGATTACTATGGCCAGATTGCAAAGTGTCAGCTCAGTACTAAAACCCTGTGTGTGTGTGTGTGTGTGTGTGTGTGTGTGTGTGTGTGTGTGTGTGTGTGTGTGTGTGTGTGTGTGTGTGTGTGTGTGTGTGTGTGTGTGTGTGTGTGTGTGTGTGTGTGTGTGTGTGTGTGTGTGTGTGTGTGTGTGTGTGTGTGTGTGTGCACAAGAGAAAGAGAGTTTGACTTTAAGTCGGTGACAGGCCCTTTGCTTATGAGGCAATCTCCGTAGTGTGGGTGCTCCTAAGCTCTGTGATAATGTCAATGGTGTCAGCAACCGTGGCCCAACAACACACAAAGGAAAAATAAGCTCTCTGAGCATCACTGGTGATCTTCCACTCTCTTTCAGCAGCCTCTTATGTAACACCCTTTTTTAGCTGTTGTTCCAAATATTGAATGAACAAGAATATGTAAGGGTCATAATGTGCTCACCACACTTCAAAAGGGTGGTTTTGTCGCCGTCTCACAGCCTATTCCTATACCAGTGCATGCAGTTCAAACTGTCACACACACACACACGCACGCGCGCGCGCACACACACATACATACACACACACACACCTGCATGTACATGGACTTCCTTCCCTCACTCATGCATGCCAGCCTCAATCCATCCTGTCTCCCTGACCATAGGGGGCACTCTCTCCCGCCAAGCCTCAGTGCCCTGCCAACGGCAACAATATGTGTCCAGAGCTCCTCCCTCAAGCCATGGTCCTGCCCCTCAGACTGATGACTCATACACCCTGGGCAATGATCCCACAGGTACACACACACACGTACACACGTACACACGTGCACACACGCGCATCAACTTCTTTCCATCTGTTCACCACCTGTAACACATTCATGTCCTCCCAGGCAGTGATGGATTATTGAACAGACCTACCGGGCACAGGCCAAGGGCCCCAAAAGCTCAACCCCCCCATCTGTTTGAAGTGACTGTTAACATTGCTTGTTGGAAAGTCAACCAAACAAATGCATGATGACCATGATCTGTCCCTGCTCCCAGGGTTCACCTGTCCCTCCCAAACAACACCCTGGTCTCCATCTCCTCTGGTGCTTAGCGTCAGTCCACTCCCAGCATACAGAGAGTCTGTCTAAAGTGTGTGTGTGTTTGTTAGGTGCTCCACCTGACAGTCAGCTCTCATCCCCAGCTAGTCGTGCTAGCCCCACTCAGGACATTTGGGTCCTCCGGAGCTCTCCCACTGGTAAGGGTGTGTGCTCCCAACCAGCCAGCCCTGTGTGATCCCATCCCAGCCATTCCTCTTTAAGGAAGCTTATTCCCATCTTTACACCTTTATGTCATCCCCACCCCTCTAATAATCCAGTACCCATAACCATTGTGTTGTCTTGCAGCAGGACATAATGGTAAGTGAGCAGCACTTTTAAAGCCTTTTCTACAACCCCTGTGTTACTCCTGACCCTGTGTTACTGCTTTTTTTGCAGCTGTTTTTGCAGCTTGCTGGTGCAACAGCGATTGTGTTAAATGATATGTCTCATATCAATCGTAGGCAACTGATTTGAATTGAAATCTTATTGTGCCAGACTTTTTTATATTGTTATATCAGGAAATATTGTAATACATATAAAACATTATCATATCGGGATAAAACCTGTGATTTACACCCCTACCATTCAACTCCCTCTGAAATCACGCATTGTCATTTTTACATTTCTGTTAATTTGAAAAATAATGATTTACAATTAGTGAACTTTATACATGTTGGAAAGCCTTTTTTAACTTTGGACAGAGCAAGGCCAGCTGTTTCCCTAGCATCCAGTCTGTATGCTAAGCTAAGCCCCTCCCAGCCTCCATACATGCCCACAGACATGAGATTCATATCGATCTTCAAGATTCAAGAGGTTTAACTTGCACCATGCAGTGCAAGCTTGCTTTGCCAGTCTTCCTTACACAGTGAATGAGAAAGGAGAATAGTTTTGTTTGTTTCAGCTTTATTGTACTAACACAAAAAGTTGTAATATTTTAACTAATTTCTTGGAAAAAAACTAATCCTTTAAGGGTGACTAGGAATATCTAATAAATAAATAATGAATACACTCAGACCACATACCTTAACCTACAAATTAACACCTACAATCTTGTGTTCTCTCCTCCTTTCAGGATCAAATTCTGATTGTACACTGTGATCTGTGTGTGTGTGTGTGTGTGTGTGTGTGTTTTCTGTCAGGTGACAGGAACAGTGTTGGGAGTGCGGGCAGCGTGGGCAGCAGCCGCAGCGCCGGGAGCGGCCAGAGCTCAGAGAGCGGCCACAAACACAACGGGATTCCAAATCGCCACAACACTGACTATACCAAGGTTAGATCTGCTCAGTTGTCTCCACTATCACATACACATTGTCATTAATATTCACTTGTTTGAACATTTAATGAATGTTTTAATTGCAAAGAAACTCCTGCACACAGTCTGTCTGAAGATGTTCTAGTACTGAAATGTTGCCTACTATTAATCTTTATAGTTTCTTTGCAACTTTTGACCTGCTTGGCCCCCTCCGACACACCTGTCTCACATTGTATTTTTCTGTACTGATGAACATTTTAGTACAAGATGATCTGACTTGCCGTGTTGGATATGTGTGTAGTTTACCTCAGTATTAATTGCATCTTCTTTCTTGGTGTTTGTGTGCAGCTGGCTCCCTCTGCTGGCGATTCAGGAGACAATCTCCACGTGGTGGGAGCGGAGCACAGGAAACAGGCATACGGATCCACAGGTCGGTCTTCTGTCATATTCCTGCGTTTAATAACAATAATACAGCATATATTATATTTATAGATATAATGTCAATTCCAATGATAAAATTCTCTGTCTCGGCTTCTTTCTACAAACAAAATCTGAGGTTCCAGTAAAAAGAAAAAAGTCATATTATGAGAATAAATTCACAGAATTACAATGAAAAGTTTGCTTTGTGAACAAATGATGTGATGTTTGTATGGTATGATTAGATTTGGTAGGCTAGTATCATTTCCTGGCGGTCTATGTATACCCTACAGGAAAAAGTGTTATTTTACTATGAGCTCCGGTCTGTGCCTGCAGCCCATGTCACCTCTGGCTACCTTCACTAAGCTACAACTCGGCAGGTGGGGTTGTGATGGCACCGAGTGTTTTTATCTCCAGTGGAAGAACTAATCACACCCAAACCTTGTGTCATCAACATCCTTATATACTGGACATAAACGGGAGGAAGTGTGGAGACTCGTCCCACTGCTGGTAGTTGCCATGGTAACATTAGTAGCTTTAGTCTCAGAGAATGAGACATCGCGACCAATAAGAACCAATCGGGAAGAGGAACGTTGGCGTCAGTGTCGGCGCTGACAAAGGTCTCCGTTTGGAGCCGTTCATAACCAACACGGGTCAGAGCAGGGGGAATGAGAGGGGGAAACACCAGAGCAGGGGGAATGAGAGGGGGAAACGCCAGAGCAGGGGGAATGAGAGGGGGAAACGCCAGAGCAGGGGGAATGAGAGGGGAAACGCCAGAGCAGGGGGAATGAGAGGGGAAACGCCAGAGCAGGGGGAATGAGAGGGGGAAACGCCAGAGCAGGGGGAATGAGAGGGGGAAACGCCAGAGCAGGGGGAATGAGAGGGGGAAACACCAGAGCAGGGGGAATGAGAGGGGGAAATGTAGCAAAATATATTCCTTTTTATACCAAACGTAGCAATATAAATGTAGCACCAAGTCCTGTTAGGATCCTTATCCACTGCATCCACTAATAAGCTCAGGAAAGAGGCTGTACACCAGGACCGCACAACTAATTGAATTTTAATCACGATTACGATTTTGGCATCCCACGAACAAATTTGCGTGATTGAGCGATATTTTAAATACGTCATTTCATAGAACGCTCCGGGTTTGTTGCAAAGCCCATCTACCGCTCCGTAAACCACTGTCTGATCATGAGACAGTCAGAGTTGTTCCTGCACCGCGCAGCTTAGTTTTTAGATGGAGACAGTCACAGAGGACGGAGTAACGGGAGGAAAATTAAACGTTGGTCTCAAGGTTTACCAGTTTACCAGTAAACGCAACATTTTGTCCCGTCTGTGTTGTTTTTCAGACAACAGCAGTGACCATTGCTAGTTAGCTCACAGGGCTCTAGGGTGCTAGTGAGTGTCTGTTAGCTCACAGGGCTCTAGGGTGCTAGTTAGTGTCTGTTGGCTCACAGGGCTCTAGGGTGCTAGTTAGTGTCTGTTGGCTCACAGGGCTCTAGGGTGCTAGTTAGTGTCTGTTAGCTCACAGGGCTCTAGG
Organism: Percina caprodes; assembly: GCA_013375575.1. Taxonomy (NCBI): domain Eukaryota; kingdom Metazoa; phylum Chordata; class Actinopteri; order Perciformes; family Percidae; genus Percina; species Percina caprodes. The sequence continues at coordinate 182,774 of JABXJD010000220.1, forward strand.
GTGCTAGTGAGTGTCTGTTAGCTCACAGGGCTCTAGGGTGATAGTTTGTGTCTGTTAGCTCACAGGGCTCTAGGGTGCTAGTTAGTGTCTGTTAGCTCACAGGGCTCTAGGGTGCTAGTTAGTGTCTGTTAGCTCACAGGGCTCTAGGGTGCTAGTTAGTGTCTGTTGGCTCACAGGGCTCTAGGGTGCTAGTTAGTGTCTGTTAGCTCACAGGGCTCTAGGGTGCTAGTTAGTGTCTGTTAGCTCATAGGGCTCTAGGGTGCTAGTTAGTGTCTGTTGGCTCACAGGGCTCTAGGGTGCTAGTTAGTGTCTGTTGGCTCACAGGGCTCTAGGGTGCTAGTTAGTGTCTGTTAGCTCACAGGGCTCTAGGGTGCTAGTTAGTGTCTGTTAGCTCACAGGGCTCTAGGGTGCTAGTTAGTGTCTGTTAGCTCAAAGGGCTCTAGGGTGATAGTTAGTGTCTGTTAGCTCACAGGGCTCTAGGGTTCTAGTGAGTGTCTGTTAGCTCACAGGGCTCTAGGGTGCTAGTTAGTGTCTGTTAGCTCAAAGGGCTCTAGGGTGCTAGTTAGTGTCTGTTGGCTCACAGGGCTCTAGGGTGCTAGTTAGTGTCTGTTGGCTCACAGGGCTCTAGGGTGCTAGTTAGTGTCTGTTAGCTCACAGGGCTCTAGGGTGCTAGTGAGTGTCTGTTAGCTCACAGGGCTCTATGGTGCTAGTTAGTGTCTGTTAGCTCACAGGGCTCTAGGGTGCTAGTTAGTGTCTGTTAGCTCAAAGGGCTCTAGGGTGCTAGTTAGTGTCTGTTGGCTCACAGGGCTCTAGGGTGCTAGTTAGTGTCTGTTAGCTCAAAGGGCTCTAGGGTGCTAGTTAGTGTCTGTTGGCTCACAGGGCTCTAGGGTGCTAGTTAGTGTCTGTTGGCTCACAGGGCTCTAGGGTGCTAGTTAGTGTCTGTTAGCTCACAGGGCTCTAGGGTGCTAGTGAGTGTCTGTTAGCTCACAGGGCTCTATGGTGCTAGTTAGTGTCTGTTAGCTCACAGGGCTCTAGGGTGCTAGTTAGTGTCTGTTAGCTCAAAGGGCTCTAGGGTGCTAGTTAGTGTCTGTTAGCTCACAGGGCTCTAGGGTTCTAGTGAGTGTCTGTTAGCTCACAGGGCTCTAGGGTGCTAGTTAGTGTCTGTTAGCTCACAGGGCTCTAGGGTGCTAGTTAGTGTCTGTTAGCTCACAGGGCTCTAGGGTGCTAGTTAGTGTCTGTTGGCTCACAGGGCTCTAGGGTGCTAGTTAGTGTCTGTTGGCTCACAGGGCTCTAGGGTGCTAGTGAGTGTCTGTTAGCTCACAGGGCTCTAGGGTGCTAGTTAGTGTCTGTTAGCTCACAGGGCTCTAGGGTGCTAGTTAGTGTCTGTTAGCTCACAGGGCTCTAGGGTGCTAGTTAGTGTCTGTTAGCTCAAAGAGCTCTAGGGCGCGAGAAATATTTTTCCTCAAGGTCGCACCGGTGCACCTAACGTCCTCGCATCCTCTGCCTCTCCACAAACGAAGCAATGTTTATATGGATATGGTTTCATTTTGCGTTACATGACCCATTTCTTCTGTAAAGCAGTGCCTGTGTTTGTTCTCTCCTCTTACTCTCCGCGCAGCCCCGCCCCCATTCACTCACACACGGCCCCCCCAGCAACATGGAGAGACACAGCCCGGTCCACACTTCTGACATTTGTCTACAGTTTTAATCATTATTAACGCAGCTGTATATTGTTAAGCAGGAGAGGCAAACCTGTATTTGTACCAGTGTTTCCGGGGTAACTCTATCGTGGCCGCCACGGCAAAAAACACAGAAGTTATTGAATGCATATATCTATCTATCTATCTATCTATCTATCTATCTATCTATCTATCTATCTATCTATCTATCTATCTATCTATCTATCTATCTATCTACAAATAATCGTGACAATTAATCGTGATCACAATATTGATCAAAATAATCGTGATTATCATTTTGGCCATAATCGTGCAGCCCTGCTGTACACTGTCAGGGGTGGGGGAGGCTGGATGAAGTCATCGGTTGGTTTGAGGAAAGCGTTTACTTTCACACCTCCTCAGATAAAGCACCGTCTTCTCATCCAGAGAGATTCATATTGTTTCCAGGGAGTCCTGACGCCTGAGCTTAATCCTTTTCTGATGCCAGCAACTCTGCACTGTTTGACTCAGTCCAGTTATGGACTTATACTATACATCATGTTATTGATTTCACCTCTGTGATAATGATGCTTATTGGTCAAAAAGTCCGGTCCTTCCTCAATTTAGACACAAAAGGTGACCGACTGCTCTCACCTCGTAAGTATTCAAATCTCATAACATAACGTTTATCTTAAAATATTATGACTTTTTCTTGTAAACTATTCATACTATATTTTCTATGTATTGCAATTTTCTTTCTCTTAATATTATGACTGTCTAGAAATTAGGACTTATTTCTCATAACATTATGACTTCATTTTTAAAATCTTTGTCCTAATTGATGGTTTTATGAAGGCAAAATATAAGTATGTCAGTGCAAGAAAACCAAGTTAGAAGATAAACCTTAACTTCAATCTCTTTTTTTCTTAAGATTCAAATCTGTTTCACGTTCTTATGTGCCAGTATATTGTTTAATTGTATACTAAAAAATATTTGATCACAAGGCTCATCAGCAAGAAATACTTTAAGGTAAACAGCATCAAAACCCTGCATACTATCATTGTAACATGTTAAAGGTCACTGTAGCTACTTATATCTGAGGAATGTGATGAAAGACCCATGCAGCAGTAGTGCTTTAGTTCTGCAGATTGAGCTGTTATTGCTGTAGGTCTCAGAGGAAATGAGATGGGAGGAGAGGGGAAAGGTTTAACTCACCGCACCACAGAAACCAATAAAACCACAAGCTTCTCTCCACCACACCGGCCATTAAAGCACTGTGGAAACACTGCAGCCTGGCACAGTGTGTCCTTGTGTGTGCATGCTGACAGATCCTAACGCCAGGTGCAGAAAATCCTAAAAAAGCTGACTATGTTGCAGCTATTCTGTGAGAATGTGGCTTTGAAAATGTGACTCTGCCCAATAAAAATACTTAAAAAATACTTAAAAAATTATTGTGGTGCTGCAGAGATGTCCCGGCCTACAAATTCTATCCTACAGACTAAAGGAAACAAACTTTGTTTGGTACAGATCCTTGCAGAAATCAAGCTATAGTCATTTTAATTTTTTAATTTGAATATGTTTCAATGAAAATGAGAATAATGGTACAAAAATGATCATTCCCTCCAATATCGTGAATCACATTGCAATCGTAATATCAGTCAAAATAATCCCAATGAGATACAGGTAAAAGCCAGTAAATTAGAATATTTTGAAAAACTTGATTTATTTCAGTAATTGCATTCAAAAGGTGTAACTTGTACATTATATTTATTCATTGCACACAGACTGATGCATTCAAATGTTTATTTCATTTAATTTTGATGATTTGAAGTGGCAACAAATGAAAATCCAAAATTCCGTGTGTCACAAAATTAGAATATTGTGTAAGGGTTAAATTTTGAAGACACCTGGTGCCACAAAGTAATCAGCTGATTAACTCAAAACACCTGCAAAGGGCTTTAAATGGTCTCTCAGTCCAGTTCTGAAGCCTACACAAACATGGGGAAGACTTCAGATTTGACAGCTGTCCAAAAGGCGACCATCGACACATTGCACAAGGAGGGAAAGACACAAAAGGTTATTGCTGAAGAGGCTGGCTGTTCTCAGAGCTCTGTGTCCAAACACATTAATAGAGAGGCAAAGGGAAGGAAAACTGTGGTCAGAAAAAGTGTACAAGCGATAGGGATCACCGCGCCTAGTCAAGATTGTGAAAAAAAGATTCACAAGGAGTGGACAGCTGCTGGAGTCAGTGCTTCAAGATCCACCACCAAGAGACGCTTGAAAGACATGGGTTTCAACTGCCGCATACCTCGTGTCAAGCCACTGTTGACCAAGAAACAGCGAAAAGCGTCTCACCTGGGCTAAGGAAAAAAGAGCTGGACTGCTGCTGAGTGGTCCAAAGTCATGTTTTCTGACGAAAGCAAATTTTGCATTTCCTTTGGAAATCGAGGTCCCAGAGTCTGGAGGAAGACAGGAGATGCACAGGATCCACGTTGCCTGAAGTCTAGTGTAAAGTTTCCACCATCAGTGATGGTTTGGGGTGCCATGTCATCTGCTGGTGTCGGTCCACTCTGTTTCCTGAGATCCAGGGTCAACGCAGCCGTCTACCAGCAAGTTTTAGAGCACTTCATGCTTCCTGCTGCTGACCTGCTCTATGGAGATGGAGATTTCAGGTTCCAACAGGACTTGGCGCCTGCACACAGCGCAAAATCTACCCGTGCCTGGTTTACGGACCATGGTATTTCTGTTCTAAATTGGCCAGCCAACTCCCTGACCTTAGCCCCATAGAAAATCTGTGGGGTATTGTGAAAAGGAAGATGCAGAATGCCAGACCCAAAAACGCAGAAGAGTTGAAGGCCACTATCAGAGCAACCTGGGCTCTCATAACACCTGAGCAGTGCCAGAAACTCATCGACTCCATGCCACGCCGCATTAATGCAGTAATTGAGGCAAAAGGAGCTCCAACCAAGTATTGAGTATTGTACATGCTCATATTTTTCATTTTCATACTTTTCAGTTGGCCAACATTTCTAAAAACTCCCTTTTTTGTATTAGCCTTAAGTAATATTCTAATTTTGTGACACACGGAATTTTGGATTTTCATTTTTTGCCACTTCAAATCATCAAAATTAAATGAAATAAACATTTGAATGCATCAGTCTGTGTGCAATGAATAAATATAATGTACAAGTTACACCTTTTGAATGCAATTACTGAAATAAATCAAGTTTTTCAAAATATTCTAATTTACTGGCTTTTACCTGTATGTTTTACTCAGCCGTATTATGGAGCGACATGCAAGACGAAGCGGAGGATCTGTTTTGACCTCAGGCTGAAATACAAAGGGGGGTTAAGTGAAGGAGAAGAGGAATGAGGAGTTGGAGGGAGGGGTCAGAGGGAGGAGACAGGAACAGTAGCAGAAAGAGCCAAACCTATTTGTTAAATAAAAAAGAAGAGAAGAGGTGGGAAGACTGAATTGGAAAGAAATGTCTGTCTGCGTGAAGGATAGTCAGACGGAAGGATGAAAACGTCGGGAGCCGCGCTGCTCTCCTTCCTCCTGAAGGGTAAGAAGTCATGGACGGATTGTTACAGTGTATATATGCATATATTCACATTTAACATCCTGTCTTTGGCTAGATCCAGTTGTTAGATGTTGAGACAGTGGAGGCAGTGAGACCAGAGAAAATGCTCCTGATGAGTTTGGAATAGACATCAATTTAACATCTGACCTTTTTTTTTTTTCTTTTTTTTTTTTAGCAGTTCCTTCCTTGCTATAAATGTTTGTCAAACAACAAGCTCTTTCCAGACTTATATTGATATGTAATATTGAGTCAGATGTTTGTCTGTTCCTTTACTTGGGCTTTGTAAAGAGCAGCCTTTTTTATTTTCTCAAGCCGATAGTTTTATTTGTCCGGAGGCCAAATACCTGTCCACATGGTGCTGCGTTTTACTCTCTTTGGAGACCAGGGTCCCTGACCTTCACCACAAAGTAGAGAAAAACAGCAAATAAAATACAGAAAGATAAACAAGCCAGAAAACAGGGATGGGTCGGGTCTTGATGGATAAAACCTGAGGTTCTTTGGCCTCGGGAGATCCAAACTTTTGGATTAACTTAAAGTTGTGCTGTACTTCAGAAGTTCTTTCCTGTGTTTACATGAGAAGATTGATGGGACCCGTGTCTGTGTGTTTGGTACAGAACTGGAGTCAGGACTATGTTAGCCTAGCTTAGCATAAAGACTGGAAGCAGGAGGAATCAGCTAGCCTGGCCTGTTCTAAAACAAGCCCACTTTCTTTGTTTAAAGTAAAACATAAAGGCAGCTTTATTTGTACAGCACATTTCAGCTACCAGAGCAGTTAAAGCAGATAATAAATAGTATAATAAAAGTTACAGTGCAGTGTAAGAAATGAAGAGTTACTTAGAAAAAGGACAGTGTTCAGCCTTGATTTAAAGGAAGTGAGAGCTGCAGCACTAATCTGGGAGTTAGGTCCAGATATGTGGAGCATAGACCGTGAATGTTCAGTTCTGACTCTGACAGAAAGCAGGGCTGACCCAGACCACCTGAGAGGTCTGAAGGGTTCAGAATGTAGTAGCTAATCAGAAATAATCCAACACTACTATTTACAAACCAATTCTCCTATGACAGTCAGAAAGTATGATTTGGGGGATTTAGTTGATGTGATTTAGCCTTAAAGAGCAGAAAGACAATCAATGAAAGCGCCGCCTCGGGCAGAGTCGGAGAGAATGGGAGGGAAGGTGCATTCCTCAGAGGTCTGTGCTAATGTGTTAGGACAGAGAGAGAGATGAGTCATGAGTGTGTTCAGAGGGTTTCAGATCAGGTAGATAACACACCTGCAGTGACCCAACAACAACAACAACCGCTCTTACAGCTGTGACAGATTCTACATGATTACTCATTAGTTTGACATGACTGATGTAAATGCAGACAGGGCTTGAAATCACAAAAAATCACCAGCACACATGGCTAGTAGATTTTCAAAGTTACCAGCCAATCAGAATCCCTAACTAACTTTACTACTTACTTTCAGCTGGCTTTGCACATTCCGTTTGTCTTCTCTGTTTCAGCGTATTTTGTAATCGGTTCCACGCACGCTAGCCAACGGTTGTACGGCACGTCACGAAAAAGTGATCATGGGAAATGTAGGATTAGTAGTGCAAGCAGTGTTGCCAGATAAAGATTACGTTTAAAGCCAAACACACAAAACCAGCCACATTTCTTGGCAACATTACTGCAGCTGGCCGGTTCAAACAGAAGCAGCGCTGTCCGCTTCATTCATGACAAGCCAGTCTGGATTCTAACTTCACAATGTTGCCCGCCAAAATGCATTTTTACCCCCATTTGGCAGGTTGGTTGGTGACTATATTAGGAACTTGCTCATGTGTGCATTGATGTTAGCATTTAATTACATCCAGCTTTGACTCCCCTACCAGACACTTGTTCCTGTTGAGTGTTTGTCTGGTCTTGTTGTCTCTGTTGGGGTTTGGCATTGGGGAAACACAAGATCACGCAGTGGGACTGCAGCAAAAAGTTGAGACTGACTCAACTTTTGGAGAAACACAAGCCCACGTCACGCTGTGGTGGTCCATCATGTAACCGGAGATCAGACTGGTCTGTGTGTTTTGAGCTGTAGTTTGAGGCGGTGTGAGACACAGGAAACATCACTGCTTCTATCGCTGCCACACAAATGTTTCTCTCTCTCTCTCTTTCTCTTTCTCTTTCTCTCTCTCTCTCTCTCTCTCTCTCTCTCTCTCTCTCTCTCTCTCTCTCTCTCTCTAAGAAACAAAGCTGACTTAAAGTGAAAATCTATAAACGATCTGACTGAAAACCGTAATTGTGAAATATAAAGTCCTAGTCCACTTGTCCATTGTTGGGGGGGGGTTTTAAGAACACAACAGGACAGCACACAAATGGGCCAATACATATGGTACACAAATCACCGGATTGCTTTTTTTGGTCTGAATGCCCAGAAAATATGGTGGAGCTTGTCATCCTGTAAGACTGATCTTGTGTGTTTTCCAGGTGGTTCCCGTCTGCAGGCTAACGGCACTCCTCTGAAAGGTTTTGTGAGGCCAGAGGAGCTTCTGCAGGGCAAGGTGAGTAGAGTACTCCAGCCGGAGTAGCTGTGAGTAGAGTACTCCAGCCGGAGTAGCTGTGAGTAGAGTACTCCAGCCGGAGTAGCTGTGCGTAGAGTACTCCAGCCGGAGTAGCTGTGAGTAGAGTACTCCAGCCGGAGTAGCTGTGCGTAGAGTACTCCAGCCGGAGTAGCTGTGCGTAGAGTACTCCAGCCGGAGTAGCTGTGCGTAGAGTACTCCAGCCGGAGTAGCTGTGCGTAGAGTACTCCAGCCGGAGTAGCTGTGCGTAGAGTACTCCAGCCGGAGTAGCTGTGTGTGAGGGTGTCGCTCTTAAACCACCTTGCTCTCTGTTGTTAGGACTCAGAGGCCATCTACCAGTGGCTGTGTGACTTCCAGCTGGAGCAGTACACATCCAACTTCATCAATGCAGGATATGATGTACCCACCATCAGCAGGATGACCCCTGAGGTGGGTGGGTGGGGGTGGGGGTGTGTGTGTTACAATTACAAGCATTTTAGCATTAATGAATGAATGATTGATTAACTTCCATGTGATGGATTTATTTATTTATTTTTATAATTCTTTCCCAGAGCAAGCATTAGGTGCAACCGAAATGTCCTCTTGTTTTTGTTGTTGTTGAAGTTGAGTATTCACCAGCTGCCTACATGTGTTCTGTTCTTCAGGACCTGACTGCCATCGGAGTGACCAAACCAGGCCACAGAAAGAAGATCTCAATGGAGATTGGCAAGCTGAGCATCCCCGAGTGGCTGCCTGATTACATTCCTGTGAGGAAACCCCTCTAAAGTCCCACTCGCATGTTGATGTCCTAACAGTCATGAAACAACTCCCAAACAACCCCCTGAGAGGTCTGGGAGTTTCATAGTGTAGTAGCAGATCAGAAATGTATTTTGGCCCTAAACCGTTTAATGATTTATAAAGTGGTGTGATCCAGTCTCTTGGTCTTATTGAGGACTGGAGTGGTGTGATCCAGTCTCTTGTTCTTGGTGAGGACGGAGTGATGTGATCCAGTCTCTTGGTCTTAGTGAGGACTCGAGCAGCAGTGTTCTGATTGATTTTTTTTAGGGAGACCTGTAAAGACCCCGTTACAGTAGTCTAGTCTACTGAAGATGAAAGCATGGACAATTTTTTCCAAATCCTATTGACACATAAGTCCTTTAACCCTTGATATATTCTTAAGGTGATAATAGGCTGACTTTGTAATTGTCTTAATGTGGCTGTTAAAGTTCAGGTCAGAGTCCATGATTACACCAAGATTTCTGGCTTTGTCTGTTGTTTTTAACATTGTTGTTTGAAGCTGAGCGCAGACTTTTAATCGTTCCTCTTTTGCTCCAAAAACAACCACCTCAGTTTTTTTCCCATTTAATTTCAGAAAATGTCAGGTCTAAGCTGTGGTGTGTGTGCTATCGATGAAGACTTGTGTCCAGTGTAGTTGCCATTACTTAGAATTCCTCATGGGGGAGACAAACTATGCGCTATAGCTTTAAAACCAGCAAAACACAATGTCCAGGACAAGTCTGACTTCTTTTGTTCTGTCTGTGTCTCTCAGTCAGAGCTGGGGGAGTGGCTGAGTGTGATCGGACTGCCTCAGTACCAGAAGAGACTGTGTGACAACGGCTACGACTCCATCACCATCGTCAAAGACATCACCTGGGAGGACCTGCAGGAGATAGGCATCACCAAACTGGGTGAGGAATCAGACCGGACTCCTATGGAATGTGCTGTTGATGTCCGTGGTTTTCCCCCAGAGGACGAAGCGGTGCCATTCCTCTTCAAATCCATTTATACCGATTTGAGCATGCAAGGGGATAATCTCGTTTTGTGCTTCCAAACAAACTTTACACTTCACACAACATTTGTTGGCTCTAGTGAGGCTTTCATGTTAGGAATTTCCTCTCCACTTTGATAGAAATTGATTGAATTAAGACAAAGAATATATTCCAAATACATTTTTTCAACATACTTTGTAGCACAAGAAAATTAGCAGTATCAGTGAGAGGAATGATTACTTTAAAGCGACACTGTAACATTTGAAAGAAGGAAGAACAATCTTCCTTGAAAATACCTTTTACCAATTTAAATTCCTTCCAAAATTCCTTCCAGTTCAGTAAAGTCAGGGCACCAGTAGCTTATGGTGGCTAATGTTAGCAAACATGAGATCTGACTTAATAACTCTTTCCTACTGTCCCTCAACACATGCTGGTTTCACCTCGTAGCAGCATCATTTGACGCATAGCAGGTAAGACCTGTAGCACACTGACGGGCCACGCAAACACAAGAAGAAGAAGTCGTGGTCCGGGAGCCAGGTCGCGCCGACCTGGGGATAAAATAGCTTTTCTTTAGGGTTGGTGTGCGTTGACACTGGCGAATGAGACAGGGCGTATCCTGATGTGTCACATAACACTGTTAAATTACCCAGTTAGGCTGGGTAAACTAACCAATGAGGAAGACCCTGAATGTAGTTGAAAGCTCTAGAAAAAGCTAGTAAGTGGACTTCCTTTTGAAAGGAACTCACATCCAACCAAGTTGTCTTTAAAATGTGTTCTGTGTTTCAGGCCATCAGAAGAAGCTAATGTTGGCAGTGAAGAGACTGTGTGACCTGCAGCGCTCTCGTAACCATGCCGACATAGCCGGAGGCGGGACTCTCCGGCGGAAACCCCCCGCCGCCCTGGAACTGGTGGCAATTGAACACATGCCGACACACAGTGTGCACGCTCACGCTCCTCCTGACGACTGCTGCCCCTCCCTCGCACCCCTAGGTCCCTCCTCTCCTTCCAGGACAGCGAGTTGAGCGCCGAGCTGCAGAGAGCCATGATGGGCAGGGCCGGGAGGCGCTGCCGAGGCGTTCGCCATCAGGGCGTGGCCTCCGCTGCAGCTGTATCTGCCATGTCGCTCAGTCAGGAGAGCATCAGTGTGCGGTCACGGGGATCAGGGAATTCTGGGAATTCAAATTCCGGATATTCTCAAGATCACCAAGCTGCACCGTGTTCAGCCACAATCTCCAGCCGGTCGGAGGAGAGTCTGGGGGGTGTTGCAGGGGAGGAGGCCATGGGTGGAGGAAGCAGTCCTGCAGGTAGAGGTAGACAGAGACCCACAGAGATGTGGGAGAGTCGCTCTGCCACCCCCAACAAACCCTTCTCGCCCCTAACACCTCCGCTCACCCCCAGCAAGATGCCTCGCTTCGCCTACCCGGCTGTCCCCCCCAAGGCCAAACACCTCCAGTCCCCCCACCGCCTCTATCCGCCCTCCTCCCCTTCCACTTCGTCGCCGCTGCCTTCCACCCCACAGAAGGCTTTCAGTTACCTCCACACACAGGCAGGAAGCGTTAACGGGGGTCCACGGGTGCTCTCCAAACCTCTGCCCGGAGCTGTCCCTGTGCTGGGACCCCGGCCTGGGCAGGGTCCAGCTGATGACGCCCAGAGGGGTCCGCACAAAAAGCGAGCCCAGAGCCTGACTCGCTACGCTCTGTCTGACGGCGAGCCAGACGACGACGACCTCGCTCCCCCCTGCACCTCTGCCTCCTCCCCGGCCGTGCCCTCCTACGCCACCCTGTCCCGCAGGCCAGGACGTGGCCACACGAGCACCGCAGCGACCCAGCGCCACATCAACCGCAGCCACTCGTTCGCCGTGCGATCCCGCCGCAAAGGCCCGCCCCCGCCACCACCCAAGAGGATGAGCTCGGTTAGCGGCAGCCCGGTACACCAACCGGGAAACGAGAAAGTGGGGGCGCCAGAGGTGAAGGGCGGGGTGGAGACGGAATGCTCAGGCAGCGTGAGGAGCATCGCAGCCAAGCTGGAGGGGGGGGGCAGCAGCAGTCCTTGCAAGAGGATAGATATACCACCAACTCATATCGCTGTTTCACCGCTTTTCATCCCTGTTTCCTCCCCGATTCCACATGGGATGAATCCTCACATCATCCTACAGCACTCCAAACCGGTCCCTGCTCTGGGCCTGGGGGGCCTGAGGAGGACAGGAAGCGAGAGGACAGAAGTGGAGACTGGCAGACAGAGAGGTGGAGGCCCAGAGGAAACCCTTGAAAAAGCAAGGAGAAGCGAAAGGATGTCGAAGAGTGCTACTGCATCTCCGAAGCACAGCTCCGGGGAGCACCTCCCTTTTGCTGAAGAAGGCAACCTTACTATCAAACAGCGGCCCAGGGCGGGGGCTAACACCCTCACAGACGCTGAAGTTAAGCCTCCTCCAGAGCATCCAGGCCAGACGCCCAGCAGCCTGGAGCTCCCAGAGTTCAATCTGAAAGAGTCTGACACGGTGAAAAGACGACACAAACCCAAAGACAAAGACTCGTCAACACCTGAGGAGGCTACGTCCCCCAGCAGAGACTCCACCCGCCCACAGGCCAACAGTCTCCACACACCTGATGATGTCAGGGCGCTGAGCGATGATGACTCTCAGAGGCCGGGGAATATGTTCCAGAGAGTAGGCTCCATGGGAAAAGGACCCAAGCCACCAGTGTCCTCAAAACCTACCAGTCCTCTGAAACCGCCGCCTAACAGCAAACCAACAACCCCCCAAAAAACAGTCTCTTCAGTCCCAGCTGCACAAACAGCCATTCCTAAACTGACCAACATACAGATTCACACAGTTTCTCCGAGGCTGGGCGGCGTCATTCACACACAGAAATGTGTAGCCAGCCACAAAGCCGTGATCCCACAGACAGAGAGTCCACAGAAAGCTGGTTCTTTGTCTGGACCAAGACTCTGTCAGCCCAGCATGGTCTCAGCATCAACAGCAGGTAACACTATTGTGGTAGACATTCTAATGCTATCAATTACAAACCTTGTTCTGTGAAGAAATGCCATCGACCTGCCAGCTGTCCTGATCTGGCATAGTGGTTGTGTCATTTTCTGTGCTTATGTGTTGTATTTCTCTAGCTTATTAATGTTTTCTTTTAAAACCATCCACCTGCTTAGGGACTTCAGATGAAAATGTGCCTGCATGGTTAAATCTGGTACATTTACATGTTGGACTCTGGCTCATTAGCACATTGTGTGTTGTCCCAAATGAATCTAAAAAGAACAAAAACCTGAATTTGCCTCATTAAAGAATAATATTTTGGCCCAAATGGCTTAATTTGTTTTGGATTAGCCCCCACATGTTGGCTCTAATTAGAGAGTATGGTTTTGACCTGCTCTATGTGGAAGATGATTGAGATGAGACTTCTGTTATGATTTGACACAATGAATAAAATTTGAAATTGAATTGAGCTTATTGTCCCTCAGGACTGAACGTCACCGTGGTCCAGAGCGTTGCGTTCGCTGCTCCGGCCCCCCGAGCGCCGGCCCCTTCGTACCCCACCTCGGCCGCTGGTCTGGAGGAGCTGGCTCAGCAAAGGCTGGAGCAGACCAGTACGTCACTGGAAGCTGCTCTCAAAGTGGTGGAAAACAAACTGGCCCAGGGGGGCAGTGTGGACAGGTACGCACTGCGCTGCATGGCGGGGGTGGGGAACGTTATCTGTAATTTAGATAACCAACAATGAATTGTTATCATAGGTTTACATTTGTTTCTGGTTAAACAGGGGATTTCATTATTTTAAAATGTTCCATATCTGTAGGGATCCATCCCATAATGTTGTCAGAAAATAATAATCTGAGTCTGTCAACAGCAACAACATAACCCTTTTAACCCTGATGCTGAACATCTGTCCTGTAGGGTTACATTACAGCTTGTTTCACGGCTGCTGGTTACAGCGTTCTTGCTTAATACCGGACCAATTTCAAAGATTTGTTGCTCCCATCAAACACAAAAACATAGGAAAATGGCATCGAGGTTGGTTAAAAAAAACAAAGTTACCCTGCCGGGGGGGGGGCATCTGTACAGCATGACACATCAATACACCAGGTGAAAGAAGAAAGAACGTTTTCATGTTTTCTGGCTTCATGGTTCACGTGTTTAGCCAGTACCATGGACTTGTTTCTCAGCACCATTGCTTTGAACCACCTGAGTGGACACACTGCAGTAGTCCGTAGTAACCCGGTCCTGTCTGTTTCACAGCGGCAGCAGCACGGTGAAGGCAGCAGGGAATATTCTAGATGACATCGGCAACATGTTTGATGACCTGGCTGACCAGCTGGACGCCATGTTGGACTGAGATCCTGAACTCAACATGGACCACTAGAGTCCCGCCAGAGGGAGATAGGACTACGCCACCTACACGTGATACGCAGCAAAACCACGAGGTAGGGCGCAGAGCAGACCGAGGCGCCGGAACGTTCTGGAATCGGTCAGCAGCAACTAGGTCAACGTTTAAATAATTTGAACTTTGAGCTCAGAGCACATCGGCAATTCCAAGCGATGCACGACGCCAAGGGTAGCACTGTGCCTAGTGTCGCTTGTCCAGACCCTCTTCCACAGCACTGCAAAGGAGGGTCTGGCTAGTCCTCACCGCATTCTGTGATGGGACAACAACCTGCTCTGGTTTATTGACATTTCTTTAAGCCAATCACAATCGGCATCCGGCTGAATTTCCGGAGCGGTGCGGCCCAACCAGCGCTGCACCTAGTTGGACCGCACCGCTCTCCCCCGTCGGAAAACAATGGAACGGCCGGCAAAGAGCAGGGTTACCGCGGATCACGTGTTGGCGGCTTAAGAGCAGAGACTGTCTTCATGACTCAGGATCAGAGATACTTCAGTCACCCCGGGGGCATGACATGCTCATTTGAGGATTTCCTGCACAACTCTTCCTCAGTATTGCCCAGGTTGTCAACGCGAGCACTTCACCGTAGGACACGCACCTGGGAATGTTAATGGAGCCTGTGTGTTCACTGTTTCATCACCAAAGGGAATGAGGGGCCATTTTAATTTGTTACCTGTAAATGTATCGATGAGTCGATGTTGGCGCTGTGGATGTGTGTAGTCACATAATATTATACTGAGTATATTTATACTTCTATATGTTTGTTTTTTTAACAAATGGACTTCCTATTGACTGCTTAAATCATTCTATATTAGCATAACTTATATATAAGCAGCATATTCCTGATATGATTTGATGTGGTTTTACCAAAGTCTTTTATTATGGACACAAAGGAGGAGACATTGTCCCTTCGTAGCATTCTCATCAGAGCAGAGACGTGTATCGGGGCTGACAGCTGGCCTCAGGGTGCTGCTTCCAAACAACGGGAGACAGGAGCCGGTCCCACAGCATTCAGTCTCAATATGTTGAGTATTTCAAAGACTGTAGAGGCGCAGATGTATTTGCTCCTAACTACGTGTTAGCCCGTCTGATAGCTGCTGTGTTTTCCTGCCGTTCTTTCGGAGCGTAGGTTGTGCACGTCTTCAGAAATTAACGCTACACATCCGAGAGCACATGGACGTGGGGGCAGCATATCATCTGGCAGGCAGGTCAGCAGCTGTTCCATACTCCAGCCCAGGCCAGTGATGATCCGGCCCTGATCTGCCCCCCTAGCGGATATACGTTTAATCCCCCCAGGTACACGCTAAAAAAACAGTGCTGTTGGTGTCCCAGCCGCGGTCTACGTGTTCGCATTGTTTAAAGCAAGAGATTGGAGTCCAGGGTGGAATAATTAAAGACTTTTACATGCTTAATCATAATCAACCAATAAAAAATGGATGGTTTTAAAACCATTGTACATTTAAACTATGCATTATGTTTAGATAAAGTCTGCTGCCTGTAGTTTCCTCTTTATAATTGACACTTACCATTTCATGATTGCTTTGATGAGGCAGCAGCAGGAGCTCTGATTGGCCTAAAATAATTATACACAGTAGTGATGTATGAATTTAATGATTGTTAACATTTAAAATGTAGCATTTAAGTTTCTTTAAAGCTAGGCATGCTTTTCTTCACTTTTTAAGGGTCACTAAGATGAAAAACACATTTCATACCAGCGCATTAACTCGTCCGTGAGTCATGTCAGAAACAAATTCATTGGCAATGTTGGCGTTAAACATCGAAGACAACAACTCCCAGCATGCCGTCTTTTGTCGTTGAGACCCGTAGCGGGGTTTAAATAATAAATACTAATAAATAATAATAGGGTTGTCTTTAAAATGAAGAAATCCCAAAATGGAAACTGTAAACGTTAAAGCAGGAAGCTACAGATCATCTTTAAAATGATTCCAGCACGCTCCAGACTCTCACAGCTCATCTCTGGCTTTATCGTCTTATTTGTTCATTTTTTTTTCTGCAATGAATTCATTTCCCAGTGGGAACCAATCACTTGTTCCTATCTCATTAAACCTGTTACTATGGATGTGTCCGGGGCACATGGTCGTCCCTGACAGTCAACGTAGAGTTAACAGAACCAGCTTATTCAGGATCACCAGTTTATTAAAGCCAGATCTCTCAAAGAGATCATGAATTGATCTTAATGCTTGGTTATATTTTTCTTTCATATCCCTCTGACATTATGCACCTTATAGAGATGCTTTATTAACCTTCTGAGTCCACCGTCGGTCACTGAGCCAATGCCAAGCTCCGCTGACTGTCTGTCTGTGAGCCGTCTTTCAATGAGGCCGGTTAAGAAAAGTCATCTTTAATCCTACATTTTTCCATAGAAATGCACTCTTTTTAGAAAGTTCTTCCCAAACCTTTGCAGCGAGAAGATTTAGATAAACTGTAAAAATAAATCGTGGATTTTAATGTTCAAGGCATAAAGTTCAAGCACTATTGATTTCTCTGTTCTATTTTGATGGATGTCTGTTACTTTTTATATTTCCATTTGGATTGTGTATCATCCTGGAAATCATTAAAAGGAGAATTTGTACGCAGAGAGTGTTTGTCCAGGTGTTGTTTTTTTCCTGCAGTCAAATGGACAGACGGGAGTTTGTGAGAGTTTTTGGCCTCTCTGGCTTGCCATAGTTTCACCCTTGGTGATGCAAATTGTTAAAGCTAGAGTTGAGAACGGATGTCACACAGTGCTGATTCAGCCTGTCTCTGAGACTGGAGACATTCCGTAAGTCCCTGGAAGGAAGGCGATACAGCTGATTGTACTCAGAACGAGTACTTTATTAAGTCATCGCCACTACATGAGCAGTACACACTGGTTCACAATGTAGCTGCTAACCTGGCTCTGATTGGTTACACATTGTCAACTCTGTATTATCATAGACTGAATATGAACAGTCTACCTGTATTATCATAGACTGTATATGAACAGTCTACCTGTATTATCATAGACTGTATATGAACAGTCTACCTGTATTATCCAATACATTGACAGGCAGACTATCCATCTTCGACCGCTTATCCAGTATCTGGTCTCGGGGGCAGCAGCTCCAGTAGGGGACCCCAAACTTCCCTTTCCCGAGCCACATCAACCAGCTCCGACTGGGGGGATCCCGAGGCGTTCCCAGGCCAGGTTGGAGATATAATTTCTCCACCTAGTCCTGGGTCTTCCCCGAGGCCTCCTCCCAACTGGACGTGCCTGGAAAACCTACCTAGGGAGCCCCCCAGGAGGCATCCTTACCAGATGCCCGAACCACCTCAACTGGCTCCTTTTGACGCAAAGGAGCAGCGGCTCTACTCCGAGCTCCTCTCGGATGACTGAGCTTCTCACCCAATCTCTAAGGGAGACGCCAGCCCCCCTCCTGAGGAAACCAGCCCCCCTCCTGAGGAAACCCATTTTGGCCGCTTGTACCGTCTGCACTAAGCTTTAAAGTGCTCATATTATGCTTTTTGTCTTTTTTACCTTTTATTGTGTTATAAATCTATATATCCTCCCAAAGGGACTTACCATCTCCAACAGAAACACTGTTCACAGCTCTACTGTAGTCCAGCCTTTACTTCAGACACGTTATAATGCTCGCCTAGCTGTAGCATGGCACGCCCTCGTACTCTGCTTCTGACTGGCTAGTAGTCCTTACCTAGGTACTGTCAGGACACGCCCTCATACTCTGCTTCTGACTGGCTAGTAGTCCTTACCTAGGTACTGTCAGGGCACGCCCTCATACTCTGCTTCTGACTGGCTAGTAGTCCTTACCTAGGTACTGTCAGGGCACGCCCTCATACTCTGCTTCTGACTGGCTAGTAGTCCTTCCCTAGGTACTGTCAGGGCACGCCCTCATACTCTGCTTCTGACTGGCTAGTAGTCCTTACCTAGGTACTGTCAGGACACGCCCTCATACTCTGCTTCTGACTGGCTAGTAGTCCTTACCTAGGTACTGTCAGGGCACGCCCTCATACTCTGCTTCTGACTGGCTAGTAGTCCTTACCTAGGTACTGTCAGGGCACGCCCTCATACTCTGCTTCTGACTGGCTAGTAGTCCTTACCTAGGTACTGTCAGGGCACGCCCTCATACTCTGCTTCTGACTGGCTAGTAGTCCTTACCTAGGTACTGTCAGGGCACGCCCTCATACTCTGCTTCTGACTGGCTAGTAGTCCTTACCTAGGTACTGTCAGGACACGCCTTCATACTCTGCTTCTGACTGGCTAGTAGTCCTTACCTAGGTACTGCCAGGACACGCCCTCATACTCTGCTTCTGACTGGCTAGTAGTCCTTACCTAGGTACTGCCAGGACACGCCCTCATACTCTGCTTCTGACTGGCTAGTAGTCCTTACCTAGGTACTGTCAGGGCACGCCCTCATACTCTGCTTCTGACTGGCTAGTAGTCCTTACCTAGGTACTGTCAGGGCACGCCCTCATACTCTGCTTCTGACTGGCTAGTAGTCCTTACCTAGGTACTGTCAGGGCACGCCCTCATACTCTGCTTCTGACTGGCTAGTAGTCCTTACCTAGGTACTGAGCATGTGCAATGCCAAACAAAGATGAAACAGAAGTGAGATGTCTCACTCTGGAGCTAAAACAGAGAGCTCAACACACAGGGTGAAAAGAGGAGCTGCAGTAATGTGCAGTCCACACAATCCTATTCCGGTATAACCTCTAAATACAATTATAAACTTGAAAATGAGCATAACATGAGCACTTTAATATTAAAATACTGATGCAGCTTTAAAGAGGTTTTTTACCCCGAGGAAGAATTGACTGCACTACAAACCAGAATACGTTTCCATTTGAGCCAAAAGGTTATAATTAAGAATGCTCATCAGTTTATTCTGACGCAGCTTTCAGCAGAATCAACATCACATTCTCTTGAATCATTTTATTTATGTATTTACATTCATCTATCAAGAGCAACATGAAAAAATAACCTGTAATGTCCAAGAGACATAAGATGATATTTAGAAACCCTGGAGTGAAAGACAACTGGACAGACGTGAAACTATTTGCAGTAAAGCGTGATTTATGCTTCTGCGGGGGCTCTACGCCGTAGCCTACACTAGTGGCCTGAGAAGTTTATACTTGTGCGTTGGTATGTGTGTGTGTGTGTGTGTGTGTGTGTTAAAGCAAGTGAGAGTGATAGTCATTATCTTCAGAGTGAGTAGTGACTCTAGAGTCCTGGTGAGAGAAAGTGTCTCCCCTGTTCTTTCTGACCACGGTGGGACATCTGCAACAGGAGAAGTTAACCCTCTCCTTGATTTCATGTTATTGAAGGAGAACCAGGAAATGAGTCGAAATTCAACGCTACCGTACATTCACAAGTTAGATTTTCTGAGAACGTCCGCGTCAGGCTACTGCGTAGAGCCGTAGTATATAGTATACTAGTGTGTATATATAGTATTAGTATAAATCAGGCTTAAGAGTACCAGAGCTTTCATGGTTCAGAGACAGTCCCTTCAACCTTCTGAAGACTAACACGCCGCTGACAAGGGCTCAGGACACTTATTCAGCGTTGATCATTCAGATACTGAGCAGAGATAATGGAGAGTCCTTCATTCTAGTTGCTGATTGTAGACCTCAAAATCTGACTCAATTTGGTCCAACTGTAGATTTAACATTTTGACTCAATGGGCCAAGAATACATTTTCCCCATGACACCATTAGTCATTACATGGTCCTTTTCATTTGAGAAACTGTCATTACAATTTATTCACTCTTTAAAACATTCTTAATATATTAAAATTCATTCCGTGTGTGACATCAACAATTCTTAAAACATGAGAAAGGAAAAGTGGCAAAACTAAATTAAAAAGAATAAAATCATCAAATAATACTGTTTAAGATGAGTTTAAAATGTTCTAATGAACATTGTGTCCAGCTAAAACCAGAGAGCGGACACAGGGCGGTAAGACGGTCTGGATGATGATGATGATGATGATGATGATGATGATGATGATGATTATAGGTTGCCAAACAGTTCGTTCCTCTTGCTCCAGTCCATGGTCGGGGCTTTCTTGGCAGCTCGTTTCTGCCGAGCTTTCTCTTTGGCCTCGGCCAGCGACATGCTCAGAGCCAGGCTGTCAGCAGCCGGGCCGTCCTCGGGCCCGCTCCATCTGATCAGACACAAACAGACAGGAATTACATGTGAGTGTTTCTAGGATTGCCTCTTTGGAGAGAACCAGGCATTTTCAGGTCCATCACTTTGCTTTGTCTTCTCTTTTAACCATAATTTGGTCCCAAACACACTTTGAGTTGTGTTTGGGATTTAGAGTTCCAGAAGTGTGCCCCTGTCCAGGAGGACTGTCCAGGAGCTGTTGGACATTGGGACTCTACAGTTCTCTTGCCCTGGTTACTGTTATTATTCTGTGTAATGACTTCACCGTAAGCTACATTTATAAAAAATTCAGGGTTGGATTTCTGTATGTTTGCAGGTTTTTGAGAAATAAAAATGAATGTATATGTCATGTATCAGTGCATGTCTGAGACGGCGTGTCCCCTGCAGTGACTGTACCTCGGCTGGCAGCGAGGCGGTGGAGGACGCACTGGACGCTGACGAGCTCACTGACACTTTGGGCTTGGCCTTGGCGGCTGCCTGCAACAGGAAACGCATCACAGCGACTGAGATGAAAGGGTCAGTTAGAAAACATGCTTTATGATAATAGAGATTTATGGTTTACTTCATAGACTGTGTACCTGAGTTATTACATCATCTGGGTGACATGACAGTTATAACCAAAAGATGGATCCTGGGATTCATTCACAACTTAATTTGTTCCTAAATGTAATAATTAATCACAATTAATTCTGAGAGATTTTGACTTGTTCCAGCTCTATTAATCTGTATCTTAGGGATCGTGATATGGTTGATGACCAGAAACTCTCTCTGGTCAAGACCGCTGACTCAAAAGCTCCAGAACAAGCAAGTAAGTGGACCTTGAGCTGCATTTGTAATATTTCAGCCCGTGGGTTTTTGTTTTGTGTTGGATGAACTCTCCTTATGTGCATCATTCTGCTGGGGGGGGCTATATGTTTACAATATTGTGCAGTTAGATTCATCTCATGTATTTAGGTGAAGGCTATGAGTGTGGGTGGGGGGCTGCAGGTAAGACAACTGGGTTGGGGATGAGGATGATTGTCCAGCCGCCCCCCCATTCCACATTCTTCAGCAGCTCTGAGTGACCGGGTACGGGGTCTGACTCCCTTCATGCGTGTATCTAATGGGTAAGCAGCTGCTCTTCTAAAAATAAAGCCAGGCTCTGTAAGTGGCTTTGGACAGATGCTGCAATATGCAGCAGACGTTTCCGCTGCTCTGAGAGGCTTTGGACACATGCACACACTACTCAACTGTACAAATGGCCATTATTTACACTATAAACCATAAATCTCTCTCGCTCCATCTGATGGCCAATGCATAAGAACAAACATGCATATAAATGAGTAAATATGTCTGATATAATAATACAAGTAGACATGACACATTGATTCTCTCTCTGTGAATGAGCGATTGTGTCGCTGTGGCTGAGTAGAATCAGCTGCATGTGCGCGTGTGTGAGCAACGCTCGTTAGCCATCTCATTAGCATAATCCCCAACTTGCCCTGAGAGTCAAAGCCACCTCAATCCCATGATCCACCAGGACACAGAACAGAGAGACAGAGAGGGGGAAACACAGCTGAGCTCTTGTTGCCATGGTAAAAGGGTCAGCCCAAATGTCACCAGAGGGGCCAAGCCACTTTTTGTGTGTGCGTGTGCGCGTGCAGGGGTCCTCACCTCCTCCTCTGATGCTGGCTCAGGAAGAGGTCCTACAGGGGAAAGAAGACAAAGGCCTCACTTTATCTCCATTTATCAAACTACATCTTAGTTCTTGAGCTTTTCACATTGTAAAGTGTGTGTGTGTGTGTGTGTGTGTGTGTGTGTGTGTGTGTGTGTGTGTGTGTGTGTGTGTGTGTGTGTGTGTGTGTGTGTGTGTGTGTGTGTGTGTGTGTCCCCCACCGGTGACGTGTTTCTCTGTGGGCAGGACTCCGCATCTCTTAAAGAACTCCTCAGTCTCTGCATCCACCACCAGCAGCGAGGTGGAGTCTCCTCCTGCTTTGATGGCTGCGACCACCTCAGAGTGCTGCAGGCCAATCACTGACAGGCCATTCACCTGAAGGGGGGGGGGGTGTAGTAAGTGACAGTGATATGGGTTAACACATGGAAAACACGCAGTATTGTCATTTAACCAGAACACATTCTTTTATGCATTTCCTTTACATTTACAGCCTGGTTCGTCGAGGGCCAACGAGGTTAACCAGAGATACAAGAACCCCCCCTCCACCCCCCTCGTTAAACACCCCAGCAACATGCTCACATCACCTCCCAAATGGTAGGTCCAACCTCCACAGAGAGGATAGTCCATATCATAGGATTATACTGTCTGGTCCCCTAGTTTGAAGTGACGTCTGTGTCAAAGATTCATTTCACAGTGATTTAACAGAAGTGTTGGTTCTCTGAACAGGTTTTAGTCTGTGAGCTAAGGAGAGATGAAGTCCATCTGTACCAGTTTGGAATGGTGTTATTACAGGGCGGGGGATACACACTCCCAGCGATGGAACTAATCAAGCATCCAGGGAGATAAGTCATTGAGGAATTTCTGTGGGAGGAAGATCTGGGGGGGGGGTGTGCAATCTCTCAGTCTCACCAACTCCCACAGAGGCTTCAACCGGTGGAATGTGACCTCCACAGAACAGAATCCCACCTCAACAACCCCCACCCTGTCCCGTTTAAAGCTCGTATGTGGTATTACTTCATTTATATCATCTCTTATATCATGACAAGACACTGCCAAAACAGATGGCATATAAATAAAAGGAAATTAATAACAACAAAAGGTATAAACACCAAATCATCACAACGTATCACATTGTTACAACTTTGTCCCAATTTAACTAACATATTGACATAATTCCAGGAAGCTGCCGGTTCCTCCTCATCTCGTCATCTGTGGCACGAGGTGACATAATTTGTCATCATCAGCCGTTTGAAATTTTGCCTAAAACACATTTCAGTTTGAAAGTGTCTGGAATTCTTTACACTGACCTTTCCATTTGGGAAGAAGAGGTATCTAATTTGTTTATGTGTGTGTCTCTGTGAGAGGACCTGCCGACGGCTGGAGCAGGCTGGACGTCAGCCCACAGACGCAGTAAGTGGATTAACTCTGCTCCTTGCCATGTTCAGCATGGCCAGAAGGCCTGCTCATCCCACAAAGCAAGACTGCCCTCGTTAAACACTCTTTACACTTACACACACACACGAACAATGTGAGCGAGGGCGTTGCTTACCTGGACGATCTTGTCCTGTGGTCGGAGGCCGGCTCTCTGTGCCGGAGAGTCCTGGTCCACAGCTCGGATGAACTGGCCCGGTTTGGTCTTCTCGCTGTGCAGGTTGAAGCCGTAGCCGCTGGTTCCCTTCTTCATGTGGCAGAGCCGCGGCCGCAGCCCCCCCCTCTCCTCCTGCACACACACGGGAGGAAGCCACAGGGTCATTCAAAAGGTGTAATCAGTAATGTTTCTCTCTCTCTCTCTCTCTGTATACAATATGTCAATAATACAGTATCATCTGGACAGCTGATTAATGACACTCAGTCTAATAACACTCAGTCCTGTGTCTGGCAGCACTGGGTAATGAATTCAATACTTTTTAATCATAGACTGAATTACCTGTAAAGTATAAAGTGTCGAAAAAGACCTCGTCATTCAATACCTAATTTCAATCCCTAAGGAGGAAATCTCATCAGCGTCAGTGAGCCAATCAGCACACAGCATGCTTCTACCAGATCTAATGTCTGTGATTGGCTGTCTAAGGTTACACGTCATAGAGACACGCAGGAAAACTCGACGCTACAGAGACGGCTCACGTAGAACAAGCTGAAAATACTTCAATTGGTACCGAAAAAAGTAGCGTTTAGGAACTGGTATCAAGTCGCGGTATTGTTGTGGAAATTAATCATCACTCCAAGAGCCCCTGAAATATCTTTGGAAACCCATCTCCACCAGGAAAATAAAAACTATATGAAATGTTAGGAATGACAGAAAACCCCAATTAAGGAGTGTTGTTCGGCCTGCCGCAGCAAAAAGTAGATTTTTATTAATAAATAATCATGTTCACTATCATATAGGCCCTTACTGGCTGCACATACCAAGCTTATTGCTGTGGAACGCTGAGTAGAGAGCATAGGTAACGGTTTGAGTCAGAGTTATGAGACAGTCCAAAGTCAATATTAGACATACCAAATCATAGTGATGAAATGTTACAAATTAGGACATAGTAAGATTTACAATCTTATAACTTACTTCAAGTCAAAGTGTGGACTAAGTGTCTCAATTATATATATATGTGTTTTGTTTTCTAACCTTTATTGCATGTGTCTCTTTTCCTGGTCTAGTTTCCCTTTAACTCTTCCAGGAAGCTCTCGTTGGCCACATGTGTACATCGTCCCTTTCTAACATCTTACAAACATTCAGTTTGGCTTGATCAGATATGGAGATTAAATTGCTAAGAAAAAGGTTGATATTGTGATACAGACAGAACGCTGACTGTGACATTTACAAATATAACAGCTGATTCCTTCATGAGTAACTGATTTACATATGACAGCAATGGGTTTAACATGGTAGAGTGAAGAGCAGCAGCAGGGCGAGAGATCAATAACCGCGTCAGGGTGGGACATCCAGTATAAGGCTGCAAACAATCACTTTCAGAGCAATTAATGCAGTCCACTTCCATGTGTCTTACGTCAATCCACATCAATACAATCAGTACATGTTTGTTCTGAATGACAAGGTATGTACGTCATGTAACTTCCCTATTTACGTGGCGCTTCTTTGCCCAAATTAACATTGAGTCAGAGTCCGACCTACAGCAGGACACTTAAACCAGGTCATAAACATGCAGGCAGAACGGTCTTTCGTTGGGATAGGGCTGTGAAATTAATACATTTTTAATTGCAATTTCGGCTCCCAACAATCAGAAAAACAGAATATAACAATTATTCTGCACATTGCACCGGGTTTCTGCTATATGTATACTATTGCTCCTGTGCATAGCGCTCAAAGCCAACATGAAAAAGCGTGGCGATGTCCCCTCAGCATTTTGTTTTGTTGCTAACTGTGTGTAAAATGAGTGGCTGACATTAATGCGCCCATATTCGGCTCATTTTCAGGTTCGGAAATTGTGTTTTGAGGTTGTACCAGAATAGGTTGACATGGTTTCATTTTCAAAAACCACTTCTTCTAAACAAGTGTGCACTTCTTTTGTAGATTATGGCGAACTAGTGTGTGTTATAGCAGTGTTCAGCCTTTGAGAACGAGCTAGCATGCTAGCGCTAGCATGTGCTACGGTTAGCCACCTCGTCTCCAGTGACGTAGAAAGCCGTACAGATGTTGAACAGCTCACCCGGAGACTGAAGACAGAGGACACTCAGAAACCGGATCGCACTCAAAACACCATGGATGGGTTTTCTAAGTGTGTATGCATGTGGAAGCACCAGAGACACAAAGTAACACCCCAAATCCCAGTGATCCCAAGTGATTTTTTTCATAATATGGGCACTTTAACATATTGCTTCTTTGAACAGGTTTTAGTCTGCGGTATCCCTGAATCAGGATGTTTCTGTAAGGTAAGGAGAGATGATTCCAGACAAGAGTAATGGTACCGGTTTGGTACGGTGTTACAGGGCGGGGTATACCATCCCAGGCACGTTTCAGGCAACATTATGTAGGTAGGTAGGTAGGTAGGTAGGTAGTAATGACAGCATAGTGGTCATAGTGAGTGAACATGTCGGTAAGCCCCCATCAATGTTGTTGAGGTCGTTTTTGTTTTTTATGAATATGCTGATTTAGCTTTGCCAAAATGTTGGAGTCATGTTTTCAGACATTTATATTTTTTGGGACAAAGCGTCCCCAATATACTCGGCGGCCCCCCTGCAATGACTGAGGACCCCCTGTTGAAGATCACTGCCTTAGACAGATGCTAATAAAACAGATTATACAGTATACTACAGCTGACTTCCTCTCCTAACTAGTAGCAGGTCTCTGTTGCAGAGGCTAATCCTGCCGAGTGTCTAATCCCACATGCGGGGGAAGGACCTCTGTATTCATTTAACAGAGCATGGACGTCATCATAGGCTACGTCTGCATCACTGGACTCCTGGAAATCATTGATGAATACAAAAAGGTGTCAGCTCCATAAAAAAGGTATTGTTATTTTCCAATATAGCAATATAGATGTCAATTTCCAAACCTTTCCTAGTGTTGTTGCTGCCAGCGGTACTGTGAACATGCACGCTCAAGATAATTAGTCAGTGTCACAATTCTGTCCCTAATTTAACTGAACATTTTAAATATGGTTGGTGATTTAGTCTCAATTTTGATTTAACTTTGTCTTTGCTAACGTTTCATTTATTTTTACTTCTCCACTTGGTTCCATGTCCATGTGACCATGTGTGTGCATGAGGCAGTAACAGGCGTGAACATCTGACACTGATAACAAATGTTCCCCACCCACCTGTTGCACTTCCATCATCTGATAAAACCACAGCTATCTACAACATCGTCAGCTATCAGCTGCTATCTGCAAGTTATTCTCTGCCAAGTGACCATTTAGGATCAATTACTGCAACCTCAGCATTCACTCGTCTCCACTCACAATGTGGATTATGCATTGATGCAAGGGTTGGTCCGAAGTCAGGCTGGTTGATGATTGCTGAGACATTCTGGGCAAGTCAGCGTGTTGTTGGATGGACGTAAGGTGAGGTGATAGTCAAGTTCAACCTTTGGATGGAATCACATTTATGGCACAGCCCACATAACCATCGGCTGTTAATGAAGATGATATGGATCAACAGATTAGGTGCATAGTGCACTGCTGGAATGCTGTACACTACGATTATCTCCTGTTGAAAGCACAGTCATAGGCAGGGCCGGGGTATGCATTGTCTTGCAAGGCTGCAGCCAATCATGTTTCCATGTAATCTGTGGAATTTCATTCATTTTTTTTTCCCCCCCATGACCTTTATGGCAGGTTCCACCCAAATATGTAACCAATGAAGCAGCAATAATCCATCCATCCATCTACTGTAGGTATGCTGATTTCAAGTTCTCTTAACAAGTAAGCCGGATCCTTTCACCAATTCCAACATCAAAAAGGGGAATTCAGACAACAGTGGATCTGAAAAAAGAAACAGTTTAAAGCTGGGCTACTGATGGGTAAGTGAACCAGTCATGTAAAGTAAGCAAGCTTCATATAATCCATTTACTGCACCATAGGGGGGACGGGAATCTGCCTGTGGCACAGGAGGTAGTCTGGCTTAGCCGGACCTTCCTCCACAGCACTGCGTAGGAAGGTCTGGCTAGTCCACACAACATTCCAGGATAAGAGAAAAACCTGCTCTGGTTTATTGGCATTTCTTCAAACCAATCACAATCATCTTGGGCAAAGCCCCGGACACAATGACGCCGCCGCTGCTGAATAGTCTCAGGAAGGAAGTTGTTTTGGTGAAACGTGTACGTTCAGAAGTGGTTTTAGTTGTCAACAGAAAACTCTGATTGGACAGATAGTCTAGCTAGCTGTCTGGATTTACCCTGCAGAGATCTGAGGACCAGGTAACCATAGTCCTCAGATTGGACAGATAGTCTAGCTAGCTGTCTGGATTTACCCTGCAGAGATCTGAGGACCAGGTAACCATAGTCCTCAGATTGGACAGATAGTCTAGCTAGCTGTCTGGATTTACCCTGCAGAGATCTGAGGACCAGGTAACCATAGTCCTCAGATTGGACAGATAGTCTAGCTAGCTGTCTGGATTTACCCTGCAGAGACCTGAGGACCAGGTAACCATAGTCCTCAGATTGGACAGATAGTCTAGCTAGCTGTCTGGATTTACCCTGCAGAGATCTGAGGACCAGGTAACCATAGTCCTCTGATTGGACAGATAGTCTAGCTAGCTGTCTGGATTTACCCTGCAGAGATCTGAGGACCAGGTAACCATAGTCCTCAGATTGGACAGATAGTCTAGCTAGCTGTCTGGATTTACCCTGCAGAGATCTGAGGACCAGGTAACCATAGTCCTCTGATTGGACAGATAGTCTAGCTAGCTGTCTGGATTTACCCTGCAGAGATCTGAGGACCAGGTAACCATAGTCCTCAGAAATCAGCCGCAGGTTAGAACGCATAGACAAAGAAAGAGGAAGGGGACGGACATCTGGTGGAACCGGAACAATCCGGGAAATTAAATGTCGTCGATATAGACTACATCGGTGACCAGAGATAGATTGCCACCTTTCTGTCTTTCACTCATACTTTGGCTTTGTACCTCAGAGCGTGTAGCAAAGAGCCACAGGGCATGTCTTTTACTATCTCCATAAATGTCTTCTTTACATCCCCAGCATCACTTGTCATAGCAATGCATGCATTTTAATCCATTTGAATATTACTTTCTGATTTCATTTTCAGTTGTTTCAAAGCATGAACCCGGAAAACCAGTGTCAGCAGAGCCACGCAAAGCAAAACAGTGCAGGAGGCAGGCCAACTATTATTATAATAATAATAATAATAATAATAATAATAATAATAATCTACCCTAATGATCCCTGCAGACACAGTAGTAGCAGTCGCACATACCAATTCTTAGAGGTATGCTGTGCCTGTCAAACACATACTGTTGGGAATTGTTATCTAGTGGAACATACCATATCTATGTGTCAACCAATACCAAACCAACTATCCATCCATCCAGCTGTCCGTCCATCCTTTAGCGACCGAACAGTATGCATGTTATATTGGAGGTTGGGTGGCTAAAATCCCTTTGAATGGGTGCCGTGTAGAGCTGGGCGATAAAGAAAAACAAATATCACAATATTTTTTACCAAATACCTCAATGTTGATATTGCATCGATATTGTGGGGTTGACTCTTGGTGCTTTCTTAAAATATTAACACAATGACATTTGTGATAAATGGTCATCAGTAATGTGGATCCAATGACTATGTGGGTAAAGGCAAATAACAGAACAGCTAGAACAGTCTGAAAAGTTCAGAACTTGACATCACTTTACTGTTATAATATAGCCTTTAAAACACTTGTGTCATCACAATATGACGATATTTAAATTCAAGACAATATCTAGTTTCATATCAATATAATATCGATATATTGCTCAGCCCAAGTGCCATTGTACTGTATCAAGGAACCACTACACCACTAAATGTGGATTCATCTGAAAATAGTCCCCAGCAAATGCACAAATTCTTCCAGCTTGAACAACAGCTGCTAAAGAACAACTGGGACCTGCCTTGTTGGAAAAAAATAATCATTTCCAAAGATTTGAGTCTCCAGTAGGAACCAATGAGTTTGGGTCTGAGTGCCACAGACACGACAGAAATCTAAAAAAGGTATTGAGAGATGGAGAAACCCATTGTTGGTTTGGGTCTTTTGTGGCATTTGTTAATAAGAAAACTACAGAACAACACCAGCATCTTCCTTTAACCTTTGCCTTAGATAGCTTTGATTACCTTTGATAGCTAACTGTAGTTAGCCCAGCCAGCTTGACTACCACAAAGCTCAGTTTCGTGCATTGCGGTGCACACATGCAGCCACTTTCCTGGCGAGTCCTTGCGACTGACACAAGTCCATAGGTGTCCGAGCCAGACTCCAGCGCATCCACCTGCAGCTGTGTGTCTGCTTGCCACGCTCCGTTGTGTAGGACGAAGATTTTTTTTTTAAAGATTTTTTACTTTTTATTTGTTAGAATATTATATTTAACTATTTAACTTATAGCATTAATCATTTAGAATTCACAAGAGGCAGCAAGCAGCCATTGTAACCATTCCCTAAGCCTGTTGAATATCAGAGGTTAATGGTTTTACAGCATGCTGTAGTTAAACATCAGATCCTGTGCTCTGACCTGGTGTCACATAATGAGTGCTGGCTTGTTAAGAGGACCTTGGACCGCGGGTGAAACACTGAACAGTATGTGATGTGAAACCTTTATGACTATCTCTGAGCATAATTCCACAGAGAGAAACGGCTGTATCTCAAACATGTTGTACATTTTAGTGTGGGAGGATGAAAGGGAGCCATGGGCTGCCGTGCAGCACCTCTCACATCAGCCTCCTGAAACCAGCCAGTCGAAAAGAGTCCGGGGACTGCTACAGTCCCACTCAATGGCTCTGATCACTAGGTTTGTGGCTGAAATTTGTGAAAAAATGTCTTCATTTCATAAAGTCAAAGATCTTGTACCGCCTTTATCATCTACATTGGCCACTTGTAGTTCACATTTATCTATTTTTGATCTGTTTTGTTCTTTGGTAAGAACAGAATGTATGCACACTCAAGAACACATTACAAAGCTGATGCTTGTGTAAAATAATTGGTTCCTGTGCTTTCTTCACTTTACAGTTGTATGCTGTTATAGGATTTAAATAAAAATAGTATTTGAATCATTTAACATTAATACTTTTTTGTATGATTTAACAAAGAATTATGGTCTTCTAAGAGAAGTAAAACAGAACACTAACACCATCTCACTATCTGCTAGCTGCCTACCTATAAGACCGACTCCACAGGGCCCTACACATTAAGTCAGAGCTGGGGGGGGGGAAAGCTGACTGAAGATTTGAAAATATGTCTACTTTACGATCTAGCAGCCCACTTTAACTGTAGTTTTAAACAAACAAACTGTTAAACATACATTTCAAACTAATTCCCAGTGGCTTAGGCCTGGTGGGGGGCAATTTAGGTGATGCCCATACTGTTGAGCCGTACCCTGACTGTGTGCTCGGCTCACAATAAACGTGGTAACATTTAGCTTCGTCTTTATTGCTGGAGGAAGTTGTTAGCTTACATTATCAACACAAACTACACAGAACCGCTGCCACATGTAGCATTATGCTTATCATGAACTGGCTGAGAGAAAAACAAACAATGTCGCTTCAGCACTATAGCAACTCGCTACAAGGACAGGAAGTGGTTTTCTCATTGGTTCCACCCCAACAGCTAGCAACTCGTCTGCTGACAGAGGAACCTGCTGTGTGTGTGTGTGTGTGTGTGTGTGTGTGTAGAAGTGGCGTCTACTAACAAAATCTGCAACCGTACCACTC
The DNA here is from genome assembly GCA_013375575.1 of Percina caprodes. Taxonomy (NCBI): domain Eukaryota; kingdom Metazoa; phylum Chordata; class Actinopteri; order Perciformes; family Percidae; genus Percina; species Percina caprodes. The sequence continues at coordinate 213,870 of JABXJD010000220.1, forward strand.
AGGTTCAAAGATGTGAATTAGCACTAAACCACAGAAATGATCTTTCCCCCAGGGAAACAAAAGGAGAACGCATGTCAAATCAAGCTCAGTGGAGTGTCACAGGCAAAAGGCACCCAGCTTTATAAAAGATAGTGAAGAATTGTTCACATTTATCGTTGTGTTATTTCCCCACACACCTCGCCCTCGTCTCAATGAGTTTGGTCGTGCTGTATTCTTAATTTAGCAGCTGCTGAGCCCAGAGCTTGACGTATGTATGTAACTTGGCATAAATGCATTCAGAGTTTGAGAGGAGGAGAGACTTGGCTTGCACCAGATGTAATTATAATCCCCGTTTAATCTTGACGGATCGGCAGCCTGTCATTGGACAGCTTAACTTCACGGTCAACATGATCACAGCAGTGATGTCGAGTCTCCCGTCTTCTCAGCGTCACAAGCCTATCCTTGGTTAACTTTAAGTGGAAAATGCTGAAAACTGAATGAATGAATAAATGTTCTCTATTACCCACCATAAAAGGACTGTAAGGGAAGCTTATGCAACCACCAGGCTATTTTGTATCTGTGTATCTGTGTGTGTTCATTTAGACTATGTCCCCAAGAAAACAGTGGGGCAGTGAGGACATAATGCCAGCAGCTCTTTTATGAAGTTTGTTTTTGGATGGCAGCCAAAATACAGAACCATCTGACGGAAAGCTGCTACCGCAGGCAATGGCATCAAGATCTGGTCCGAGTGGAAAAGTTTTTTTCACTTCTGTTCATAAGAAACTTCACTTTGGAGGTAACTATAATAGACACACACTGTAAATGTTAGTTACTGTAAGTACAATTTAATTAGTGGTTCTGATGTTGGGAATTTACAACAATTATTCTCCAATGTTTTTGTCACTTAAGAAGACAGCAGTGTTGTCATTTTCTGTCTTTGGTAAGCGACCAATCAGAGAGGGTCTAAAAAGGACATTACGTGTTTGAGTCGGATTGGCCGACTGATGGGGTTACTATGCCAAACGTTAGTTAGCTCAAGCAATCAGACTGAATATATATTATATATACACACTTTTCTCTTTCTCACACACGCAAGCACAAAACAGGAACCGAGCTGAGGAAACGCCATCATAAGTGAGGAAACACCAGAGGCCAGATACTTTAAAAACCAAGAGACTACACAGCAGTGATGCACTACTCAACCCACCCACCACAAGTTATTAGTAACTTAGAAAAGACACTGCAAAACAAGAAGTCTTAAATGTGTTAAAGTGCGTCACCGCTAAAATACTCGATTTAGCTGTTGTTTTTCATCTCCATTTTATCAACGTTGACCACATGCAGTCCTTATCCCCCCTGCTCACCTTAGCTCACCTGTTAGAGCGTGCACACCATGTGAGTCGGGCGATTTACTGCATGTCTGCCCCTCTCTCTCTCTATAAATATCTAATAAATGTTAATTGCATAATACAGGTTTCATTAACCCTAAATGGTCTTGATTTGCCTAACTTACAGTTCAAAACAAGATCTTCAATTTACTATGATATTAAACAGAACAGCAGCACAATTGAAAGGCTGGAACCAGCAAATGTTTGGCATTTTTGGCTTGAAACGGGTATTGTATGTACATACACCGTTTCAGCACTATAAAAACTGCTAAATGCTTCAATATTACACTGACACAAAATATTATACTGATTGGTTGCAACTTCTGTACTGAAGAAGTCATGCAGGTGCAGAATCAAACCTGTCTAGAATCTATTGCGGTTATAATGAACCTGCAGACTTCTGACAATGGAATAAATGTTGGAAACTGCGGGTACAGAGTAACATGACAGTAATCTTGATTTATAGCGTTCACTTCTCTAAAGGCAATAAAGTGCCAGAATAATTGTTCTTTCCCAGGCTTATATGAGCTGAGAGATAAGAGATGCTGTAAAACACTGAAGGAGAGAGCTGCCTGACGGCCTTCATTTTGAGTCGGAGGTCCAAAGTCTTGGGATATTCTGTACCTGCAAACAGGGAGTGGAAGCCCGATGCACGCATGGTGGAAAAAGGCCCTGAAGACAGCAGGGCAAACCTAGAGTCTGTATGCTCGCCAAATGGTAACCAATGGATTGTCAGGAGTTTAAATGCATCAACTAGGGCTGCAGGATGTTGGGGAAAAAAACTGACCGACATTGTGTTCATATAATACTATCAATCCAAGATAAAGTCAATGATATTAATAACGTATGCACGTTGCTTCCTCCAAATGTCAGGCAGTGGTCGACGAGCCTGCTTTGTTTGTTTGATAAATTGACCATCATTGATTGTGATTGGTGGTTGGCTGTGCATGCAGAGCCTGCATGTCACGCACAAGCAACAAACTGTGTATCCAAGAAGACTTGAATCAGTGTGAATTACGTTACATCAGACGCAGACTGCTGTTGTAGATTAGTGTTATGTTTCCAGCTTCACGGCTCCCAGCCGTAACATCAGTGGGGACAGACGCCTTGATTCTCAAGGCTAACTGTATTAGCATTAGCCTGGCTGGAAGCCTCTGCGGTGTTATATGGCCGGGAGAAGACACTGTGTCCGTTTACGGTACTTTTCTACACACAGAGAGCCTCAGTTGCCGTTACAAACCCCGTCGCACTAACGCTACGCCACATCCACGCGGCTACCCGTCTTAAAGGCTCGGCCGCTAACAACCCTGTAAAAGGAGAGCGGTGACAGTATACTTTTCTATCATGCAGCAATAAAGTTGTAGCGTTAACATCCCTCATGCTGCGATGAGACTATCGCTCATGATTAATGATTTATCGCTCATTAATTTTGCAGCCCTAGCATTAACCTTTTTATTTTGATCAAGAACCTCCTTAAAACCTTGCGTCAACACTTTTAACGCTAGGGCTCAAAAACCTTCGCTACCGGTACCGGTTCCTGAAACTTTTAAGTAATATTTTACGTTACGGCACAAATCAAACCTCCTTAAAACCTTGCGTCAACACTTTTAACGCTAGGGCTCAAAAACCTTCGCTACCGGTACCGGTTCCTGAAACTTTTAAGTAATATTTTACGTTACGGCACAAATCTTTTGCATGCATGCTAATTGGCTCACTGCCGCTGATGAGATTTAGTCCTTAGGGATTGAAATTGGATGTTGAGTGACGAGGCATTTTTCAATACTTTAATTCAGTCAGTGCCTAAAAAGTATTGAATTTGTTACCCAGTCCTATTTAAAACACACACACACACACACACTCACTCATTTAGGGTCCTATTATTTCATCATGTGTTTGACATTTTGTACAGAACAAACTAGTGTTTCATCCTGTGGCCAGCCCCCTCTGGCCCACCCCCACACACTCTGCCCCTATCCCCACTGTGTTAAGTGAGGGTGTAGGTATTTCAGGGTCAGCATGGCCTCCTTGTTGAGGCGTGAGAGTCCTCTCTCTCCTTTCCTCCCTGGCCCACAAGCCTTTCTCCTCATGCAAACACTGTGGACAAAGCCTCTTTCTGCTGCTGGGGATCTCTATGGTGACCAAAAGAAGGCCCTCGATGTGGTGGAGCGCTGAGTCGCCGGAGGCCAGGATGTTACTATAATATGATGACATGCTCATTCAGTTCATGCTTTCATCTTCCAGGTAAAAAAAACGATCTCTTACGTATAAGAGATCCAAGTCTTTGCCAAGATCCCGAGGATTTTGTTTCATTTAGTGTGAAAACGTTTGCTGACTGAGCCCTGGAGAGCAATACCAAGTCTCAAAGAAAGGCGCTACTGTTTGTAGGGTAAGGTACTCAAAAGTATAGAGTATAGAAAAATGCCTCGCCATTCAACAGCCAATTCACCTTTTGCACGTGACGTCACACTTTACTCGCGCGACTTATGAATGACAGACAGCGGAAGAACTGTGCTGTAGACGGACGGCAAGCCAAACGCGTGCGTGCGGGCGCTTTCATATAATAAAATGGTTATTTCTTGTTGTGCGGTGGGCTGTGCCATTAGACAGGGTAAAGCCAATATATATTTTTATTGGATAGCATTTGATGGGGAGAGAAGGCAGCGCCAGGGCCCGTCTCTCCCCTTTTCTACGTATACCCCCCCCCCCTTCAGTCCGTTTAGATTTAGATTTAAAATATTAAAATGATATTCAATAGTTAATCCTTGTCTCTAATATAAGTGCATTGCTTATTTTTTTTTTTTAAATGGACGTATTGAAACTGATACGTTGCTATTTTTTAGACCCCGCAGTATACCGCATTACCGTCCAACCATAGCTGCTGCACTCGGCCTGCAACAGATGTCTGATTAATGAAGACAGTAAGTGCAACCCTTATGAACCATGGGCCTGGTGCACCGACCCTTTATGTCGTCAAACTAGCAAAAGTGGATTTGGACACGCCCTAAACACACCTGCGCCATGCGCTTCACGCCGTGCACGTAGATCGTGTAGTGCAGTGCTCACACCACATCAACACATCACTTCCGGCAAACCTGATGTAGAACAATGAGAGCAAAACGACGTCATCCAATCTGTTTGAACTGAATATTCTCTGGTCTAGCTCAGCTAAAAACACAATATCCGTCTGCCCGTTAGCGTGTCGGTCACTACCAGCGTGTAACCGGCTCAACTACCAACAACGTCATCTTCACATCTGTTCAACACGCTTAACTGTCCTGCTGTTACAGGCGTAAAATAACCACAGACGGTCGCGTTGTTTATCGCTGCAGTTCATGGCGGTGCGCTGCTGCAGAATGAATATAGGGGAAACAATAGATATTTGGCTTTGTTCTTGGCATGAAAAAAAGATTTTTGTGGCCTGGTCTAAAAATAACCAAGTATCCTATTCTTTTGGTACGCCCCGAATAAAAACCATTTCCTATTCTCAGAGCTCCATACACATAAACACCTCCACAATTAGGCAATTTTAAATCCGGGCACAGACTTTGCACTGGCTAAAACAGTTACATAGCCTACAAAATCTTGCCATGCTTTTTCCATGAATACCCTTACAAAAGTATTTTTATAACAGACAACAAGAGCCTGTTCTTTCAAAGTGGTGGGATTATGCTAATCCAAGGAAACAAACATGTAATTCAAATGCTAAAAAAAAAGTCATTCAACTGCGGATGTAGTGGAAGGTCTCAGTCCCAGTCAGGGCATCAGATCACTGGGATTGTAATGTATTGGTAATTGTTGATTGTATTTAGATATTATTGGTCGGACTGTTGAGCTAAAGCTATGCTAGTTGTTGGCATTTGACCCTCCCTGTACACATTCATAGCAACACAAAAGACAGGAGGGTGTACAGTTAGAAACTCTGATAATAGAGAGGCGTGGTTTACTTCATAGGCTATGTACCTGTGTTATCTGGTACATTATCTGGGTCACATGACGGTGACATAACCAAAAGATGGATCCTGGGATTCATTCACAACTTAGTGTAAATAATGACGGCCTGTCTGGCTGAGAGGCATCAATGTGACTAAGCCTCTGGTCCGACAAGTCAAACCTGAAGCAGAGAGACTGACAGGCATTAATATGACAAAGACTCCTGTTCAACAGGAATGAAAGAGGCCTGGAACATTTCCCTGTGCTAGGTCACCTTTCCGTCCTAGCTTAAAGCCTCACTGGCACAGTGAGTGGCTACTTAATAGTAGAGATGTTCCATTTTTTTTCCTTTTTGATACAGATCCCTATACCTGAATTTGCAAATCGGCCAAAAGCGAGTACCCATCTGATACCAGTAAAAAATAACATATATACATTTTTTAACAGCAACCAACGCTGTATGGATATGGCATGATTTCTATTGTTGTTGTATAGCCTGGCTCAGGTTAAACATGAACGCCATACAACTTTCTTTTATTAGCTACTTCGACAGTTAGACATAAATAAATAAATCTAGGAACAAAGCTCTGACTAATGGAACGATCTCTGCTAGCACCGCGCATACACACATTTTTATATTTGTTTCCATTTCTGTATCTATTGTTCATGTCATCAATGTTAAATGTCTGTTTGTGTGCTTATGCACCATTCAGGCAGACTCCATCTTACTGTGGCAATAAACCCTATTCTCATTTCTGACACTTGTTCGCCCGTGCATCAACACATGGTAATTACCTGAAATCAGTTCTTCTTAAAACAGTAGTTGCTAGTGACAGCACAGCTACAGTTTTAGAGCGGCGAAGAAGAACTGATTTCTGGGAAAACGGTGAACCTAGATCTTTTTCTGGGGCTAATACAATGATACAAAATTGGTGCAAAGACTTGCGTACTCTGCGATCCCCGATCCAGAAGATTATATTAGGCTATATCGGAATCAGAAAAACTCTACTTAATAGGGAATCTATTTCACATTACCTTTGCAGCTCAGAGGCAGGGCTGGCCTCAGATCAGATAAGAGATAAATCAAGGGCACTGCTGTTTGGCTGATGATTTGGAAAAAATTTTTAGGATTTTTGCATAAATGTGAGAAGTTCTATTTATGAAGTGTGTCACTTGATGAATTTGAAAATCTGGATAGTTTGTCAACAACACTGTTCCCATACTAAGTAACTGGATCAAATTTAAAAGTAAGTGGACCCTGAGTCGAGGCCTAGGGTGTTTTGTACCATAACACACTGATCCAAAGGCCACTGGGTTACATTACTGATCTAATTCCCACAAATGTTACAACAATATGATACTGCGTTGTGATGTGCTGATACAAGATCACATATGATAGAAGATTTTATTAATAAGGCCCACTCCTATTCACAGGTCAAGAGCAGCTGGTTAACAGAAGCGGTCTCAAGGTCTTAGAAACAATTCATCACCAGAGCTTTGCTGTACCTTGGTACTGGAGCTGACACTCAGCCTCCCCGACCTGTCCGAGCTCTCCGAGGAAGCATCCCCGTTCTCAGGCGGGACAGGGCTGGACTCCCTCGGGGTGCCGTTGCTCTTTGAGTCCCCGCGGTCGGAGTCGCTGTCCTCCCCGGGCAGGGGAATCCCCTCCGTGACGAACTCTTTCCGGCACTGCAGGTTGTGTTTCTTGAGCAGCTCCGCCGTCTCGCCGTCCACCACGATAACCTCCAGAGCCCCGGTTGTGGACCGTATCCTGGCGACCACTTGCTGATGGCTCTCGCCCTCCACGCTCTCTCCATTGACGAACACCAGGCGGTCGCCCGCCAGAAGCCCGGCCGCGGAGGCGGGAGTGTCGGGCTCCACGAGCCTGATAAACTGCCCGGTCTTGCCCTTCTCCCCGTGCAGGTGGAACCCGTAGCCGCTGGGTCCTTTCTCCAGCACACACAGCCTGGGTCGGAGGTTTGACATCTTGTTACCCTTTCTAACCGACGAAAACTTTTCTACTCACTTTTCTGAACCACTTGAAAGGCTGGAAACAGGGAGCCACGAAATTACTGACACCTGTTGGGCCAACTGACTTCGCTCGAGCTCCACTTCCGCTGAACTGAGTCCCAGTTCACTCTCCGCTGCTGGTGTTGCGTTTTCACCGCGCCGCTCGGTGCTCGGATCCTCCCCCTATGACCTGCTATGTTGCAATCTTCTCTTTCACCTCCAATCCGACCACGTCCCGTGCTCGCTGCTCACCGGAGGTAGTGACAAACAACATAAAGCTGCCATCGGGCTTTTCAAAATAAAAGCTCGTACTGTTCAGACGGCCGTACTGTAACGGGTTAATAACGGCCTCTGCCTGTCCGATAATTAGAATATCAAAACTACAATGTAACGTTATAGAGAATGGGTTTTAACCCTTGTGTTGTCTTCCCGGCAAAATTGAATATCAAGACTTTTTTTGAACTTTTTTTCTTACATTTGTCCTTTTTTCAACACTTTTGACGCTTTTTTTTTTAATGTCCAACACTACGTAACACTAACTTATTAACTTTAGTTTTACAGTTATTTTTGGAATTTATGTCAATAAAACTCATTTATAGGAAATTATACCTAATGTTTGAGTTAGAAAAGCAGAAATTAGGAATTATTGAGACTAAAATTAAAGGAATGGATGTTGATGATAATCACAGACTGGAATATGTCAACTTTTACTCTCAATACTATTTCAAAACCACTTCAATTGTTTGTTTTCAAATGCTATAAAATTGAATAAGACGCCCCAAAATTGAAAGTAGAGATTTGTACTTGGCAAAGAGCGTTGTGTGGAATCAATCATGTTATTTTGGGGAATTAAAAAGAATATTGATATAGGAAAACGGGTCAATTTGACCCGAGGACAACATGAGGGTTAAAAGCTGGATACCAATGTCATTTAGACTTAAATTTGAATTTCCAGGGTGAGAAAATATAAAGGCCTAACGTTACCTATGCTAAATAAATAATAAATAATAATAAATTCAACAATTTCAAACCCATTTCCCATCAGAATGTATCCCTGGCAGAGAATGGAAACCAATAAAGCTTTAAGAAAAACATAGAAATGACTTTAAATGACACAAATAATTTTTGTTGGATTTATGACCTCAGCATCTTTAAATCCTGGCTACTAGCAACAACATATTGTGTTATAAATAATAATAATAATACATTTTTGGTTTCTGTATGTTTTTCATAGACTATCCTACATGATTTGTTACAGTGCCATTTCAATGCATTTGTATAGTTCAATATTATAAATAAATAGTTAGTATATCCATGATGTTCCACTTCCGGGATTGCTCTGTTGCCGACGGAAATTCTACCGGATTTCACTCATTAAGGCTGGATATCCGTTGCCTTGGGCTTTCTCTGTGTTGGTGTTCTAACCTCTGGTGGATTTCTGAGGACTATGGTTACCTGGTCCTCAGGTCTCTGCAGGGTGAATCCAGACAGCTAGCTAGACTATCTGTCCAATTTGAGACTATGGTTACCTGGTCCTCAGATCTCTGCAGGGTAAATCCAGACCGCTAGCTAGACTATCTGTCCAATCTGAGGACTATGGTTACCTGGTCCTCAGATCTCTGCAGGGTAAATCCAGACAGCTAGCTAGACTATCTGTCCAATCTGAGGACTATGGTTACCTGGTCCTCAGATCTCTGCAGGGTAAATCCAGACAGCTAGCTAGACTATCTGTCCAATCTGAGGACTATGGTTACCTGGTCCTCAGATCTCTGCAGGGTAAATCCAGACAGCTAGCTAGACTATCTGTCCAATCTGAGGACTATGGTTACCTGGTCCTCAGATCTCTGCAGGGTAAATCCAGACAGCTAGCTAGACTATCTGTCCAATCTGAGGACTATGGTTACCTGGTCCTCAGATCTCTGCAGGGTAAATCCAGACAGCTAGCTAGACTATCTGTCCAATCTGAGGACTATGGTTACCTGGTCCTCAGATCTCTGCAGGGTAAATCCAGACAGCTAGCTAGACTATCTGTCCAATCTGAGGACTATGGTTACCTGGTCCTCAGATCTCTGCAGGGTAAATCCAGACAGCTAGCTAGACTATCTGTCCAATCTGAGGACTATGGTTACCTGGTCCTCAGATCTCTGCAGGGTAAATCCAGACAGCTAGCTAGACTATCTGTCCAATCTGAGTTTTCTGTTGACGACTAAAACTACTTCTGAACGTACACATGTTCCACCAAAACAACTTCCTTCCTGAGACTATTTAGCAGAGGCACCGTGGCTCCGTCCGGAGCTTAGCACCGCCCAAGACGGAAGGAAATTCCAATAAACCAGAGCATTTAAAACAAATTTTTTAACCCATCATAATTTACTCCTGCATACTTTGCACTCTTCATTGCACTATTGCCTCAACCTGTCTATATTGTTTCTGTTTCTGTAGAGTGTGTATATATATTAATGTGTATATATAGGCCTATTAGTGTGTAAAGGCTTATTAGATTGTATACATTATTTGTTTTGTTTTGTGGTTTGTTTTGTATGAGTAAGCATGTTGTGAGCAATGATGATCCAAAGCTAAATTCCTCGTATGTGTCTTCATACCTGGCCAATAAAGCTGATTGGGATTCTGAATGCTGTGTGGTCTTGTCAAACCTTCCTCCGCAGCGCTGTGGAGGAAGGTCTGGAAAAGCAAGACGCTGTGTTGGGAAGTCAATAATAACTCTCAGCGTCACAATAAGGGGAAAAGCACAGGTGTTACAAAAATATTCAATAAAAGTGGAGTAGAATAGGTGGGCATGCAGTCAGGACCGGGGCCTTACTGGGTTTCCTTGGTCTCCTGAATGTGTTCCTCCGCCTCCTGTCTGAGGAAGCATGGGCTTGGCAATGGAATGGAATTGGACAGGGTTATAACACCTGACATAGGAAGTGTGATCAGAGCGCCGGTGTTACAGTCCGGGAGGCATTCTCTGTTGAAGAATGACAATCTTTAAACCTCTGAGGGCTTTTAAGGTTTACTTTGAAAGATCTTTAAGCAATTTGAACTTTTCCAGCAACTTTCAAAAATCACAACGTGCAACACAGTTCGGCCAATGGAAGGTAACAACGTCACATATAATGTCTATGAAGATGCAGAATGGCCACAAGATGGAGTCATAAACTTCTGACTTTGATTCTGACAAGTGTAGGACTATATCTTAAGCGTCAGTCATAAAGATGATTTATGACACTTTGCTGGGCCACAAACAGGATTTTGGATGACAATATGGGTATGGACTAATCACTGAATAGTTTTCATGATTTAAAAATATTCCCCAATAAAAGAAATTACTTTTCACACTCCTTCAGCCCCAATTTAGCACAATAAGTCTTGTTTTGAGCCCCCTGAACAGTTATCTTTCACCCCTTTTGGGAAGTGGGTTATCTTTCATATTTTTTGAGGGGGGACATACCTGCCTCTTCAAAATATTGAGGCACTCTCCACCTGGCAACAGTTGTCATGCAGCTGATGTGCAGATTGGACACTTTGACACAGACGCACAGCGCGAAGCCTAATTCTTCTGCAGGCTTTCATCATAAATGACATGGTTTCATTATTATTATTATTATTATTATTATTATTATTATTATTATTTGTTGGCGGCTATGAGCACAGCAGCATTTAACACAGCAGCTGCAGATAGACATGCATGCATTTATGTACTGTACGTATGAATATCATTGATTCATGTTTAGTGCAGCACTCTTTGTGTTCTTGTTGACAGTAACAGGAAAACTGGACTTGTATGTAGATATTTTATGATGTTATATAGTTTGTTATGTTTCCTGTTGGGAAATTAGGTTGCAGCAGTGCTTCCGGCTCAGATCTCTTTTTGTCACAGTGGTGGTTGCAATGATCACGCTTTTATTTTGAAGGTTCCATCTGCAAATAGAAAGTTTTGTTTCTATTTATTCCTGGAGGTTCATTACATTTTCATAGATTGCAATCGCTCTCTCTCCGTCGCTTTCTCTCTCTCTCATTCTCTATTTCTATCTCTTTCTCTCTCATTCTCTCTCTATCTCTTTCTCTCTCTCTCTCATTCTCTTTCTCTCTCTCTCTCATTCTCTTTCTCTCTCGAATTCAAATTGCTTTATTGGCATTAATGTCAGAAAAACAATATTGTCAAAGCATCAAGGATAATACAATTCAATGATAACACAATGACAAAAAAATACGCACATGCAATTTATAGAGTAAATTAAAATGTATACATTTAAAAAGAGAAACAAGAAAGTCATAGGACTCAATGAGAAGGCAGAGTAAACTCTCTCTCTCTCCCACACACACACACACACCACACACACACACACACACATATGATGAACAAACATAAGTATATATATATATATATATATATATATCAGTTAAAAATAGTTTATTTCTTATGCAGCATACAGCACAGCAAAGACATCTTTTGGCAGTGTGCTCGGACAGCAACCAACTGTTCAATGAGTGTAAGGTCTAAAGGCAATCATTTCCATGGTAACGGTGTCAGATCCTGAGCATCCATACAGTAATTGACTGTTGTTCTGACATCAGGAGTTTCTCAAAGCTGCCCTAATACAGTAAATATTTGTATTTTACCAATAGGTCAAATGACTATGCCTTATATAAAAGTTATGGCTCGAGGGTCAAACCCAGTGAGAATTACCACCCAACTCTGCAGTTCCCCCCCGCTCATGAGCATCCGTTAAGTATGGTTTCAGTTGAATGGACCACCATCAGGGCCTTAATAAAGCATTTAGCAGCTAAAGAGATATATCTTTTTCTCAGGAATTGGTGGAGACCAAAACAGAGTTAAAGGAGAGGAGGCTTACATGTATTGGGTGGTCAGAAACTGGACTTGAAATAAATGCTAATGTTTCTGTGTATGTTGGCTGTGTAAATGTGCAGTTTTGGGAGGCAATAATAAGTGGTGTTTACAGCTTGTTCTGCTGCCCTCAAGTGGCAAAACATTTTAATCCATTAATGGAGCTTTAATGCGTTGCCAGATGTTGTATTTAAAAAAAAAAAAAATGTACCCTGAGTGCAAATTACTTGTTTGTACTATGCCAAAGAGTTGGTACATGCAGTCCAGCAAACATGCAACAAAGCTTCAAAGTCCATAATCTAGCCATTAAAGCAAAATATATATTTTATATACTGGGAGGGAAATAATGCAGCCAACATGTCAAAAACATTTTTCAAAAATCTGCTCACTCTCACAAATACATTATGTACAGAGATGTTTCCTACATGAAGGACCACACTGGACCTCTGACCCCAGATCATCGTCGTGTTCGGTCATGCAGGAATCCTCCTTCAGAGACACATTTTCAGGTGACCAAAACATTTTCTTGAGTCCCAACAGCCGACTGTCGCGTCTCAAAGACAGTTTGTGAAGAATGTCCCAGCCTGACTGTGTCATAAACAGACAGGGCTTTTCTTCATGTACTTGGCTTTGAATTGCATCCATGGCACAGTGTTTGGTCTATGTCTGGATCTCCTGGTAGATTGCATGACACTTAAGGTGGAGCAATGTGTGGCTTAAACTAAGTGTGCCTTAAGACTGTGTGCTCTGCTGGCTTATGCCAGTGATGAATGGGTGGATGCTATTTTCACTTTCTTCCTCTTATGCTAACTGGTGTGTCTGTAACGTTCTTGTACTTCCATCAGCATTGATTTATTGGTAAAATCAGCAGGTAGACATAAAAAAAAATGTTTTGACATCAGAAAAGGCAAAACAAATCAGTGTGAGTGAGCGAGATGTGGTTAGACTAGCTGAGCATGCTAAGCTATAAGCTATAATAATTGTCGGAGCATGTAACTTGTAACTTATTGGCATTTAAGAGTATTTTCAGACTTTGGACCGAACCAGCCAAGCTGTTTTGTTTGTACCTGACACACATACAAAAGGATGGTTGTGATCTTTTACAAAGAAAGCAAATAGCATAAGGTTATTTAATCAAATTCAGATACTTTTTATACTCTTTGCTCGCATTTCTATAACAAATGTTCAGGTGCTGTGTAAACTGTCCACGGTCAAAGGAACTGTGGGTTTTGTGAGTCCAAAGCTTCTGGCTTTCAGTCCAGAGTGAATGGCAGCGTGATGGTGTATTCTGGGAGCAGCGGTAGTTTAAAGGGCTTCCTCCCACACAGATTCAGAAGTAGCTGCTGCAGCAGCCGGATTTCTCCTTCTGTGCTTCAATGTACTCATGAATGTGGAACTTGGGTTGACTGGGATGTTGGACTGCCCGGTGCTTCAGTTCCCTGAAGAACAGAAGCAGACGTCACACACTGGAAATTAACCCACAGTCGGGGTTCAGAATTAACTTCTTCATCCATTGGCCAAATGTCTAGTGAATGTTCACATTTTACCAACCACTCAAAAGATTCTTATTGTTTTTTTGGTTGGTGAGTGAAGCAAATCTACCAGCAACTTGCATATTTTACCGGCATTTGGCTGGTGGATGCTGCAAATTTTGAACCCTGGATATCAGTAGTGCTGTCACTATTATTTATATACATATACTATATATATATATATATATATATATATATATGCAGTCAAAGTAAGCTGTGTGGTGTCAACTAGTGTCATACTGTTTACTCAATGTTTTCTTATGTAAATTAAAATAATTGTATTACTCATTTGAAAAATCTATTATTCTTAATGAATTGTCACTTGCAGCACTTTTTTTGTATAATATTCTTCATATTAACCACCTCAATATATATATACTGTATATATATTTCTTATACTTAGATATTGCTAATGCAGCGCTGTATATATTAAATAAGGGATTTTAAGGGGTTAAGCCTGGCTCAGGTTAAAGCTTTAGTGAAACATGAAGAAACACCATAGAACTTTCTTTTACTATCCAGTTTGACAGTCAGTCATAGCGGAAAAAGAACTTAAAGAAACAACTTTAAAGTAGATTTTCTTCTGCTACATTAGGTGGGATCAGATCGGTGCATAAACGCCAGTACTTACCCATACCTATACTAGTATTTTATGCAGTATATGAGGCTTTTCCAATACTGGTATCGGTATCAGAACGTCTCTTGTATTTAGTAGATTGATACGTGTTATTACATTGTAACCCCTGCAGAGGTATTTGTGTTATGTTTCTGTATGAAACATACAGCCTGCTGTAGTGTACAGTGTTAAAAAGCCATCACGTGAGAGTGTTTCTTACTTGGACACAGCAGTGAAGGCCAGCTCTACGTTGACTCCTGTCTTGGCACTCGTCTCCATGAAGGGAACTGAATGCTCCTGCAGACAAGGAGAGGAACAAACAGCAGTGAACAGCAGAGTCAGCAGCATCCCTTGTGCTTGCACAGCGGAAGGAAAAACTCACTCTGGCAAGCCGCTCTCCTTCCTCTCTCCGGATGGCTCTGTCGCTGCTCATGTCAGCCTGGCACACAGAGGCACAGCAGTATGGTTAGAGTACAATACAACAAATGGTAATAGAGTTTACTCGGCCCCGGGTTCTAAATTAACTTTTGGTCTCCCAGCCAAATGACAAGTGAATGCAGGGGCGTAGCACACACTTCTGGGCCCTGTAGAAAGGCATTGTCTATGGTAGTGGGGGTACACATACCCCTAGGGGTACTTTGGAGTACTGCAGGGGGTACGTGAGATTTAAAAAAATGTTGATTTAAAAAACATCAGTCATGCATTATTCCTAAAGTAATTATACTATAATAATGAATGAATGCAGTGGATTTTAAACATTTAAAGTGTTGCATTGAAGTTACAATACTGCTAATGCAGCCTCTTTTAATAGGCTTCTTTTTCTTTTTTTATTCATTCTAGCAGCTTTTCGGCCCACCTTATATGAGGGTTCGAGGTAGAGCTGTAATCGGGTCTTAAAAGTTAGGCCTGACAAGTCCTCTTATTTACATACACATGTACAAAGACATGTTTTCTATAGGGTTAACATTCTGATATAGGCCTTTCTATCTTCCTTGCCTTCTCCATGCTACTTAATGAGTCCCTTCCGACATTAGTTTTTATTTAAAGTCGTGTTTCTGTCCACTTGAGAAAAAGTCCAAGATTCCCCCTATTTCTAGCTCTGATGTGATCTCCACTAGTCTGGCATAGCCAGACCTTCCTCCACAGCGCTTAGTCCTCAGATTGGACAGATAGTCTAGCTAGCTGTCTGGATTTACCCTGCAGAGATCTGAGGACCAGGTAACCATAGTCCTCAGATTGGACAGATAGTCTAGCTAGCTGTCTGGATTTACCCTGCAGAGATCTGAGGACCAGGTAACCATAGTCCTCAGATTGGACAGATAGTCTAGCTAGCTGTCTGGATTTACCCTGCAGAGATCTGAGGACCAGGTAACCATAGTCCTCAGATTGGACAGATAGTCTAGCTAGCTGTCTGGATTTACCCTGCAGAGATCTGAGGACCAGGTAACCATAGTCCTCAGAAATCAGCCACAGGCTAGAGACACAAAGAAAGAGGAAAGGATGGACATCCAGGGAAATTCGAAGCGGATGTTGCCGATATAGACTAGATCTCTACCACCTTTAGAGAAATGATCTGTCTTTAGCCTGCTGTACGTACTGTATGGATTGTACCTTCTATCATAAGAAGCCAATGTTTACAGTCAGTTTTCAGTAAAAAAAATCACATCTCTTTCTATTTTCTCAAGACTTTTTTCCGGTACTTTCTGAGCTTCTCGGACAATTCCCTCTCACCTTGTTGCCCAGCAACATGATGACTACATCGCTCTGTGCATACTCATGGATCTCTGTCAACCATGCCTGAAACAAGACAGAGAAAGTGTGTTTGCATTAGGCTGAGACCTGGAAAACGTCCTTTAAAGAAGCTATATGTCATGATCATTACTTTCAGTTTGTGTTGATTTCAGTGGCAGCGGTAGTGTTTTTACCACACCTGTCGTAAAGGTCTAGGAGTTTGCGTTATGGAGAGGTCATATAGTCGCGATGAATGCTTTGCTCAGACCGAAGGTACATGGGGGAAAGGGAAAAGAAAATAGTAGACCAACACTAACACGGACTTAAAGGAATAAAATGTCCGCGCTAAATGGAAGGGGGACGTTATTTAATGTCTGCTACTGACACATGGAATAGAAATAGATAATGAAATAGACATTTTACATCCACGAGGGACGTTTTTGAATCATTTACAATCATTGTCTCCATCTGTTGAAAGCCTGACTAAGTTGACTTGTCTTTCACTTTCTCTTTGAGCTTTTATTTGTTCTTTGCTTCATTTCCTTCTTTTCTGTGATGGCCTTACCCCAGTATCAGTCATCACTACAGCAGCTAACTTCTAAAATAATATTGAAATACAATTAGGCCTAAATACAGAAATCTCCAGCTACCTTCTACCTGGCTGGATGAACTGACACAGGTTTATCCGGTGTTAGTCAGAATGTGTTACTGTAGCGGCTGAAAATCATTCTGTGACTTTGTGGGAAAAATTGGAACCGTAAAAATAGCGTTGTTTTCACTGTTAGTCTCGTTTGCTGTTACAGTTAATTTATGATCATCAAATACAGAAAGAAACATGTAGTCACTTTAAGTAGCCAAAATTAGACTCCACTGAAATGGATTCTCCTTTGTTTCTCTGTGGAAAAGATTACGTCTGCGGTTTAGTGCTAAATCACATCTCTGTTGCACACATTATAATGATAATCCACGATCAGACACATGCACGCATGCACACAGACACACACACACACACACACACACACATTAAACGATCCACAGAGTTTACTAATTGTTGATACATGCTGTTTCCTCTTCCTGTCTAAGTCATTCCCATATCTTTCCAGACGCTAGACATGTCCCAGACTTACCCTTATGTTGTCAAAGGAGGTTTTGCTGGTGATGTCGTACAGGAGGAGCAAAGCTTTAGGGAAAAGAAGAATTAACATGTGGCACATGTCTATGGCAGGGTTTGTGGGTAAAGGTAGAGGTAGGTGATGGTGTATGTTTCCTCACCGTGTGCATCTCTGTAATATGCATGTGTCACACTTCTGAACCTCTCCTGTCCTGCTGTGTCCCAAATCTGAAACAGAAAAGGAACTAAAGAGCTTGGCCTGGTTCCACTTTCAGATATTACACCGAAGCCCGAGAGGAGACCAGCCTGTGCTCTTAAAGTAAGTATAGCTATTGTGGAAGCACATCAAGTTTTCACTGGAAGTGATTTACTTACTGACCTGTAGTTTGACCTTTGCATCGTCAACAGTCACCACTTTATTCTGGGAGAAGCAGAAAGAGCTTTTAATTGAGTCAGCGCTGGCTACACAGATTAGAGACAATTTGTTCAAATTACGTGTTCTTCACTCTGTTTGTGCTAAGGTGCTTTGTGCTGGGACATCAGCTTATCAGACGCCATTTTGGGGTAATGAAGTTTTGCACATATGGAGGCTCTGAGTGGTCAAACAACGCTCTAAAGGCGCACCAAAAACTTTAATAACGGACGAAAGTTTCGGATTCGGTGTGTAAATGTGATTGATACAATGTGAGTTTTTTTTTTTTTTTAAACGTGGAACAATTTTGGATGAAAAAGATTTATTTTTGAGTGTAGAACCAACTGGAACTTTGCCACCCTTATTTGCATCTTAAATAAAACAAAACAAAAAACTCTATTTCTTAATTGTGACATACACTAAATGTAGTGTACTGCATTTTAACCCATCCCAGGTATTAGGAGCCGTGGACAGCTCCAGTACATCACCACCAGACTTGTATAGGATGCCGTGTTACAGGGTCCACGGGCTATGGGTAAGTCCAGTTTGTTCCCAACAAAGCCGTTGATTTCCATTGGTTGTTGACAGTGACGGTCAGCCTGTCCTACATTTAGTTTGAGGGACTTTCACGTAGTTGAGGTGGAGTGCTTCTGTTTCCCAAATTAATAAACTTCTCCAGGGTAACGGCTGTTGATTGGTTTTTACAATTTTGCAATGTTGTGAGCACCACTCAAACAATTCCATTTCCTTTCATTTGGTAGGAGTGGAAGCAGAAATCTCACAGATATCTCAAACACTGGGCCACTAGAGGTAAGCGAGACAATGTGTTTTTGGGTGTTTTTCTGACAGCTGATTTGACTTAATTTCAACAAGACAACGTCCTGTATTTAAAGAAATACATACACAAATTGCACACACACACACACACAAACACAGACACACGCACCGTGAATCCAATGCCCACTGTTGCGGAAAAGGAGCCGGGATGAACTTTCCTGATCAAACTGCACCAACAGCGACGTCTTTCCCACTCCACTGTCCCCGACCAGGATTGTCTGCAGGAAAACAGTCAATAACAATTATATTGGTATCAGAATCAGCACTGAACATTTCTGTCTGGCTGAAACCACCCAATCATTTTATGATTTGGGGTTGTGAGTCAGCATCTGCGTCACGGTGAACAGTTCTGCTTCCAAGCAGCACGAGCAATATCTTTAACAAGAGCTTGGCATTGTAGAGCTTTTACAGTGTGACTCACAAGCCTGGGGGAGATAACCTTTAAGACAATGAAATGAATGAAAGGCAGCATTCAGAGGCCTTCAACAGGGCCAGCAGTCAATACTTCATTTTCGTTCTTTCATTTGTAGCCCACTTAAAAAAGTCATGCTGAGGTACCCCCAACCCACACACGTAGTGTCCTCCATCTGTGATTAGACACAATCCAACTTTTCTCTGTCAACTTTTCTCTGGTTTGGAATTGTTGATGCTAAAAATGCAGCTGGGTGTCTGATATGTTGTGATGGGTCTTTATGGATTTTTAGTCAAAAGTGGTCAATTCAATTTGGAGCCTGTGGTCATGGATGTCTGCTGATTTTCAAAAGTGGTCTTAACAAGACGTCGAGGAGTGAGTCCGCTACAAATGTTTGAACCATATTGCCGGAGAAGAACATCCACATAAGATGATTGTGGAAAAAAAAAACAAATCTGTTCAATGCCAATGTTCAACTCGCTGTGGACCTTTGGAGCACGTCATTTCCCATAGCCCCCATTCGCCCTTAGCACTACTTAATGTCCCACCTTAATCTATGAAGGCACACAATGTTCCTGTAAAGCAATAACAAAGAAATAAGAATGTGAAGTCCAGAGTTAACCCTAAACATCTATTGAAAGTGAGAAGTGGCCTTGGTTCGGATGGATGTCCCCACACTGATCTGCACTTACTGGACTGGAAATGTATGTATGTGTTTTCACTATGCGAGCAAGACAAAGCAAGAAAGTCAAAAGTTCAGAAGTGAAGTCAGGGTAATGTTATCCTCTGTTAAACCAGGCTGTGGTTTAGTCTTAAGGCTTTATGAATGATAAAGGCTGAAAGGATTAGAGTTGAGCAGCTGGAGCAGCTTTTCTCAGCCGTTAGAGGTTTAACAGCCTCACTTTGATCTCAGCATTTTTAAGGATTTTAAAAACTCTCAGAAGTGTGTCATGTGTCAGCTTTGGATTATATATGGACACTGCATCGCCAATCATGCATCCTCTGACTTTTCATATCAACGTTATTCAGGCATCGGTAATAACTTAGTATAATAAGTATGTTATTGTAGAACGCCAACACAGAGACAGAGGATGGGAACATAATAAGAGACTCATTCATAATTTCATATCTCTTAACAATGGAGAAAAAATAATAATGTAGAGCATAATACAAACCAGCAGCAATATTCTTATTTCATCTGATTCATTAATGGAATCAGTTTCTCGTTCCAGTGAAAGCATGTAACATGATGCCTGCGTGTGTGTGTGTGTGTGTGTGTGTGTGTGTGTGTGTGTGCGCGTACCAGTGGAGAAACACCGCCATGCCTGTACAATTCCACATGCATATGTGATGATAAGTGTGTTTGTGGTGGGAAGAGGGTATGACTCTGTTTCCGTGGTAACAGAGGTAAGCTGGGAAGTGGGCCTGTCTCATAAAGGCAATAAGGTGATACAGATGTTCGGGAATAAGACATAGACGATATATATATATATATATATATATATATATATATATATATATATATATATATATATGAACTGAAATGCTTTTTTTCAGTGGATTTTATTTTATTTTGTATAACTTTATTTAACATGACAGTAGAAGGTTTAATCTGTAGATGCTGCTCTCAGTTTACAGGAAAGTACTGATATTTTTTATTAGAATAGTTTTTTATTATTCTAATTTTAGCTTTGTGATAAATGTTCTGTGTTTGACTGTTAAACACAGAACAGTAGCAGGTTATTGTAGCTTCCAGTAATAAAAGTCTGTCAAATGAAAATTTACATTAGTGGCAATGTATGTGTGCCTCTGTGTGTGTGTGTGTGTGTGTGTGTGTGTGTGTGTGATATGGGTCAGTTTATCTGAATTTAGGATCGTCGTCATGGAAACATTAATGGGTCATGTGATGAGGACTGGGAAGATTTGCAGAAAAGGCAGCCAAGTGACAGTACTCTGAATCACAATTGTCAGATTGACCACGCTCTAAACCAATGGATTATGGGCAGGGGGGGGGCTCCTCCCTTTCTAGTCCCGCCCCTGCAGAGGGACAAACCAAAAGAACCAAAGAGCACTCAAAGAAGCCCCATGCGTGATCCCTCAGGGGTAACACAGGTGAAATGGAGTGTAGCCCCCAAACAAGGACACAAAAAGTGCATCAGAGCGACAGAATGAGAGAAAGGGTTCCCCTGAAAGAATGGTTTCTGATTGCTAGAACAGCTTGTGTTGCTGTAATCTGGCCCTGCTCGTCATAAGGCAAGCGTTCCACTTGCACTCACACAGACACACACTGCTTCCAAGGCAATTAAAGGCAGCTGGTCAACATGCATTATGGTTACATTAGGGCAACATTAGGGCAACATTAGGGCAACATTAGGGCAACATTAGGGCTCATGTCTCATTGGACCATCAGTTCTCAGTAAACTCACACTAATGACAGCTTCATCATTCTCTAGAAGAACTGCTCTAAAGGTCCCATGGCATGAAAATGTTCACTTTTTAACTTTAGGAGGTTTTTTAACATTAATATGAGTTCCCCCAGCCTGCCTATGGCCCCCCAGTGGCTAGAAATGGAGATAGGTGTAAACTGAGCAGGTATCCTGCTCTGCCCCCCCCCCCCCCTTCCTCAAAAGCTACAGACTCAGAAATGACTTCAGATACAGTATTAGGGGACCACTAAGGTCTATATAAAAGAGACTTCAGATACAGTATTAGGGGACCACTAAGGTCTATATAAAAGAGACTTCAGATACAGTATTAGGGGACCACTAAGGTCTATATAAAAGAGACTTCAGATACAGTATTAGGTAAGGTCTATATAAAGAGACTTCAGATACAGTATTAGGGACCACTAAGGTCTATATAAAGAGACTTCAGATACAGTATTAGGGACCACTAAGGTCTATATAAAGAGACTTCAGATACAGTATTAGGGGACCACTAAGGTCTATATAAAAGAGACTTCAGATACAGTATTAGGGACCACTAAGGTCTATATAAAGAGACTTCAGATACAGTATTACAGTAGTACAAAACCTTATTGGTGCACTTCTTTCTCACACCGACCGATGTTATAAAAGAAAGTAGGACATGGCCAGATAAAGACCAAATGATTGATAAAGGAAACAAGCTTTGAGTAACGCAGCTCCTTCACACTGAACTGGAAGCTGTTTGCAATACAGCTAAATGATATAATGTGACATTTCTCTCTTCTCTTTGCTCCATCCACAGTGAAGAGAGATGCCAGCACGCCTGAGGAGTGGAGTCTGAACCCGCTGACTCCTTGGTCTAAGTAGGCCAGCGGTGCTCATTGTGTAGCTCGCGAGTCTTCTGCAGCCCGCCAAGCTTTAAAGGTCCCGCTTCATGCTCATTTTCATGTATTTTGGGTTTCTATATATATATCTATCTATCTATCTAAGTCCTGACAGCTTGTTTAAAGGCCCAGTTTCTGCCCTCTGGCTGTGTCCATTTCTCTATGGATCGAGTGTTTTGATACTTTCACAGTATTTCATTTTCACAGTACTATTTAATACAAAAGTCATGGGCATATTACTTTCCACAATATAGGACCTTTCATTTGTGGCTCGCATGGCATTAGATAATTCAGTGATATGATCATGCAGTCAAAACAGATAGATCATAAAAACATCAAACGGTAGCTACAATTATTTTCAACCTGGACTCTATTTTCCTGTGTTGTTGATGGAAACAACAATCTTTGACATTGTTCCAGTATTAAGAGAGAATTAAGATACAATGTGAGCTAATAGGACAATTGTGCAGCTTGTATTTACCTTTATTAATGTGCTGTTTTGCTGCTGACAGACTCAGATTAATAATCTGTAGCAACATAATCTAAGCTTAATGACATACAGATATACCATAGGTACAATATAGATACTATTCTAAAACAATATTGAGCTTGAAGATTTCCAGACATGACATGAGGTCAAATTTGGAACACTAAAAAAGATTGATCTGATATCTTTGTTTAAAATCAATGTATTTTGATATCAACAAAACTGCAAAGAAAATGCATCACAAATGGTCCGTATTCTCCTTGGTGGTATCCAATCCTAATGTTTCTGGGCGGGTCCAAATAAAGTTTTTCTGAGGTTGTTGTCATGTGACCTAAAAGTCACATGACAATTGGCGGTCATATGTGTGGGCAGACCGTTCAAAAATGGTTTGGGATATGAATGGCCCCCCACCCAGGGAGTTTCAGCCTTTTCACACTCGTTACCTATTACTTTTAAAATATATGTTAAAATACTCACAAGGCTTTACCTGGCCAAGGCATCAGAGTCCATCAATAAGGGGGCTGCTGGGTCAGGCCCCAACTGTCCCAAGGTCCAGGTTAGGGTCAGGGCTGATGGATCTTTTGCTGTTTGTCTTCCGGTTATTGTAGCATGGTTTTCACTGACACTGTCTCAGCTTTTAATGCTGTCTTAAAACACATTTTTATTGCCTTGCCCTCTTATTTCTTTGCATAATACAGCTCTGTTGTGTCACTGCCAGATTTCATGTTTAGTTTTTACCTTATGAAGGATTTCATTTCGTATGTAACTGTCTCCCTGCACTGGAAATCCCTTCTGCTCCTGGCTTGAGAAGTGCAATAAAAATGTAATTATTATCCATATGATTAAATATGGTTCCACTTTGCAGAGCAATACTGAGACATTCATTAACCCTCGGTGATCCTACCTGTCATCCCTCTAAGTACCAGTCTTCCTCTAGTCTCTATCCACGGAGTCCCACTTCCAGGATTGCTCCGGTACCGACAGAAATTCCACCATTATGTGCCAGATGTCCGTCCCCGTCCTCTGTCTTGTTGACGTTCTAACCTCCGTCCCTGTCCTCTGTCTTGTTGACGTTCTAACCTCCATCCCTGTCCTCTGTCTTGTTGGCGTTCTAACCTCCGTCCACTTCCTCTGTCTCTGTGTTGGCGTTCTAACCTCCGTCCCTGTCCTCTGTCTCTGTGTTGGCGTTCTAACCTCCGTCCCTGTCCTCTGTCTTGTTGGCGTTCTAACCTCTGTCCACTTCCTCTGTCTCTGTGTTGGCGTTCTAACCTCCGTCCACTTCCTCTGTCTCTGTGTTGGCGTTCTAACCTCCGTCCCTGTCCTCTGTCTCTGTGTTGGCGTTCTAACCTCCGTCCCTGTCCTCTGTCTTGTTGGCGTTCTAACCTCCGTCCCTGTCCTCTGTCTCTGTGTTGGCGTTCTATCCTCCGTCCCCGTCCTCTGTCTCCGTGATGGCATTCTAACCTCCGGTGGATGTCTGAGGACCTGTGGCTTGCCTTGAGTATTTATCTTTATACTTTCACATTTCAGATGCATGTACTTAAACAGCTTGTTAATATTATTGCATTTTTAAAATGTAGCTTTGTTTAGCACCTTTTAATCTTTTCAACTGTCCTCATCACACAGCATGTTATCTTTTTATATTTACTGTATATTCCTTAGGACTATGGTTACCTGGTCTCTGCAGGGTAAATCCAAACAGCTAGCTAGACTATCTGTCCAATCTGAGGACTATGGTTACCTGGTCCTCAGATCTCTGCAGGGTAAATCCAGACAGCTAGCTAGACTATCTGTCCAATCTGAGGACTATGGTTACCTGGTCCTCAGATCTCTGCAGGGTAAATCCAGACAGCTAGCTAGACTATCTGTCCAATCTGAGGACTATGGTTACCTGGTCCTCAGATCTCTGCAGGGTAAATCCAGACAGCTAGCTAGACTATCTGTCCAATCTGAGGACTATGGTTACCTGGTCCTCAGATCTCTGCAGGGTAAATCCAGACAGCTAGCTAGACTATCTGTCCAATCTGAGGACTATGGTTACCTGGTCCTCAGATCTCTGCAGGGTAAATCCAGACAGCTAGCTAGACTATCTGTCCAATCTGAGGACTATGGTTACCTGGTCCTCAGATCTCTGCAGGGTAAATCCAGACAGCTAGCTAGACTATCTGTCCAATCTGAGGACTATGGTTACCTGGTCCTCAGATCTCTGCAGGGTAAATCCAGACAGCTAGCTAGACTATCTGTCCAATCAGAGTTTTCTGTTGACGACTAAAACTACTTCTGAACGTACACATGTTCCACCAAAACAACTTCCTTCCTAAGACTATTTAGCAGAAGAACCATGGCTCCATCCGGAGCCTAGCCCCGCCCAAGACGATTATGATTGGTTTAAAGAAATTCCAATAAATAAGAGCATGTTTTTCTCCCATCCAGGAATTGTGACACAATCTCCCAGCCTATTTGAATAACACAATCCAAAGGTGTTAAAATGTAGTGATGATAACGGGTCTAGAGGGGGCGGAGGGAATCAATGTCTTGCTCAAGAGCATTGCGGTACAAAGTGACCAATTTTGAGCCCCATTCCAACCTGAATCGGGAAGCTGATCTGAGTGAGAGCACCACTGAGTCTTCATTACAGAAATAATGATGTGTTTGGGCCAGATTAACACGCAACAAGCCTGGAAATGGACCAACTGGAAACAACGGCCAAGTGAAGACCAGCACCACGGAGAGCGCACACGCGGTCCAGCGCGGAGGCGTACCCGCCTGGACGACCGGGCTACTTCAGGACATTTCATAGATGGCAGTACATAAATGGATGCATAATAGAAAGAGAACCCAAGCACAGCGGTCCTGCAAAGTTTGAACTGTCAGTGTGTGTCGCATTAAGCAGCTGTTGCGTAATTGGAACCACGTCTCCATACCTTGTGCACTAATTCCTCGTCATAAGTCGGAGCGGGGGGGGTCTTTGCCTGGCTGTCGGCCGTCTCTCTGGATTCGTATCCGCTATCGGGATGGATCTCAGGGTAAGCCGTGGTGTAGTGTGCAGAGATCGGCTCCATCGACTCCATCCGCTCCATCCTGGCTTGCTCTTCCAACGCAGAGAGAGGAGCCTGCTGAGGGGAATAACAGCTGACAAACCACGCAGCTCTCTCTCTCTCTCCCTCCCCCGCCCCTCCCTCTCTCCATGCATTCTCCTCTCTAGCGTTGTCCTCTAAGCTCCTCCTGTGGAGTGAGTGAATCCCAGTCTGCGCGCTCCCCCCTCCATCACTTCACATTTTAACGGCATGTCGTGATCGCGCACTCACACCACGCCAAGGGTGGGGGAGGTGAGGAAGATGGGAGCCAGAAGAGGACAGAGAGAGTGTGGGAGACGATGGGAAGTTTGTAGAATGGGAGGATGAGTGGATAAGAAGACATGAGGAAGAGGAGGAGGATGCATTCAAGTACTGACCTGTGGCTTGCCTTGAGTATTTATCTTTATACTTTAACATTTCAGATGCATGTACTTAAACAGCTTGTTAATATAATTGCATTTTTTTAAATTTTATTTATCTTTGTTTAGCCCCTATTAATCTTTTCAACTGTCCTCACCACACAGCATGTTATTTTTTATATTAATATTCATGAGGACTCATGAGGTTAACTGGTCCTCAGATCTCTGCAGGGTAAATCACTAAAAATATTAAGAATTCAGGATTTTCAAAATGTCTTTCTTGCTTTCAAAACAATGTTTTATGACACACACACACACACACACACACACACACACACACACACACACACACAGAGTGATGTGGATGCCTGCATTAACTTCCACTAGAGTTTGCACTAGAGCCAGCTTAGCTTTCCCCCCTGAGTGAGAGCAGTCTGAGGTGGAAACTCCCCTGGTGACTCTCCTCCTATCAAGGTGGTAATATGTACGTCGGTTACCCCTGGCGACCAGTGTCCTTAACCGGGTGCAGTGGTTTGGAGCAGTGTGGGGGGAGCCAAAAAACTGTTTTCCTCCACCTAAAGTGCAAACGAGCGGTTGGTTTGGAAGCTGTGAGAGGTTAAAGCTTTTCCTGCCATGTCACCAGAGCTGCTGACGGCCATCGTGGCCTCAGGTGAGTCAGCACCTTTGTTACAACATGCATACATCACATATTATACTAAAGTGGTGTCAGGTGAGGAAAGGGATCAGCTTATTTAAAACAACGTTACAAGTTGTATACATTTTTTACATCAGTAATAATTCAGGCTGGATTGGATTAAAGATAATACACAACACAACATGTAGTCAATGTCTCTATATGTATTATGTGCATTATGATAATGCATAAATATAGCAACATGAAAGTAACCTGACTCAACATGGAAGCATATGTAACAGAACTTTTTTAATAATTCAGTGTCTTTATAAAAACATGTTTTTAAGACCAATGAGGACAAATATGTTTTGTGCAGAAATCTAATTATTATTATTAGGTTATTATCAAGTGGAACCTGTACTGTGTGAACAGTTCAGTTCACACATTACATCGATATTTCTGACATTCAGTGGTGGAATGGAACTAAGTACATCTACTCCTGTACTGTACTTTAGTCCTGATGTTGAGGTACTTGTACTTTACTGGAGTCTTTTCTTTCCATGCCACTTACTACTTCTACTCCGCTACATTTCAGAGAGAAATATTCTACTTTTTACTCATCGTGCTGTCTGCCCCCCAGCGTCCTGTGTCGCGTTTTGTTTAATGGTCCTGATGCTGGTGGTGGTCCTGTTCCGAAGAGATCCTCTGTGCTGCAGATTCAGACCCTGCAGGGCGGACCAATTCACAGTAAGAAGAACTATCTGAACGATTTGGGGGAAAACAATTGAATTGCGATTTTTCTGCCAGATCTTGTGATTATGATTCGAAGAAAAGGCTGGAATTCAATGGAGCTGTTTGGAGCAGTTGGTGAACGCTCAGTTACGTTGTAACCTCGGCTCTCTGAGTGAAGAGACTATCTCTCTGCTGTAGGCCGCTAACTTCTTTGACGTGGACTTTGGTCTTTTTCACTTTTTAAACCTAAAAAGTGCACAAAAAAGATATAACATTAAGAAAAGGGAAAACACCAAAATACATGATATGAGCACTTTAAGTGGAAGATTAAACACCCACATTCTGTATAACCGATGACAATGCAAAGATGAGTATCTGAAATGTGAAGCATAGAAGTCTTCCTGAATGAACTTACGCTGATATACGTCATATAGTTTAGATTAACTAGATTTTGACATATTGTTTTCAGAGATTTCCCGCTCAGTGGAAGTTAATGGAGTGAACTGAACGGATTTACTCTGAGGGAAATATAATGGGCATCGATGCTGTGTATGTTGAAATGAGACACAGTTCAATGGACTCTGTCCTCATCTATCGATGCTATTCATTGTTGTTTTTTTTATATTTAATAGTAAAATATTTACCTAGGTATACGTGCAGATTAGTATCCCATATTCCCCATAACATAACCCCATATGTACAGGTTCTATCCCTCTGACCAATCGGCTATCCTAACCTTAACCACTCAAGGTCAAACACCAACCAGTCGGCGGCTCTTGGTGTGGCCTTAGTAGAATCTGGGACACTAAACTGCACACAAACCATTTATGTATTTATATTTTGTTTGAATTATACATCTACATTAGTATGAATAAATCATTAGTATCTTTATTTTGGTTACTTTAAGTGTCTGTCACTGCTTTTGTTCTGAAAGTACCCTTGAGTCTGAGCCACCAGGTGAAGTCTACATATTGGGGTCAGTAGGGATGTAGCAGGTAGACACCGGGGAGGGCTGATGGTTTTTGAACAGACACACAGAGAGAAACATGACATTGTTCTTTATTGTAATGTTTGCTCCAATCAAAACCTGGACATTAAAAATCACAAAACACCATCTTTTGCCTTGACAATGAACGTTTCTGACCTGCATAGAAGTCACTCCTTCGGGGCCTCAGTGGCTGCTTGATTTTGTTTTTGTTCAATCTGAGGACAAATCGGCACTACAATATCAGAGTATCAGACCAGTATCAGTATCAGAGTAACTTAACAGAAACTAACAACTCTTTGAGATAATAACTAATCCCTGATGATGTCATTTCCCAGGGTGACCCTCCCCATTTCCACAGCAGGCACTCTTTGAATGAGCACAGTGCCTCCATGAGCCAGGGAGCCACTGGACCACAGGTAGAAAGTGTGACTTTACAGCTGATAACACATCGTTGCAGAGATTTAAAATGCATCTAATTCAGTTGTCTTTAACATTTTCTAAGCCAAGGACCCCTTAACTGAAAGAGAGAGGGAGGAACCCCTACTACATCATAAACAATTTATGAAATTGTATAAAATGAAGTTGCATATTACACTGGGCCTACAGTAACATGCAAGGAGGCCTAAAGCCTTTATAGATACCTTTTTGCATAGAATGCTGCGCTATAGACCGTTTTCACGGCCAACATGTCATAGGAGGAAAAGCACAGGTGTGTTCAAAACCATTAACGATGGCTGCATTCCACTTAGGAGAGGCCTGGTGTTGAGCATGCTGACTCACTGAAAGAGCTCACTGGGACACTTGATGGAATTGAGCCATCGTTAAGGTTATCAATGTCAGCTGGGCTTTTCCTACTATGACAAGTCAAAAATGTCTATTGTGAAAAAGGCCCATTAACATAATAATGGCTGGCATGATTTTATAAATCATGTTTTAATGTTACACATACATGTGGCAGAGTGGATGGCTACCTTACCTTTAGGCCAGTCATCAATTGTTTTTTTCACAAATAGGCTGATTCATATGTGCTAATAATGTGTTGAATTTATGTTAACACATCACTGAGGACCCCTGATGAAGATCTCTGATCCTATGCATCTGAGATGTCTTTCATATCAGATCTTTTTTGTGAAGCTTTCTGGAAGGCTGTTTATTGTGGGGAAGCCCGATGACTACCACCTGAACGGGGCTGTGCCCAGGCTGCCTTCCTATGAGAGCGTCCGGAGGAAGGACCTCCAGAGACAGATCCACAGCATGATCTCACAGCGCTTCAGCCTCAGCGGCGGCTGCCACCAGGTGAGCAGACACATTCTGTCCAGTCCTGTGGAAGGGTCCACAAACATGTAGTTTTCCCTGCACACTTTTAAATGACTCGACAATGGTTTCAAAATAATAGGTCTATATTTTTATTTTATTAATGCGTAACTCTAGGCAAATTGCAACCTAGGGTCTTTATGTGAATGTACGCGAGTCAAACCTTTATTTAAAAGCATATTTAGGACGGAAGCATCGATTTTAAGATTTACTGTATTCTTGTTTTTGGGTGTGATTGCCCTTTTGAATGGGAGAGCTAGGGGCACTTTTATGCTAGCCTCAAAATCATTATTTTTAAAACACTGAGAAGGCTCGACACAACATGAGACTTTGGTCCGACTACATCTACTTTTTTAGAAAACTCTGTGAACACCAACAATGTTCTCAATGCTGAGTTCATGTGTAAAGCCCCTTACTCTCGAATAATATCTCCACGTTTTTTTTTCCTCTTAATTAACTTTACCACTTTATTTCAGCTCCTCTGGTTTGTTTTGCGCAGTTCTATTTGTTTCCGAGCCAAATACACACCCAAACGTCCAAATTTCTTGCTGAAAACAGACCAATCTCATCTGGTAACACTGACTTGTCGGATCATTTCTTCACCCAACTGATTAAAAGCCGACGCTTCCCTTCATTCATCACCCGCCTAATTGGCTTTACAATGTTATAAAAGCCAAAATTAATCTATACCGGCATTTGGCGGGTGTCAATTTAAAGCCCTGATTACATCATTGTTACATCATATTATTTCCTTTGTCCCTCTGCATTCTAGCCTCCACCAACATATGAAGAAACCCTTCGCCAGTCCTTTGACATATCCCCGGCAGATCCGCGCTCTCTGGATGTTTATCTGTCAATTCACCCCGAGGAACACTCATCAAATCTCAATGAAGACACACACAACCCCGGTCAAGCCCCCACAGTGCCCCAGGGACCGCCACCCTCCGGCTGCCCAGCACATACTGTAGCTCCAGGTTTCTGTCGGTCTGATGGGCCTAGAGTTTGTTTCCAAGCTGCAGCATGAGGGACAAGGCTAGCGGGTGGCGCCATCAGGGACTAGAGAAGAGTTACAGGAAGGGAATCCTTGGAGATAGATCTCTTTATAATAATGGGCATGATTATACACTCCAAAACGGTGACAAAAACAACTCTGCATTGTCCCATTCTATTGATGGCAGGTTTTACATTGTATGACTAAACTAGGCTTAATCAAAGAAGGCTAGATTGATAAAAGGTGATCTATACACTCACCTAAAGGATTATTAGGAACACCTGTTCAATTTCTCATTAATGCAATTATCTGATCAACCAATCACATGGCAGTTGCTTCAATGCATTTAGGGGTGTGGTCCTGGTCCAGACCATCTCCTGGACTCCTAACTGAATGTCAGAATGGGAAAGAAAGGTGATTTAAGACATTTGGAGCGTGGCATGGTTGTTGGTGCCAGACGGGCCGGTCTGAGTATTTCACAATCTGCTCAGTTACTGGGATTTACACCCACAACCATTTCTAGGGTTTACAAAGAATGGTGTGAAAAGTCCACAAGAACAGTCCTGTGGGCGAAAATGCCTTGTTGATGCTAGAGGTCAGAGGAGAATGGGCCGACTGATTCAAGCTGATAGAAGAGCAACTTTGACTGAAATAACCACTCGTTACAACCGAGGTAGCAGCAAAACATTTGTGAAGCCACAACACGCACAACCTTGAGGCGGATGGGCTACAACAGCAGAAGACCCCACCGGGTACCACTCATCTCCACTACAAATAGGAAAAAGAGGCTACAATTTGCAAGAGCTCACCAAAATTGGACAGTTGAAGATGGAAAAATGTTGCCTGGTCTGATGAGTCTCGATTTCTGTTGAGACCTTCAGATGGTAGAGTCAGAATTTGGCGTAAACAGAATGAGAACATGGATCCATCATGCCTTGTTACCACTGTGCAGGCTGGTGGTGGTGGTAATGGTGTGGGGATGTTTTCTTGGAACACTTTAGGCCCCTTAGTGCCATTGGGCCTGGTTTAAATGCCACGGCCTCCCTGAGCATTGTTTCTGACCATGTCCATCCCTTTATGGCCACCATGTACCCATCTTCTGATGGCTACTTCCAGCAGGATAATGCACCATGTCACAAAACTTGAATCATTTCAAATTGGTTTCTTGAACATGACAATGAGTTCACTGGACTAAAACGGCCCCCCCAGTCACCAGATCTACACCCAATAGAGCATCTTTGGGATGTGGTGGAACGGGAGCTTGGTGCCCTGGATGTGGATCCCACAAATCTCCATCAACTGCAAGATGCTATCCTCTCAATATGGGCCAACATTTCTAAAGAATGCTTTCAGCACCTTGTTGAATCAATGCCACGTAGAATTAATAAAGGGGGTCAAACACAGTATTAGTATGGTGGTCCTAATAATCCTATAGGTGAGTGTATATGTATGAGTTTTGATGTTTTTCACATGTGGCTCTTCTATTGTTTGTTTTGAATTGTAATGTTAGCCTGCCATTTATGTAAAAGAGAAAATTAGTGCCCTTGGTCAACCTGTTCTCACTGTGGCTGTCAGGGTCTGAAGCAACAGAAAAAGCACCCTTCAGCGTGTGTAGAAAGTACCGGGGACCGCAGCATCTAGACGGGGTTTAGCGAGTAGTATGTAAGGCCAAAATTCCGCATATGGAGGTTGTTTGGGTGGGGCAGATGGGTCTATCGCAGGACTTTCACCCAGGAGACCGCGTGTTTCCTAAAGTCACTTTCGTCTTTAACCGTCCTGTTATTCCCACGTGTCATGGACACGTAAGCCCACCCACGACCTTTTCCAAAACTCAACCTCCCCGTTACGGAAGTCTCTCGTTAGCATCTCGGAGGCTACTTGTCACAAAGTGATGAATGCACAACTCACATCTTCCCTCGACTCACATCGGGTAGTGACAACCATAACATTACACAGGTATAGGCCCATATACAAGCAGTGATTTGTCTGGAAACCCAACTAAGATCTCATGGAACTGGATCTCCTCTCATCTCCTTCATCTAAAATTCATGCTTGATGCGTTCATATGTCAACACTTTGACTAACGTTAGCTCAGAGACCTAGCTTAGTTGTAGGGCCACAGACAAAAATCACACAAATAATCCAGGTTTGTTTGTTTTATTTTACGAAAGTAGTTCAATTTGATTTTATTTAGGTTGAGCAGTTGCTGAATCATTCATTTGAGAAAACTCCAAGTCTAAAAACTTTGAGTTTTTTTTTTTTTTTAATATGCGGTGAGTCAAGCTGCCCACTTCTCATTTGCATAAAGTAGCCTGGATCCAACTTGATGCAAATGAGGAGTGTGTAAGTACCATCAGGAAAATGTAGTATTAAACTACAATACTATATACTATATAGTACAATACTATATTAAAGTATTAAAAGTAAAGAAGAATCCTCCCACTGTAGAAAGAGTAAAGGATCCACCCAGCTGTGTGTTTAATGGTCTCATCATCTCAGCTGGACCTGGAGGCGTTATATTGTTGCTAGGTTACTTTATAATAAAACATCATCTTTATAAACTACATGTGGTTAGTGTGCAGGAATCTTAATGTGGAAAGTAACTAGTAACTAAAGTAACTAGTAACTAAAGCTGTCAGATGAATAGAAAGTAGAATATTTCTCTCTGAAATGTAGCAGAGTAGAAGTAGTAAGTGGCATGGAAAGAAAAGACTTCAGTAAAGTACAAGTACCTCAACATCAGGACTTTAGTACAGTACTGGTGTAGATGTACTTAGTTCCATTCCACCGCTGGTTGGAACCTCTCCTTTCACCCTGAGTTTCTACACACATTTCCAAACAGCAAAAGAACATATTGGAGGGTTGCGCTTGTCACCAGTTACTGGTAGGCTACTTTGAGTTTGAGAGGTAAAGTACGACAGCAGAGTTTCTCTTAAAACGGATCAAACACTAAGCACAGAAAACACAACCCCCAACCAGGAAGCCTCTGGGGCAACTACACTGCACTTTGGTATTTGTGCATCCACTGATACTGACCGGTGGCTATTCAGTAACTTCATGACTCATGTGTTTTGTTAGAGGAAAAACAGTGTAAAATATTTCCATTTGCATCCATAACTCGTTCTGCTTCATGACAGCCTCCAACTCCCCCTGCATACCACAAGCCTCTCAAATCCAACTCTTCCCGTTTATTTCCTAATTCCCGTTAAAGGCTCTTTCAAAGACATGCTGATAAATTATGTCGCTGATAAGCTCGTATCATTCAAAACATACTTTAGACACAGATTGTTCATATAAAGGCCATCGCCTTTCACCCAAGTGACTGAATAATCATAAATCCTAGGAGGTATAATTTCTAAGATTTCAGTGTTTTCCCTATCTTTGTGAAAGACTTAAGTGTGAGTGTTTGGCGCAGGGGGGGGGGATTTTAAGTTTTTCAATGTAAAAATGCAATTTCCCCATACATTTTTCTTCTCTTTCTGGTCATTTTAGTTTTCTTTGGGGTTGTTTTGGGTCGCTGTGGTCATGTGGTGTATCTTTGTAGTCGGTTTGTCATTTTCACATGGTTTTGTAATATTATTATCACCATATCTGAGTCTAAAACCTTGGAAAATCTAGATAGCTATCAGATAGCTAAGAAACTGCACTCAAAAAGCTTAAAGACACAACTTCCTAAAGAAGTCCAACTAAAATCATTAGATCTGATAAAGGTCTTTTAGTTCCAATCATTTGGCTTACGTGCATCTAAACCTTATAACAGGGAAAACCCTTCTTATGGTTAATTATTATTTTTTATTAATGAATTATTAGTTATATTCTGTAACTTCAATATATGAAGAAAAAGACCTGCTTTGTCAATGTGCAGAGCAGACCCTGATATATTAAATCAAACTGAGGAGCACATAGACTGGTGCAGAAGTGGTGGTAGGACATCTTGTGGTCAGATTTTGGTATTGCACCTTTCCAACCATCACACCTGGCCCTTAAAGCAGTTACCAACGTACTAGTCTGTATCCTTGACGTTCCACTTCCGGAAATCTGATGGATTTGACTCATTTAGGCTGGATTTTATCTAACCTCCGTCCCTTCCTCTGTCTCTGTGTTGGCGTTCTAACCTCCGTCCCCATCCTCTGTCTCTGTGTTGGCGTTCTAACCTCCGTCCCCTACCTCTGTCTCTGTGTTGGCATTCTAACCTCCGTCCCCGTCCTCTGGCTCTGTGTTGGTGTTCTAACCTCCGTCCCCTACCTCTGTCTCTGTGTTGGCATTCTAACCTCCGTCCCCGTCCTCTGGCTCTGTGTTGGTGTTCTAACCTCCGTCCCCGTCCTCTGTCTCTGTGTTGGCGTTCTAACCTCCGTCCCTTCCTCTGTCTCTGTGTTGGCATTCTAACCTCCGTCCCCGTCCTCTGGCTCTGTGTTGGCGTTCTAACCTCCGTCCCCGTCCTCTGGCTCTGTGTTGGTGTTCTAACCTCCGTCCCTGTCCTCTGTCTCTGTGTTGGCGTTCTAACCTCCGTCCCTTCCTCTGTCTCTGTGTTGGTGTTCTAACCTCCGTCCCCGTCCTCTGTCTCTGTGTTGGCGTTCTAACCTCCGTCCCTTCCTCTGTCTCTGTGTTGGCATTCTAACCTCCGTCCCCGTCCTCTGGCTCTGTGTTGGCGTTCTAACCTCCGTCCCCGTCCTCTGGCTCTGTGTTGGCGTTCTAACCTCCGTCCCCGTCCTCTGGCTCTGTGTTGGTGTTCTAACCTCCGTCCCTGTCCTCTGTCTCTGTGTTGGCATTCTAACCTCCGTCCCCGTCCTCTGGCTCTGTGTTGGCGTTCTA
The DNA here is from genome assembly GCA_013375575.1 of Percina caprodes. Taxonomy (NCBI): domain Eukaryota; kingdom Metazoa; phylum Chordata; class Actinopteri; order Perciformes; family Percidae; genus Percina; species Percina caprodes. The sequence goes on from JABXJD010000220.1 coordinate 249,378, forward strand.
ACCTCCGTCCCCGTCCTCTGGCTCTGTGTTGGTGTTCTAACCTCCGTCCCTGTCCTCTGTCTCTGTGTTGGCGTTCTAACCTCCGTCCCTTCCTCTGTCTCTGTGTTGGCGTTCTAACCTCCGTCCCCTTCCTGTCTCGGTGTTGGCGTTCTAACCTCCGTCCCCTTCCTCTGGCTCTGTGTTGGTGTTCTAACCTCCGTCCCCGTCCTCTGTCTCTGTGTTGGCGTTCTAACCTCCGTCCCTTCCTCTGTCTCTGTGTTGGCGTTCTAACCTCCGTCCCCTTCCTGTCTCGGTGTTGGCGTTCTAACCTCCGTCCCCTTCCTCTGTCTCTGTGTTGGCGTTCTAACCTCCGTCCCTTCCTCTGTCTCTGTGTTGGCGTTCTAACCTCCGTCCCTTCCTGTCTCGGTGTTGGCGTTCTAACCTCCGTCCCCTTCCTCTGTCTCTGTGTTGGCGTTCTAACCTCCGTCCCTTCCTCTGTCTCTGTGTTGGCGTTCTAACCTCCGTCCCCTTCCTGTCTCGGTGTTGGCGTTCTAACCTCCGTCCCCTTTCTCTGTCTCTGTGTTGGCGTTCTAACCTCCGTCCCCTTCCTGTCTCTGTGTTGGCGTTCTAACCTCCGTCCCCTTCCTCTGTCTCTGTGTTGGCGTTCTAACCTCCATCCCCTTCCTGTCTCTGTGATAGCGTTCTAACCTCCGTCCCCTTCCTCTGTCTCTGTGTTGGCGTTCTAACCTCCGTCCCCTTCCTCTGTCTCTGTGTTGGCGTTCTAACCTCCGTCCCCTTCCTGTCTCTGTGATAGCGTTCTAACCTCTGTCCCCTTCCTGTCTCTGTGTTGGCGTTCTAACCTCCATCCCCTTCCTCTGTCTCTGTGTTGGCGTTCTAACCTCCATCCCCTTCCTCTGTCTCTGTGTTGGCGTTCTAACCTCCGTCCCCTTCCTCTGTCTCTGTGTTAACGTTCTAACCTCCGTCCCCTTCCTCTGTCTCTGTGTTGGCGTTCTAACCTCCGTCCCCTTCCTCTGTCTCTGTGGTGGCGTTCTAACCTCCGTCCCCTTCTCCTGTCTCTGTGTTGCCGTTCTAACCTCTGGTGGATTTCTGAGGACTATGGTTACCTGGTCCTCAGATCTCTGCAGGGTAAATCCAGACAGCTAGCTAGACTATCTGTCCAATCTGAGGACTATGGTTACCTGGTCCTCAGATCTCTGCAGGGTAAATCCAGACAGCTAGCTAGACTATCTGTCCAATCAGTTTTCTGTTGACGACTAAAAATACTTCTGAACGAACACATGTTCCACCAAAACAACTTCCTTCCTAAGACTATTTGGCAGAGGCAACGTGGCTCCGTCCGGAGCTTAGCCCCGCCAAGATGATTGTGATTGGTTAAAAGACATGCCAATAAACCAGAGCAGGTTTTTTTTTTCACGTTTGAATGTTGTGTGGACTAGCCAGACCCTCCTCCGCAGCGCTGTGTAGGAAGGTCTGGCAATGCAAGACTACCAACATACTAACGTACTAATATAAGCCATGCTAATACCCTTGACACAAAACCCAAGTCATTAAATGCAGACTTGAACATATAAAACTTGAATACAGTAAATACAGTACTTTAGTATTACGGCTATGGCACCGCAGTTAATCAAAGCGGTAATGACTTCAGCCCGTGGTTATGCACCAATACCATAAAAAAACCTACACATCTTCCACCGCAGGCTAAAAACACCTCTCCCGACTGCACCTTGGAAAGATAAAAAAATGTAATGTAAAGTAACATGGACTATATTGGGAATAATATGTTATTGAATAAAAGAATCAGCACATTGTTGACGGGTGATATTTTGTAAGCCCCTTGCTAGTCTGAATCAACGGAAGTAGATCCCCTTACCTCCCTCTCTCTGTGTGTTGTCCTTCTCAAACTCAACAAACTTCTGCCAGGGAATGATTGGACAGATTTATAAAGAATATGTTTAGATCATGTCCTCGCTAACTGGGACGTTTTGGGACTGATTGGTGGGATTGCTGTGGACAAAGTACACACGGAGATAAACAGGTGAGAGATAACGAGGTGTAACCATGTATCAGCTGATTTAATTAGCTCACCTTACTGTGTTGTGTCAACAGTTAACTTCATTTAATATTGGATGAGGCTTTTCACTTAGCGGGGTGCAGATGTTCCCCCAGAACAAGTTCCTTCCTGAGATTCAGCAGAGTCACCAACGCCAAAAACCAGGGGCGTCGGACTGGGGGGGGGGGGGTGACTGAGTACCCAGGGCCCTCATGTGAGGAGGACCAAAGAGATGCGAGAATAATAGAAAATACCTTTCTACAGGTCCCAGAATGTTGTGCTACACCCCTGCCCAAGACCATTGTGATTGGTTGAAAAAAATCCAAACAACCCAGAGCATTTTTTTTTCTCCTATCCCAGAAGGCATCTGTGGTGTATCAGGACCTATCTCCACAGAGCTGTGGAGATAGAGTTGGCAATGCGAGGTTAGCCCCTCACTGACCCTGTTAACACAAGATCTGTCAAACCTTTAGTGGAAACATTTTATTATGTCTTGTGTACATAAACTTCTGTTTTATAGGTGCAATAGAGTTTGTCACATAATGATGGGGACAGGAAGCCCAGGAAGAGGCCCAGAGTCTGCAGGTCTCCACTGACTCAGCTCTGCTCTCTGGCTGCTGTTCACTTAGATCTCCAGAAATCGGTTATGTGTCAGTCAACACAAATCCTCCAATTGATTCTGGCCAACACAAGAACACCTGGGGAAGCCATAACGTCCCAGTCTAGTCCAGGCAGTCTTAGACCATGTCCACCAGTTTGAACTTGCCCTCCTGTTTGACTGGCAGGACGTTGATGAAGGTCTTGTAGAGCACCGTTCCCTTTGGCAGCTTGGTGATGACCTGGGTGGCCTCTGGGCTGCGTGGGGGGGGGACGTAGACCTCCTTGGTGAACCTGACGTAGCCGTCCTCCAGAGCAAAGAGTGTCTTGTTGGTTCCCATGCCCACCTGCGGGACAAGGTGAGAATGTGTACATTTTCACTCCATCAGATCACAGCCAATCAACTAAATGAGGAATTATAAAAGTGTAAGTCTCTGTTGAGTTAAAAAAAAAAAAAAATTAAATCTAAAATTATTAAGGGTTATGAGGTCATTTGATTAAAATGACTAGGATTACTTAGTGTCATTTAATTTTGTTGAATTTCTGGGTGATTCTATGGGGAATTTGGGCTATATAGGTATGTAGATAGGCATATATAGATAGACTATATAGATAGGCAAACATAAGCCTTGGCTTCAGCCTATTCCTTTTGGATTAGCTACGGTGGCAAATTGTGGGAAGTCATTGTTTCTTTTGATGTACATCAACCAAGATAAAATTATTTCTCCTCCTACTCCTCCTCCTCCTCATCATCATCACATCTTTGATACAGAGAGTGAAACTCACGTGTGCTCCTGGCTGATACCTCATCACCCTCTGTGTTGCCAGGATGTTCCCCGCATGGACAAAGTTTCCTTGTGACCAAATGAAAAGAGATGGTAGATCACCTAAACTGTCAGACATTATCAGGTAGTGGTGTTTTATTTTATTTCTCCAACCTCCAACAGGCTAAATCACAAAAAAAACTAAAATGTCTAATTGGGATTATGTTTTACTGATATGATTCAGGATACTGGAGGGAATGATCATTTCTGCATCATTATTCTAATTGAAAAATATTAAAGTACTCTTATTATGCTTTTTGGCTTTTTCCTTTTCCACGTTTCATGGTTTACAATGTGAAAAAGCCCAGAGTCCCCCCCCCCTTACCATCTCCAACAGAAAACACTGTTCACCAGCTGCTCAAAACAGCTCTGTTGTAGTCCAGCCTTTACATCAGAGACAAACGTTATAATGCTCGCCTAGCTGCTAGCAGGGCATGCCCTCATACTCTGCTTCTGACTGGCTAGTAGTCCTTCCCTAGGTACTGTCAGGGCCCTCAATCCTTGCTTCTGACTGGCTAGTAGTCCTTACCTAGGTACTGCCAGGACACGCCCTCATACTCTGCTTCTGACTGGCTAGTAGTCCTTCCCTAGGTACTGTCAGGGCCCTCAATCCTTGCTTCTGACTGGCTAGTAGTCCTTACCTAGGTACTGTCAGGACCCTCATACTCTGCTTCTGACTGGCTAGTAGTCCTTACCTAGGTACTGCCAGGACACGCCCTCATACTCTGCTTCTGACTGGCTAGTAGTCCTTACCTAGGTACTGCCAGGACACGCCCTCATACTCTGCTTCTGACTGGCTAGTAGTCCTTACCTAGGTACTGTCAGGGCACGCCCTCATACTCTGCTTCTGACTGGCTAGTAGTCCTTACCTAGGTACTGTCAGGGCACGCCCTCATACTCTGCTTCTGACTGGCTAGTAGTCCTTACCTAGGTACTGTCAGGACACGCCCTCATACTCTGCTTCTGACTGGCTAGTAGTCCTTACCTAGGTACTGTCAGGGCACGCCCTCATACTCTGCTTCTGACTGGCTAGTAGTCCTTACCTAGGTACTGTCAGGGCCCTCATACTCTGCTTCTGACTGGCTAGTAGTCCTTACCTAGGTACTGTCAGGGCACGCCCTCATACTCTGCTTCTGACTGGCTAGTAGTCCTTACCTAGGTACTGAGCATGTGCGACTCCCAATAAAGATGAAACAGAAGTGGGATGTCTCACTCTGTAGCTAAAACAGAGAGCTCAACACACAGGGTGAAAAGAGGAGCTGCAGTACTGTGCAATACAACAAAAAATAGTTTTTTTATTTTTTTTTATTTAAAATGTAAAGCTATTCTGATATAACCTCTAAATACAATTATGAACCTGAAAATGAGCAGACTATGAACTCTTTAAAAGGAAAATGATTATAGTTTCATTTCTGCGAGGATCTATACCAAACAAAGATGTTTTCTTTAGTTTGTAGGATAGGGTGTGTAGGTGTCTCTGCAGCAGCACAATACTTGATTCTGAATGGTTTACACATATTTTGCTTTTGACAAATGTTGCACCATCAATCAATGTTGACACCAATTGAGATATCAACAATTACTGTAGTTTTGAAAACTCAGATTGCATGTATCTGAGTTTGGGGAAGAACAGCTACAGCACTTATGGGAAATGGTTTTAGAAATAATGTGTTATTACCATCCTGTTTCTTGAAGCCATATCTCCGACCAGGGCTCTTTCCGCCGACGTTTTTACTGCTGCCGCCCGCCTTTTTGGATGCAAACCTCAAAGAGTCTATCAGAGAGGTCTGGCTAGGCACCAACACACCTGCAAGCAGCAGCACAAAGAAATTCATATGAAGTTTCCAAATGCATAAACACATTTACACACGTGTCATATGTCAGCAATTCTCTATAAATGCCTGAAGTCGTTTCAAACATTATGTGTGTTATTCAACTTTTCAGTGACATTCATACTAATTAAACCCGTCCACCCTCCCACACACACACACACACACACACACACACACACACACACACACACACACACACGAGACTGTGAGTCCCCTGAGCAGCTCCTTCAGCAGCCTCAGTGCTACCGCAGGTCCTTCATTCCAGCAGCAGTCAGACTCTTTAATGCAACATCATAATGTAGCTCTGCTAGCTGTTTCTGCTATATGAGCCATCACTGGACAATATTTGGCACTAATGAAATAATAATGTATACTTTATTAATCCTGCATGGGGAATTTACAATGTTTTCACTCAGTTGTTACTACATACATTACACAGGCCTGATTTACACACACATGCTCAGTACATATACATGCATTAAATGGAGAGATGTCAGAATGGGGGCTGCCCATAGAAAGGAACCCCGAACAGTTGGGGGGCCGGTGCCTTGCTCAAGAGCATGGACCCAGGAGGTGAACTGGCAACTGTCCAGCTACCAGTCTACCACCATACTTTGGTCCGCATGTGGCTTGAACCAGCGACCCTCCGGTTCCCAACCCAACCCACGTCTATCTTATCTTCACCTTCTTCTTTCACATTCAAGCCAGCACCCCGTGTAGTGTCAGCTTTTCGACATACAGCATTCCCACTATGCCATTCTCTAGTTAATGATATGTACCGAGGCATTAAGAACCTTGACCTGCCATTCGCTGCTAGTGTTAACCATAGACCGTTAATGTTAAATTACAGTCTATGGTGTTAACTCACACACTGAAACGCTAACGTTGACTCGGCTAGCTAGCTAACTTAGCATGTGACATGTAAAACGTTATAACATGTTTACAAAAAGCACGGAGCAGCTGAGAAAGAATACACACGTTTCTCTCCTTTTTCTACATTTGCGGAAAATGTATGAAATACTTATTTAGATATTTGTTACCTGCTCTACACTTGAGCATCAAGGACGTCAGCGCTGCCATCTTAAATGATGAGATCATTTGCGTATTCGCGTCACATCCGGATACTTTCGCTGCCTTCAGGATCCCCAAGAAAGATGCTAGATCGTAACTGCTCATTGAAAATAACTATTTACCATTGATAAGTAACAAAGTTGTAGCTAAATGCCATCAGAAGTAACGATAAAGTAAGGAAATACTACAACCAATATTTTAAATGCTTGGATATTTGTAGCATTATGTTTATATATTCACCTAAAAAACTACTGTGAGAAATATTTCAGTACAAAAACTTAATTTTGGGTTAATGGCTAATATTACTTTTAGGTTTTTATAATACAAACACAAATATGTTACTCACGACATGTGTAGGCTTTATGTTAAATGCATCAACGTGGTTAAACGTTAAGCCCTTTGGTTTGGCTTTGGAAAACGGAAGTTTTTGGCTGCAGCCATACACTTTTTCATGAACTTGAATGCAACATTAGCCTGCGACTGCTGTTGACCGCGGAAATCAAATGAGTTCTCATGCGAACGGTTGTAAGCAAACCGCCATAAAGAAGATTTAATGCAAATAGAAGACAAGTGCCACAACTAACGTTAGTGAGTGTAAGTACCTTTGTAATTAACCCAGGTCAGTATGCAACGTTTCGTTGAAAGTAAGTCACGTTATGCAAAGCGTAGTAACGTTAACTAACTAACATTACGTCTCTTTCATTATAATCCATCCATCCATGGTTTAAACGCTAGCTGCTCAGTGTTAGTTAGGCTAAAGTTTAGGATGTCTATAACGTCAGTCAGGTAAAAGAAGAAGAACGTAACGGCATGTTCTGCTCATCTCGGCAAAGCTAGGAATGGTAACGTTATATCCGATTCACTAAGCAGTAATCCCGTTACATCAGGCGACTTCTGACACCTAAACACAGTGGTGGGCAGGAACAAGCAGTCTGAACCAGTTCCTTTTTTACTGAAATGAGATCTGCTTGGTGGTTTATCTGTACGCCGAATTTAGTAGATTACCCATACTTCCTGTGTACTTAGGTTATGGCCTGACAGATGACAGATATCACCTGCTAAAACACTAAGAAACTCAAATTTCGAAGGTTGGTGAATGAAGTTTGGTGGGGTGTCTTAACAGAAAAAAGCTAATGGGAGCTAAGAATAGCCTGGCCCTTGAGCCTATTATAACGGTTTCATGTCTCATATGAAAGAACATGTGCAGCTCCAGTGACTCCACCAGCGACCTAGATGAGGAGTTGCCTGTGTTTGACTTCCTCCAGCCAGGTGGACGCCTCAGCCAAGCCTCCCAGAGCCACACAGAGAAACCAGACTTTTCCCCAGTGAAGGGCGATGTGGACACACATGCAGGAGCGCCTGATGTAATGATGATAAGCAGCGATTCTGATGACGATGCACCTTATGTCCCTTTGGCACAGAGACTCAAACAGAGACAAGACAATGTGATTAGTGCCTCCTCCGCTGTCACTAATGGGAAAGATGCTGAGCACTCTTCGTCATCCAATCTGGCTAGTTTGCAGCTCTCTTGCCAGAATGGCTTTTCAGAAATTCAGCAGCCCCTTAGCTTCCACCAGGGGATCTCCTATGGCCCAGATGAGATGGCAGCTTTCCCTCGGCGACGGCTCCTTCCCACCCACACCTCTCCTGCCAAGAGAAAACCTGCCAAGCGCACGGCGGAGGAGACCCAGGGCTCCAGGGAAGAGGTTCTGGGGCGGCGGCAGGCCAGGACGGGACAGCAGAGCACCAAGGAGGTGCTGAAGCAGGAACAAGAGAAACAGAAAGCAGAAAGAAGAGCTCTGGCAGAGGCTGCCAAGGCCTTGAGGCCGGAGGAGTGTATCAAGCACATGGTGGTGACTGTGGACCCAGGTACAGTGAAAACATTCAACAATACTGTGCATAAGTGCACAACAAATAGGGCTGGGTACCCAATTCAATAGAGTGTGGTGGGATTTCCAGAAACACCATGCTGTGGTATGATGAGACAAAGGGAAGCTTAGACAACATCAGGTGATTCAGTCACAGGTCAGGGGATGAGAATATTATATTATTATACTCTAATAACCAAAACCTCTTCATTTATAATTATGTTTGTCTCTCTACAGATTCAAGGAGTGTAGCCAGCTGTATGATAAAGGCAGTTTTATGCATTTGCTTCGAATTGACGGCATACCCCCGCAGACCCCTCTGTCAAAGCTGTAGCCTGATGTGCACCTCTCATAAGATGTACACGTTGCGGTGACGCAAGTCTCTCAGCTCTGGCTTTGTTAGCATTGCGTCCCCCGACTCATTTCTTGAAATCAAAGAGAGGGTTAACTTCTCCTGCTGCAGATGTCCCACTGTGGTCAGAAAGAACAGGGGAGACACTTTGTTTCTCTCACCAGGACTCTAGAGTCACTACTCACTCTGAAGCTAATGCCCGTCTCTCTCTCACACTTCTCGCTCTACTACACACTCCCCCCACACACACACATGCCGGCTCGACGCACACACCAGACCAGACCACCTACATAGGCTACGGCTAGGCCTGCATGATATTGGAAAATATCTGACATTGCAATTTAGTTTTCCCTGCGATATGTATTATTAAGTAATTTTTAAAAGATAACATAAATTGCTCTATTTGGAAATAATAAATCATGGTAAATGAGTTGTGCTGCTCCTGAGTTTTTCCTTAACATCGAGTATCAAAAAATGCCTCGTTATTCAATACCCAGTTTCAATCCCTAAGAAGTAGATCTCTTCTGTGGTTGTGAGCCAATCAGCACGCAGCATGCTTCTACCAACATCTAATAATGTGTGTGATTGGCTGTCTAACATTACACGTTGTAGAGACACGCAGGAAAAACTTCAACGCTATCACAGAGACGACTCACGTAGTAGGAGATAAAAACATATATACAAAGACTTGTGCCGTAATGTTGTAATTTAGTTTTGTTTAATAAATTTGGTATGGAAAAAGTAGCGTTTAGGAACCAGTATTGAAGTCAATCACAGTATTGGTATAGGTATCAACTAATTTTTGAACAATACCCAGCCCTATTAATGAATCCCTCTGTCAGGCTAGTCCTGTGGGTGTGTGTAGGTTTATTGAAGATTATTTTTACACAGCAAATAAAGCCCATGCACTTACTGTCTTATGCTTTGAAGGCATTATTTACACTATGTCATGACACTGTCAGTTTGTGTTTTGTGCTTGCAGCCCTCTTACAGCTAGAAGGAGGTGGGACGCTGCTGGCGTCGGTGCAGGCTCTGGGCTGTAGCTGCGCCATAGAGAAACAGCCCCTCCCACGCAGTGTCAGCTGGATGAGGAGGGCTCCCTGTGCACTGGTGAACTCACTCACTCACTCACTCACTCACTCACTCACTCACTCACTCACTCACTCACTCACTCACTCACTCACTCACTCACTCACTCACTCACTCACTCAATTGTACATCACTGAAAATATTTATAACATTGTTTTAACACACATACACACACACAATATTTTGCATTGCTGTGTTCTATTCAAGAAGAAGCATCGGAAGCATTACTTTCATTGCCTTAAACAAATAAGACCCTAGTTGAAAATGAGAAGCAGTTTTACTCATTTAGTGTTGTTGCGTATATTGTGCTGTACCACGGGACAAAAATAAAGACGTATTGAGTGTGAGTGATGTCTGTTCCCCACGTTTCCTCAGCCAGAGGATGCAGTGTGTGTCCCAGAGGCCCAGGTTGTGATGCAGATGACAGTTGATGACTTCATCACTCTGATCCATGGCCACATTCAGGTTGGCTGCTGCTGCTTGTCACACTCTACACACTGAACTCACTGCTTTACAATGAGACCAGATGAAAGTTTAATGACCCTGTAATGGGAAAATGTGGTCAACAACAGGAAAGAGCCATGAGAATAAAGCTGAGCTAAGAGCAGAACAGATGGCGGAATATTAAAAGTACCACAACAGAAAATGACATCAGAATATAGTGTTAGAGCAATAAGTAAAAGTATGTTAATAAAAAAAATATGAACTCCAACAAATGAGTGTACAAATAAATAGTTCAATTCACCTAAATTACCATATAGCCTAGCAGAAGGTAAAGTAAGAAACAACATGACATCACACGCTTTAAATTTGTGCAATATAGAAATATCAAAACTATTAAATGACCAGGCTGATGTTCTTCTTTATTTTTTTCATTGTCAGCTCAGTGTTTCCCCCAGAGAAGTTGTTTAGCCGGTGGAAAGTGTCGTTTTTCGACAAGCGCCTGGCTGTCAGGCCAGTCCCAGCCTGATGGCAGCATTAATAAACAGCCCAATAGTCTGATCACAGAATCATGGACAAATTTGTAAAAATTAAGAATTAAAAAAAAAAAAAGCTATAAGACAGATTCCACAGGGCCCTACACATTATGTCAGAGCTAAAAGCTGACTGGAGATTTGAAAATATGACTACGTCTAAGTTTCCAACCGAGCCGCCCCACTGTAACTAGTTTAAAAAATGTCCTAAAAATACTTATAATATATAATTCCTAGTGGCTTAGGCCTGGTGGGGAGCAATTTAGGCTGTAAATCTGTAAAACATCTCACATATTATATTGTTATGTAGATATATGTTTCCTTTTCGAAAAGGCTCAGTGGTTCCATCAGTGTGGTTTTAAATCAAGCGTTCCTCAAAAACGGAGGACATGTTTGGGACTATTTTCCGAGGCGGATTCATGTTCTAGGGTAGTGTTCCAGTGATTCTATACAGCAGCAGGGTGGTGTTTGTGTATGTGTGTAATGCAGGAAGAGAGGCATGGCATGTCCGGCTGCGGTCCAACTCTGACGTCCTGGGTGCAGGAGCAGCAGAAGCGTCGCCCCGGTAACCTCCTCAGCCTGGCGGTAATTGACCTAGAGAAATACTTCAGGTAAGGAAAGAGAGCGTGGGTTTCATCGTTCATCGTTTAGTCTATAAAATATTGTAATATGGCCATCAACACAGTTTACCTGAACAACCTGAACGTGAAAGACAACAACGAGCTTTCCAAAATTGTTAACATAGCAGGGAATGTGATTGACAGGCCACAAACGCAGCTCAACGATGTCTAACGGCAGAAACACACTGCATGCGAAGCGCCGCTATTTTCATGCAAACATACAAATTTATCTTTTTTAGATGAAACAGATGTTGACAGTTTCCTTTTGGGGACGTCATTTGAAATTAGGATAAATTATGAAGTTGTAAAAAAGGCAATAAATTAAAATATATTAGCGTGTAACTACATTTACATACTGTGAATCTTTTTTTGAATTAGAATCGTTTTTGAACCGAAAATCCATTTTCTGAATCGTGCACCCCTAGATATCGTATCGCGAGGCCTCTGGTGACAACACACCGCGAAACAATCTCAGATATTCAATTCAATTTTATTTATAGCATCAATTCATAACAAGAGTTATCTCAAGACACTTTACAGATAGAGTAGGTCTACACCGCTCTATAATTTACAGATAGAGCGGGTCTAGATCGCTCTATAATTTATAGATAGAGTAGGTCTACACCGCTCTATAATTTACAGATAGAGCGGGTCTAGATCGCTCTATAATTTACAGATAGAGCGGGTCTAGACCGCTCTATAATTTACAGATAGAGCGGGTCTAGACCGCTCTATAATTTACAGATAGAGTAGGTCTAGACCGCTCTATAATTTACAGATAGAGCAGGTCTAGATCGCTCTATAATTTACAGATAGAGCGGGTCTAGACCGCTCTATAATTTACAGATAGAGCAAGTCTAGATTGCTCTATAATTTACAGATAGAGCAGGTCTAGACCACTCTATAATTTACACATAGAGCAAGTCTAGATCGCTCTATAATTTACAGATACAGCAGGTCTAGACTGCTCTATAATTTACAGATAGAGCAGGTCTAGACCACTCTATAATTTACAAATAGAGCAGGTCTAGACCACTCTATAATTTACAGATAGAGCAGGTCTAGACCACTCTATAATTTACAGATAGAGCAGGTCTAGACCGCTCTATAATTTACAGATAGAACAATTCTAGATCGCTCCATAATTTACAGATAGAGCAGGTCTAGACCACTCTATAATTTACAGATAGAGCAGGTCTAGACCACTCTATAATTTACAGATAGAGCAGGTCTAGACCACTCTATAATTTACAGATAGAGCAGGTCTAGACCACTCTATAATTTACAGATAGAGCAGGTCTAGACCGCTCTATAATTTACAGATAGAGCAGGTCTAGACCACTCTATAATTTACAGATAGAGCAGGTCTAGAGAAAAGAACATAAGGACTCCAGGGAATGACTCCCCAGAGCTAGGTTAGTAACAGGCATTTCTGGGACATGGATGCACACAAATGGAAAGATAAAGGAGAGAGGAGCTCAGTCCCCTGGCAGTCTAGAACTATTACAACATAACTAAGAGAGACAGGTTAAGGAGAGGAGGTTGGTCCGGCTGTACTGCCCTGCCTCTCTAGTTTTATTATATTATTCATTATATTGTAATTGAATCTGACAACTAAGACGAGAAGCAGGTGGGCTGGGCTCCCTAACTATAAGCTTTATTAAAGACTGAGAGCTGGTTCCATGGGAGAGGAGCCTGATCGCTGAAAGCTCTTGTCCCTGGACCCAGACCCGGAGCTGGTTCCACAGGAGAGGAGCCTGATAGCTGAAAGCTCTGGTTCCTGGACCCAGACTGGAACCTGGTTCCACATGAGAAGCACCTGATAGCTGAAGGCTCTGGCTCCCATTCTACTTTTAGAGACTCTAGGAACCACATTTGCTTGTGTTAGTTGAAAGAAAATCAAAATGTAACTGGGATTTGTTTTTTAGTGCTGCCTTTTATATTCAATTAAATGTTTAATTTGTTTAATAAAAGAATGTTGGAAGTGATTTCCTTTCATTAGTTAAACATCCAACCAGCAGTGTATTGTATTTAGCAGAATACTGAAAGCAGCAGAACATTTTAATATCTGTTTATTTATTGCAAGTAATATCGTTCTCACGATATTCAACAATGTTTATTTATTAAAAAGTTATTGTTTATTTATTAAAACTATTTAGGGAATGACCCAGCCAGATTTATTTTTCCCGGTCCTACCATACTCTGGTCCATAAGCCTGGTTCTACCAGACTCTGGTCCATAATCCTGGTCCTACCAGACTCTGGTCCATTTGCCTGGTCCTAACAGACTCTGGTCCATAACCCTGGTTCTACCAGACTCTGGTCCATTAGCCCGGTCCTGCCAGACTCTGGTCCATTAGCCTGGTCCTACCAGACTCTGGTCCATTTGCCTGGTCCTACCAGACTCTGGTCCATAATCCTGGTCCTGCCAGACTCTGGTCCATTTGCCTGGTCCTACCAGACTTCGGTCCTACCATACTCTGGTACATTAGTCTGATCCTATCAGATTCTTGTCCAGTAGCCGGTCCTACCAGACTCTGGTACATTAGTCCGGTCCTACCAGAATCTGGTCCATTAGCCCAGTCCTACCAGGCTCTGGTACATTAGCCTGGTCCTACCAGACTCTGGTCCATTAGCCCGGTCCTACCAGACTCTGGTCCATTAGCCCGGTCCTACCAGACTGTGTTCCTACCAGAATCTGTTCCTACTAGACTTTGGTCCTACCAGGCTCTGGTCCATTAGCCCGGTCCTACCAGACTCTGGTCATACCAGACTCTGGTCCATTAGCCCGGTCCTACCAGACTCTGTTCCTTCTAAACTCTGGTTCTACCAGGCTCTGGTCCATTAGCCCGGTCCTACCAGACTCTGTTCCTACCAGACTCTGTTCCTACCAGACTCTGGATCAACCCAGAGCCACTCTGGATCTGCCAGAACCAATCGCTAACGTTTGTTCGTGACATTGGCTTAGCATTGCTAGCGTTAGCTTTAGCTAACTCCTTCACCACTAATTGAGCGAGATGGAAAATCAAACTTTTCCCGAGCCATGTGGGGAGGAGGGCCACAACATCATGGCCCCCAACAGAACTCAGCAAAGAATGTTGTTGCTGGAGTTTTAACTTCTGGAAGTTAGGCTCGTTCAAGATGAGCCAGGTCTGTGCAGAATCGATCACAGCCCAATGCATGCTGGTTAGATTTGTGTCCGACTTGATCCCGACTTCTTCTGACGTCATGCACACAAGGCGGCCGCAGGTTTGAGACGCAGGCTGCTCAGTTGCTTTTCACCAACTGCAAGACCCAGGCGGACCCAGAGCATGCTGGGAAACGTCTGGCTCTTGGTTGATCTAAGAGCTGATTGGTTCCACTCAAGATGATGACATTTTATAATTTTTTTAAATGTTTTTGAATTGGAGAGATTTCAATTGCTATTGGCCTGATTGAAAGGCTTATTCTGTACGAACCACATGTTGTGTGGCTGATCGTTACGTTTAACAGTCAGAGAGACTAAATATGTTACAGATTATCTACAGTGTGTTAATTAACATCCGCAACAGATCGCATGTAGACAACTAGTCTGTCCTAATAAAAGCAACCAGAGACTATTAGCTTCTCTGTGTTGCCAGATCTCGGGAGAGTTTGATCCTGAGACAGAAACAGGTCTCAAACAAAGTCAGTTTTCTCCTGACGTTTCCATTTTTGTGTCAGAATGTTCTGGAAATAGGTGGCTTGTGAAAAATAGATTCAGTATTTACTTTTATCAAACACTCAGGACCTGCCGCTAGTCTCCTAAAGAGGCGTGGGAGTTGAGAAACCGACGACACACAGATACTGGAGTGTGAGTTGGGGCGTCTCTGACAATATAACCGCAGAGAATTTGAACGCCACTACAAAATGGCAAACACACTACATAGGGAGCTATTTCTGTGTTAGGGAACGGTTTCAGGTTCCTCACTTCTTGTCCTCAGATCCCAGAAGTCCCAGAGCCAGAAGCGGTTTCGGGAGGCGGTCGTGGGTGAGCAGCGGGGGGGAGGAAACGTGAGGAGGAAAAGGAAGAGCGGTGGAGTGGAGCTGCGACCTGAGGTGTCCCGAGTGGAAGTAGAGGAGGTAAGGTTGTTAGCAGAGGAAGTACATACGCATGTGTCATCTTCTCAAACATATGGGTTTAATTATTCACTATGAACTGAATCCTGTGAATGTATTAATCACTAAAGATGGCCTCTGCAGGTATCACAGCCTCAGACACATACAGCCCTAACAATATAGATATATAATATAATATAGTCTAAACCTGCTGTTGAATGATTGGCAACGAGCACGTTGTCTTCTTCAGATCATGTTATTCAGAGTGAATTTTTTCTTTTGCTATCAAGACGTCGTTATATTTTATCTGCTTTTAAAACTAATCACCACTCTTAATCTCTGCAATTCGACTGCAATTATTATTTATCTACTCTAGGGTGTAGGCCTAGAGTCCTCCTCAATATTATTTATTCCTACACATGGTTTTCATCAACATATTCAAGCAGTCATATATATATATATATATATATATATATACACACACACTGTATACAGGGGCCTAATTAAAGAAAATCCATTAATGTACTGGATCTATAGATCTAATCAATAGATTCCGCCATAGTCCCGCTACACGTCCTGCGATGCTGTGTTCATCCTGCTACGTCCTGCTGTGCCCCGCTACGTCCTGCTGTGCCTTGTAATACCGCACAATTCCCTGCTATGCCATGAACTACTACAAAGAACTACTACAAACTATTATTTTTTGTGACTGTTATTGCCACTCTTCATTCTAACCCCAACCGGTCGTCAGACACCGCCTACCAAAAGCCTGGGTCTGGGTCTGGGTCTGGGTCTGGGTCTGCCACTGTCGCACTGTTGCTTGCTCTGGAGGGAATTACTAGAACTGTTGGGTCCTTGTAAATTATAGAGTGTGGTCTAGACCTACTCTATCTGTAAAGTATCTCAAGATAACTCTTGTTATGAATTGATACTATAAATAAAATAAAATTGAATTGAATTCCCATATTTGCAGTGAACCCCTTAATTCACATCTTAACTGAAGGTGGAATAAGTTAGGTGGTACCTGTAATGTTAATAGATGTTAATCTTAAAAACCCTGTAATCCAATTCAACCTGTTAAATCTCTAAATACTAAATAAGAAAACCTAACAAGTACCATTTATTAACCTGACAATCCCAACACATTGAGGTACTAATACTGTAGGTGGGTTTTGTGCCCCTTAAAAGCTACTTTCTTTGTTAACTTAGAGCCTTTTCACACCTACCTCTTTGGTCTGGACTTTTCAGTTTGGTCCGAAACACAAAGTGCAGTTGAGAGAGGAGCCTCGGCCCACGGTCGCAGGGTTTTATTTCAGGGTGAAGAATGAATTGAGGATATTTTAAGGGATTTATTCTTTCATATTCGTTCTCATGGTTCTGTCCTCCCAATATCCCATCAGGCAGTGGTGCATCTCCAGCTACACACTGGCGTCTCTGTCCGCTTCCTGTCAACCTGGAAGGACTTCACAGATCACATCACCATGACAACCAAAGCGGTTGCAGAAGCCCCTTTCAAGTGAGTGATCTGTCTCAGTTCCCCTCCTTCCTTCTCCTCTCTCAGGCTACATCCTAGGGGCCGACCCGTGCTCTATTTTGTTTTTAAGGCCGATACCGATTAATGGTAAACAATAATGGTAAACCGATAACCGATTTTTGGAACCGATATGCATTTACAGTGAAAATTCAAATCTTTCATTACTGAGTTTAAACTACATTCTGGGTTATATTTGCACTGAATAACGCATTCCATAAACAGAAACATAACTCTTGCAGTGCACATGAACAGATGCGCAATATTAGCGCACACAATAAATAGCACTCTGGTGAATTAGCCTCCTGTTGCTAACGTACATTTATAAATCCTACATAACATCGCTACAGCTTTTTCAATAATGTTAAACAGTTGTACATTTTAATTTTTATTCCCAACTTGTATATGTTTTAAATTATTTGTTCTTATATTGTATCCTGTTATTTTATGTTTATTCTGTATGTAAATGTGATATCTATCTATCTATCTATCTATCTATCTATCTATCTATCTATCTATCTATCTATCTATCTATCTATCTATCTATCTATCTATCTATCTATCTATCTATCTATCTATCTATCTATCTATCTATCTATCTATCTATCTGACTTACTTATTAATGCACGCACACAGTAGTATCCACAAAGTTAGTCCGATGAAGGAAAGTGTGATAGCGTTCCACGTTCACGCCTTTCCTCTCTTGCTGCAGACCGCTGTGTCCAACCGAGGTGCAGAGCATGACCTCACCGCATACTGATGGGTTACTAGGCCAGGTAGAGCGAGCTACTATACTGAGGGAGAGAGAGAGACTGTATCATTACAAGTAGGTTGCACGTAACGGGGGGGGGAAGTAGCTTCCACTTTAGGGGCAGCACAGCGCAAACTAGACGCAAGTGTCTAGTTAAGACCAACGCAGTTGTCAATTTCCCGTCCACTAGGATGAGCGTGTGTCTGACAGGGTGGGGTGTGGGGGGGCTGCCATCACGATGGATGCCAGTCAACCATCACAATCGGCACAACCCTAAGTGATGCTTTGGAATCTAAAAAATGGCCCATTCCCCCTTAAGTCAAAGAGACACACTTTATGGTAATTTATAAGATCCATCCGCTCGCTGACTTTCAGATCCCTGAAGTAGATCCATGAGTATTTTGTGAGGTGGCTGATGAGACTTTGGAGCACAGCTTCTGTTCTGAGCTACATGATAAGCTGTCACTTAAGATTGATGATATCTCACACATCCTCTTTTATATGGATATTATAGACTTACCAATATTTGATTCATTTAATATGATTGTTTTCAGAGCAGGAAGAATGAGAGGGCAAAATACCAGAGCAGGGGGAATGAGAGGGGGAAACACCAGAGCAGGGGGAATGAGAGGGGGAAACGCCAGAGCAGGGGGAATGAGAGGGGGAAACGCCAGAGCAGGGGGAATGAGAGGGGGAAACGCCAGAGCAGGGGGAATGAGAGGGGGGAACGTAGCGGAGCAATGTAAATGTAGCCTGAGATAACACAAACAACTATTTCCTGCGTTCCTCTGTGTGTTTCAGGCGTGAGAGGGAGGAGACGGGCTTCTCCTTCTACCTGGAGAGTGAGTGGGCGGGGGGGCAGCGGGTGGACAGAGCGGGGAAGGGACTGCTGCAGGTGTGGAAGAGACAGATCCAACAGTTGAACAGAGTGAGTCCAGACATGGCCTCAGCCATCCTGGCAGCGTATCCCTCGCCACAGTGTCTCCATCAGGTACACCCCCACAGAGCTTTAGGAGTTTCTCTCTTTTTCTTTTAAAGGATACATTTTCTGTAAGAGCTACACTGAAGTTGGCAGTTTTATAAATGCAAGTTATTTCAATTGATATCATATGTAATATTTTAATCTTTGTGTGCTTAAAATGCACATACGTTCCTGTAGATAGCAATACACATTCTTCTTTTTTTGCCAAATAAATGAAAAGCATGTTGAAATCATCAACATCTCCCCCCAGCTTTCCTCAGAGACGGTCCCTATAATGGGCTTAAAGTCACATTCAGTTTGTACATGATTACATGATACGAACAGTTTTGTAATACTGTATCCTACATTGTGGATATTTAAGCTATATATCATATGCTGACGTATATTTCTGGAGTGTTAAAGATTAAAAGAAAAAAATAACCGTATGGAAGCAAAAACCGTGACCCTAAAACCGGGATAGGAACCCAACCGGGGGTTTTGTGAACCGCACCATCCCTAGTGCAACCTTTTACAATGTGTTTATTGCACACAAAAAAATATACATTTTAAAATTTTGTGCAGCCCTAGTTAAAATACTTTGGAAGAAAATGTCCAAATGTCTGTGGTTTAGGGTTCTGAAACGCCAGAGCAGGGGGACGAGAGGTGGAAACGCAGCAAAAGATATCTGTTTCAAACCAAACCGTAGCCCTGGAAATGGAGCCTTGAATCTTTCTGCAGGCTTACGGTGTGTGCGAGACGGACGGCGAGAGGCTCTCGCTGCTGTCTGACCTACTGATCCGCAGGGGGGAGGGCGTCACCTCCACGACTCGCCGCGTCGGCCCCGAGCTCTCCAAACGCCTTTTCCTCATGATGACCTCGCGTGATCCTCAGCAGACTCTGGACGCCACCGTGTGACCGCGGCACTTTGGGGTTACACTTTCTAGGTAGAATACCGTGTTGATTACATTCCATTTTTGTTATTTGTATTAAAGTTTCATAAAAATAGCATTTTTGACGATGGCTATGATTAAGTAATCGTTTCTAAGAAATGCTGTGATTTAACCCTTGTTGTCCTTCCGGGTCAAATTTGAAAACTAGCTTTTCTTTGGCGCTATTTTTCAGATGTTTTGGGCTTTTTTTTCCCGATGCTTTTTGTTCAATGCTTTTTCATTCATGGTCAATAAACCTAATTTATATGACATTATATGTAATTTTTTGAGTAAACTGAACTGACATATTTTGACTAATAGTTAAGATCAGAGGACGTTGAGTGAATCAGTAAAAGTTAATTTTTTTTCAAATCATTTTTTTTCAAATCATGAGATTGAATAAAACGCCCCCAAATTCCATGGAAGTAATTATAATTTATCTGCGAAGAACATTGCATGGGTTCCACACAATGTTCCTCCATGCATCCATGTTATTTTTGGGCAATGTGGTTGTAAAAAAACCCATGGACTCGTTTTCTAAGTTTTACATTCTTTGAAAACGGGTCGAATTTTGACCCGAGGACAACATGAGGGTTCAAATAAATTCTCATATTTTTCATTTTAGGAAAGCATAAACTTCAGTTTTATATAATTCTGATGACATGAAAACCGGAGCACCAAGGAATAGCTATTAGGAGTAGCTAGCTTCCCAACAGCTAACATGCTTGAGTAGTGAAACACACAAAGTAGCTAAAAAGAAAAGAAAAAAAGCTTCCCCGTACTTTTTGACAAGCGTCCTTGGCGGCGCGGCCAGAGCTTTTTTGCAGCTCAAGTCGGTGGCGGTGTGTACGTACGGTTAACCAATCACATTCAAACTCATGTTAAATATAAGTCAATACAGACTTGCCATCATTTAAAGGGACTCTGATTAATCACAAATAAAGTTCAGCCTTTCCAGGAGGAGTTTTCTGACATTTTCTTAGTTCCAAACCATCAGAGGGATCTTATTGTTGAAAGATATCAGTCAGGAGACGGGGTTCAAAAGAATTTCCAAAGCATTAAATATACCATGAAACACACAAAATATAACAGAGACATTACCAAGAACTGGACGTCCCTCCAAAATTGATGAAAAGATGAGAAGAAAACTGGTCAGGGAGGTTTCCAAGAGGCCTACAGCAACATTAAAGGAGCGAGTACTGGCTGTGTGCTACATGTGACAATCTCCTGTATTCTTCATATGAATGGGCTTTGGGGTAGGGGGCCAAGACGGAAGCCTTTACTTACAAAGAAAACCATCCAAGCCCCGGCTGTAGTCTCCCAAAAGCATGTTGGAAAATGTGTTCTGGTCTGATGAAACCAAGGTTGAACTTTTTGGCCATAAGATATGTTTGGCGCAAAAAACACTGCACATCACCCAAAGAACACCATCTCCACAGTGAAGCATGGTGGGGGCAGCATCATGCTTTGGGGCTGTCTTTCTTCAGCTGGAACCGGGGCCTTAGTCAGGGTGGAGGGAATAATGAACAGTTCCAAATACCAAGCACAAAACCTTCTGGCTTCTGTTAGAAAGATGAAGAGGAAGTTCACCTTTCAGCATGACAATGAGCCAAAGCATACATCCATGGCTTCACCAAAAGAAGATGAAGGTTTTGGAATGGCCCAGCCAGAGCCCAGACCTGAATCCAGTTGAACATCTGTGGGGTGATCTTAAGAGGCCTGTGCACAGGAGATGTCCTCACAATATGACACATTTGGAGCACTTTTGCAAAGAAGTGTGGGCAAATATTGGCACGTCAAGATGTGCAATGCTAATAGACTCCTACCCAAAAAGACTGGGTGCTGTAATAAAATCAAAAGGTGCTTCAACAAAGTATTAGTTTAAGGGTGTGCACACTTATGCAACCAGGTTATTGTATATTTTAATTTTTATTTTTCCCTCTCGAAGATTTCAATTTGTTTTTCAATTGAATTGTTCACGTTAAAGGTCACATTAAAGGTGTTAAAAGTGCTGACATGATTTATACATCACAGAAACCTGCCATTTTAACAGGGGTGTGTAGACTTTTATATCCACTGTATCTGAAAAATCCAGGACTTTCCCTCTAAGTCAGGCTCTTCTTTTGTTAGTCCAAATATAATTTTGCTGTATTACAAATACAAATGGGTTTTGGAAAGTTTGGGTTTGAATATCAACAATCTTTGCCCAACATTGCTTATTGCACCTTTAAATTTGACTTGGTGAAACCTTCAGAAACTAATAATTAAGTAATGTTATTGCTACTTGGTTTAAAGTAATGTTTATTTGGTTCCACCTAAGCAAGAATGATCCAACCCCATCTTTCACAGGTTACCTATGTGTGGGACAGTTGTTCTGTAAGAGAGCATAATGGGCAGTGTAACACCACAGCCTTCATGTCTTTTACCTGCCGTCCAATTGAATTAGCCGTGGCTAACCTCTGAGCGTTCTGTGTCGTTGGCTTCTCCCGTGTCTTCATTGCCTGCGCGTGTGTGTGTGTGGTTGTGTGTTGTGTCGAGTCTCGTTATGCCTGGCCCTGTTTGTGTTTTTACGGTTTGCAGTGGTAAATATCTGCTCCGCTCTGCAATGCCCACGGCTCATTTCCACCACATTGCAAAAATGGAGCCAGACCAAGAAGTAATGATTGCCTGGAACAGCGGGGAAAGTGGGAGAAAGGTGACGGATGGGTAACGAGCTGTTAAATGGGCTTAAGAGATGAGGAACATGCCTCCCCTCAGGTGCTGCATACAGAGAGACATCAGCAGTCCATGAGGACAGGGAAAGGAAGGAAAGAAACTGGGAAATAAGAGAACGTAGGTCTCAGGCTCACTCAGATTGAAAAATACAGTGGAGAGTAATAACTAGTTTTAAAGACCCTTACCACTCCTTTGAATGAATGACATCTTTGTTTCAAACAAACAATGAAAATATATAACAAAACCTAATTTCAACATAACCCTTGACTGGTTGTTAGGTAGAAGCCCTAGGCTTACCAGGTCCTACTTATCTTTACCACATCTAAATCACCATAAAACAAGAAACATCATACACACCATTATAAATTATACAAAAATACTACTCCAATCTACGTCCTACTTTATCTAGATGTTAATAAGGAAGAACAAACTACACAAAAACAAGCAGCAGTAACGTCAGTGTAACTATCTTTCCTCACTTCTGTACTTTTCAAAGATAACTAGTTTGTAACTTTCTAACCAGTGATCTCTTAAAGGTTGATTTTCTTTATACCCAGTAAGGTCAAGATTAGATCTACGGTACACCCCAGGTTGGAGTCATTTCTAAATGAAATGAAGAGATATGAAACCTATTTTGCCTTAAAGTGTTTGCTCCGCATTAATTATCTGGGACTATATTACACAAGGCTAAACAGTAAACGCTAACAAACAGAGACATTAAAAGCTGCACATATATATAGTGATAGACTGATTTCATCGGCCGGTCAATATTTGCGTTTTTACGTGTATCTGCATCAGCTGCTGCGTTTGCCGATGGTCCCCCGGCATTATTTCCAGACAGGCGCCCACAGGCCGCTCTGTGTTGCTGGAGACGCTGCAGGTTCACGTGCAGACCGAGCACTCCCCTTCCCCACTAGCATCATGGCAGTGTTACATTATAAATACAGTATATAAATATATAATATTTCAATGGCTACTTTTAAGGTTTATTGTTTTCTTAAATTATTTAAATGTGTTGACATTTAGCGATGATCATGATTATGTCAGTCTTAGAATATAAAAAAAGCTATGCATCATTAAGGCTGTGTTGTAGATGTTGATGCACAGTTAACCATATGCAGTGCAGCCATCCATATGATGCAAATTGCACACAACAGCGATTTCTCTCAGGAGCAGCATTGTCAGATGCACAATAAATATTGTAGTTGTATGACATTTCTGCCCTCTGTATATGATCTATAATGCCAAGAGCAGAAATCTACTTCTGGCTACCCTGGGTTACGGTGAAAGATACATGGCTTCACTCTATCTTAGACAGATCTGTGCTTCCCATCCTTTCTGCTTTGCTCTGAGGTGGAGGAGACTTCAAGGATGCTAGTTGGATGGACCTAAAAACAGAAAAGGGGTTGTGTCGGGCACAAGTAGGAGATGTGTGTAAATGTCTTATCCATCCCCCCCCCCCACCCCCCGTTTGACCTCAACTCAAAAGGAAGAAGGGTTTCATCTTAGAAATGGAGACATGTGGGAAGCCGGGCTTTAGAGCGTCACATGTCCCTGTCTGTTTGTCCAGAACTTTAAGGTTCTGTTTGAAGCACACAGAATCATTTTGGCAGCAGCACACTTGGTGATAAGTGATAAGACCGCACTTAGAGGATTTCAAAGGCGGCATTCAAACCGTTTTCAGAGCATACGTCCGTCATTCCACTGGCAAAATAGGCTCATACAGGATTACTTTTATCAAATGTAGCATACAACATAGGAAATACGATGGTTCACACGATGGTTCCTCATGCCTAAACAGCAGAATAGGTCGATTGTCATTTACTCCCAAAATGACATTTATGACCGTTCTATTTACTGCCTCCCCGTGGTTATTTTTACCGTGACGTAACACGGGACCGCAGAGGAAGTTTTAACCATGTGACCGTTCGCAATTTTAAGTTGTGAAACGAAACTAGTTATGTTTATTCAATGCAATTTTCAATTTAATTTATATAGCGCCAAATCGCAACAACAGTTCTCTCATTGCGCTTTTCATAAAGAGCAGGTCTAGACCGGACTCTGGGATGTTATTGACAGAAACCCAACAGTTCCCACCAAGAGCAAGCACCAGGCCACAGAGGCAAGGAAACACTTCCTTTAAAGAGGCAGAAACCTTGAGCAGAACCATGGCTCCGGGTGGGTGGTTGGGGCAGACAGACCTCAGACCAGGTTGGGGTGTGGAGGAACATGGAGGCAGCAAACAGATCTCCACAGCTCCAGAGCCAGAAACACCTGCAGGACGAGCGAGGAGAGAGGTGAGAGAGCACAAGACTACGGGAAAGGGAAGAAGTCGAGTTAGTAACAAGCATTAATGGGATGAGGTTGCATGCAGGCAACATGTAGATGTAAAGCTACTAAAACCAGGATGTAACTTGGCATCACGGACGTCAGTGCATCACGGTCGCACCATCATTTTTCCATACCAGTTTTAATAAAACATACAGAAATTACGACATTACGGCAAAAATCTATTCCTTTATTTTCCAGCTCTGCCTACGTGATCCGTCTCTGTGTAACAAGTTTTTCCTGCATGTCTCTGCGACGTGTAACGTTAGACAACCAATCACAGATCACATTATTAGATCTTGGTAGAGGCATGCTGCGTGCTGATTGGCTCACTGACGCTGATGAGATTTACTCCTTAGGTAGTGAAATTGGGTATTTAATGAGGAGGCATTAAGGTCGGTGCCTAAAGACTATTGAATTCAGTACACAGCCCTTCTTATGGTTACATAAGGGACAGGACCCCGGTCCTCTGAGTGAAAGTCCTGGGTTTGATTGACCCATCCCTCCCTCCTTAATTTGGCGCTCCCATACTTTGTCATCTTCATCGTTTAATCTTGTGCCTAACAAGAAACGTAAATATAGGTCGGTACAATGCAACCAACACAGTGCTGCTTGCACAATCCACCTACACGGTCGTTTTCTGGGTGAGGACGGTCTGGAGCGTTTGCCCTTAAGGCCGGGACCATACATGGGTCCTGATTGGATTTGTGTTTTGATTTATTGGGATTCTAGAAGTATTGCGATTTGATAGTGTTGAGTATTGTGATTTTCTTTTCCTTCTTTAACAAAAAGAAAACTTGAATAATACACTTCTAGAGACAATATAGCATGAGACATTTCTTCTAAGAAGAGTGACATCACATGTCAGTCAGTCTGACATTTGGTTCATTAGTGAAGAAGAACATAACCTGGGTTTTCTGCTTTCACTCTGTTTAGCTGGAAACAGACACGTAGTCGCTGTCAGCGGTGCCGTATAAACAGAACATATTTCGGAGAATCCTTGGTAAAGTTAGTTAACCCTTAGTTTGCTCTCATCTCAAATGGATTTCTGTGCATGGCCTCATTAACTCATTACGGGTCCCTGGAGAAAATATATACTTGTTTCTGCCACTCGGATGTATTAGGCCCCTTTAAGACATGACACATCTTGTTGCCCAAGTCACGTTTATATTCGGGTTCAGATGGCAAGCTGTACATCAGACTGAGCAACATCTCCGTAACCCTTCAAACACACGTCTGAACTGAATGCTGTCAGATTAAGGCGGCAGACATCATGACTTCCCGTAAACATGCACACTTTCTACGCTGTATACAGCGGACGTAAGCATGAACGCCACTTGGCGTGTTATCGCCACTTGGCGTGTTATCGCCACTTGGCGTGTTATCGCCACTTGGCTTAAATGAAGTGAACGAGAAGCTTAGGGTGACCACCGGACTAGCAGTGAAGGTAGGACTGTCGAAATCACTACATGAACTGGACGCACGTATGTCGCTGAGGATGAGAGAGATTGACGGACAATGATTCGGACAAATTCCACAGAATCAACCTAAATTGGATTAAAAATGTATTGTCTTATGTATACTCAGATTCGATGGCGTCTGGCACGTTGCAGAGGTGTTCTCTTCACGGGTGCACCCTAACACCAGATACTGACAGGTTTTCAGACCCCTTCTGGACCCCTCCAATGCAGTAAAACTGCACATAGAGGCCTTTTATTGTGGCCAATTTAAGACCCACCTGTGCAATAATCCTGCTGTCTAATCAGCATCTCTATATATTACACCTGGTGAGGAGAAGTGCTCACTAACACAGATTTAGACAGACTTGTGAACAATATTTGAGAGAGCTACGCCTTTTGTGTGTATAGAAAAAAGTCTTAGAGCTTTGAGTTCAGCTCATGAAAAATTGGGGCAATAACAAAAGTGTTGCGTTTATAATATTGTTCAGTGTAGAAAAGTCGATCTAAACTGTAATAAATAAAAAGCAACACAGAATGCCTAAGAGCCTTATTGCAATATATTCCATTATGTTTTTATATTTGGATTGTAATGTTTATTTTTACACAATGATATTTCAGGCATATTGTTTCAGAAAAAGGTAGAAATAGGTGCATAGAAATTCACCAAAATGCAGGAAATGAAGTGTTTAATGCTAAAGAAGTGGCAGTGGACCCCCAAAACTCTTTATAGCAGCACTTTAATGACACGTCAACAGAGATATTGAACGGGGAAACACTTCAGGAACAGAGCCGTTAAAAAGTGGTGATATAGAAATTGGCCCTGATTCTCTTAAATCAACATAATCTTGTTTTAAAAGATGTTTACATATGTGCCAACCAGTATTATGTTAAATTTCATACATTTTCTGAGGGTAAAATCTGTTACGTGCCTGTTAACATTAGCCTAAAGGTAAAAAATAATAAGGTAAGTGAATTGTAAAATATTTCTTTTTGGTTTAATAACTAATCAACCCTACACACTGATGGTGGAAAAGAACCGCTTTCTTTTCATTTTGAATGATGACCATTCAAGGCTCCCCCTCCCTACAAAGTCAATTTAACCACCGGGCGTGTCATACATATGTCATTTCATGAGATCAGTCAGAAGAATGTGTGCCATGTGAGCACAAAATAAAATGACAAAGAATAAAGAACTACATTTTAATATGAGATGGGGGCTCAGGATAGCCTATGATGCATGTGTTACTGTGTGTTAGCTGAATGTCTTGCCTTTTACCTAAGGCCTCAGTATTTAGCATTTACAATCAAATTTCCAATTAGGACAACGTAATGGTGTACCTGGAGCCTTTAGGCCCCCCGAGGGCCTTAAGACCCTGGGGTAGTTTCTCGCTTTGCCTGCTTCCAGCCTCGTTTCTTAGGAAACTCCAGACGGGTGTTTAATTAGCCGAATGTGTAATGTGTGAAACGGTTCTACGTTCAAACAACTAATTATGTGTTACTATACTTCCAGTATGTTATTCCCTGTTGTCTCTTGGCAGCTTTCCAATATAAAGCTCTCAGTTAGAATGCATGTGGCAGAACATAAAACATACTCACTAATTAGCTGAAGGTGTAAATGAATCTACTTACAATCACATTTAGACGTGGGAAGTTATACAGTGTGAGTGGCTGTCAGCGTCTCAGTCATGGTGGTGTGTAGTCACTAGGGGGCAGACTTGCGCCACACACAACCCATTGGTTTAGACTAGAGTCAGATGGGGAGATAGAAAAGCATCAGCGTGTGTCAGGATTTTGGAGGCTGGATAAATTCTCAGGCAGGCAGAAAAAGTATCCTGTTAACCAGGGGTGTCAAACTCATTTTCACTAGGAGCCACCCTGGAAGACGAAAAGCACATTCAGGGCCAGACGTGTTGAGTTCATTAACATGCTTATATTGAGAAAAGTCAAATATCTGTGACTATATTACTGAATGTCACAATTTTTCTCCATTTGTCACATTTTTTGTGCTTTCTCCGACACTTTTGTCGCATTTTTGTTGACATTAAAGCACTACAGAAGTCAGCAAAAAAAAGTTCCTTTGCCAATCAAGCAAAACAAAGATTACATTTTTAAAAGCAGGCTGCCACACAGCCGACTCACAGCAACCTGTTTCATACTCTAAATATCAAAACTCTCGGATTCTGGGGTGTCAAAGTCGGCAAATCTGCCAAATTCTGCTTTAAGTGTTGCGTTATTACAGTTTGAAAAACAGTTTCCTTTTCAGGTTTGGCGCACTAGATTAAATTCATTGTGAACCTTAGTTGGTATGGAGGCCGGATTAAAACCTGCGAGGGCCTGGGGTTGGCCCGCGGGCTTTGAGTTTGACACGTGTGCTGTAAACTAAAAGACAGGGAAAGGTAAATATGCACAGAGAAAACTGCTGAAGATTTTGATAAATGGCTTAGATATGTTTGGCTGGATAGCATTTCAAAGTGAAGGGCCTGTCAGCTAGTGTTTTATTTCCACGTAGGATGTCTAACATCTCTCGACTTGCCTCAGTTTTCAACTGTAGAAAGCCCGGAAAAAGAGGCTCATTCATGTTTGGAGGTTGCAGTGTTAGATAAGGAGAGGGTGTCAGCATTGATTAAGGTGACGCCGGTTCCTCAACCTTGCTGGCTGCCCCAATAAATGTATGATTATGAAGTGTGATATAATGCCAGACTGTATCAGTGTGTGTTTGTGAATGTGGAAACATTTTGAAGACAAACCTGAAAAGGAAAAATGAAGAAGTGTGACACCTGCGTTATCTTTTTTAAAACTATAATTTCAGGAAGGTGTTCCAGGGGTTTTCCTGGCTCAGAATGGGCTCTTATGACTCATATGCATTTACCTAGCCTGGAAATCCAGACCCAAATCTGGAAGATTAAGGGTCTGGCATCGAGTAATGAAAGTCGCCCATCTGGAGGGGCGGCACAAAGCGTGCATTTGAAAATCTCACTGGACGCAATTGGATAACACTACAACCAATCACAACAACACACGGGGGCGTATCCAGAGCTCCATATGCTTAGCTACCAGCGGAGCTAACTCGTATATTAGACTGTCGTCATCTGTTCAGCTCACCTCTGGCCCACCTATATCAGATAAACTGATGTGATTGGTGCAGCTGGCCTCTGGCCCCGCCTACATCAGATATATTGATGTGATTGGTGCAGCTGGCCTCTGGCCCCGCCTATATCAGATACACCAATGGGATTGGTGCAGCTGGCCTCTGGCCCCGCCTATATCAGATACACTGATGTGATTGGTGCAGCTGGCCTCTGGCCCCGCCTACATCAGATACACCAATGTGATTGGTGCAGCTGGCCTCTGGCCCCGCCTATATCAGATACACCAATGTGATTGGTGCAGCTGGCCTCTGGCCCTGCCTATATCAGATACACCAATGTGATTGGTGCAGCTCCCCTCTGGCCCTGCCTATATCACATATGACCTTGAAGCTGTTATATTAATGTACAAATCTTGCATAGTGTGCCTTTGAAATACTAGCTTTAACACGTGGAACTTTCCTTTAATACATACCTTATCCAACATTTAAGCCTAAACATTCCTTTAGCTGCTCCACAGTTTAGGGATTTATTACAACTATAGGGATTATATCGCTAATTAATCCTAAATCCAATAATTCTTTGGAGGTTTTTGTCACTTTTTTAAATGCACGATCACAACCCCCCGATCTGAACCCAAAGTTACGCCCTTGGTTGAAAGCGTCGTGAGCAGAGTCTTCACCGTAGCTGACACACCAGGACCAGGACTATTGGAAACACATGGTGGACGTGGCCCTCAGGCAGTTATCAGAGATCAGCATCTACTTAATCAGCATCTTAACAGCAGCGGGAGAGGGACAGCAGATCTGTTAGCAGCCCCGTGTCCTGCCTCAGAGACGGGGAGCTACAAACTACACCCATCAAAATGTCTTCCGTCTCCTGTCCCACAAATCAAAGTGGTCGTCTCCTCTTTCTTCATCAGTCTGCTGTCACACACTCCTTCCTGTGCATGTTTTTATTCCACGCAGCTTCACAAATCACAATGTAAGCCCATGGTGGACAAACAGAACTTTTAACCTCTTTAAAAATACACAAACAGAGCATCTCCTAGGGCTGTGGCCATACCCCCCTCCCCCCCCAGCGTCTGCAGCCTCAGCACCTGCACTCGGTATTCACTCCACACTGGTAATGACAGTGGCCAGGGCGCTCCCGCAGGGCGTTCTTCTTTTATTAATATTCCACTCAGCTGCCGACCCGTTGCTTGATCCAAACAAATTGGGAATAGCCTTTAATACAGGAGTTAAAACCACTCCCAGAGAGGTTACAGATTATGTGTGTGTGTGTTACTTATTTGTGTGCTATCTATCTATCTATCTATCTATCTATCTGACCCACAAAAAACCCAGTTTCCCAATTGCACACAGGCAGAAACACCCATTGAAATGGAAATAAGTAAAAAGATGCATGCATTTTACATGCACACGCCCCAGTTTGGGCAAAATGCATTCCCTGGTCATTTTATGGCTGCCATACTGGTTGTTATGTGCCAATCCCTGGCCTGCCCTTCAGCAGACAGAGTGTCATTCAGAGAGCTCTATTCAAATCCGACACCACAACTCCTTGGACGTGAAGTGGCCTGCTCCCCACAGTCCTTGAAACGCATGCAGAGAGTGACAGGCCCTTGAAGTGATGTGTAAGGCCTTTCTTTCTATCCGGCTGCCAGGAGCATCATGTCTGGCTGTACCGCTGCTGGACGGTGTCCTCTCTTTGTGCAGCTACACGGCGTCACCTGTCGCACGCCACAGAAAGAAGACAAGCTTTTTTTCTCACAGGGAGACTTGGAAGAAAAAGAAAGGCGGACAGACAGAGAGGAAGGAGGGAGAGAGTGTGTGTTGTGTCATTCATCATCACCTCTTTTCCGCTGATCTGCCTCCCTCCCCAGCATGCCTCCGTAAACTGAGCCACGGAGAGCTAAAGCATGGAGGAACAAAAAGAATCACATACAGGACACAGGGAGGCACAGAGCCATGGTGGATATGTGGACTGTTGTTGTCATCAGGGGCCTGTGGCAGGGCATGACGAACGGTTTGATATGGGGGTGGGTCCTCCCACTAGTCAGTGAGGATAACCATCCAGTAGCACCTTCACTTTAATATCAACACATGGCACTGGCACAACTAGCTCTTCTCTTTGGCCAGGATTCAAAGAGCTGCTAACACTGGTTGATTGACGTTAACATTACTGTGGCTAGCCTAGCAAAAATGTCAGATAAGTGTTAACGTTAGAACAACATAACATTAGTGTAACATAATGCCTTTTAAAAGTAGCAAGCGAAACAATGATGAACATTCACTTGAATCCCAGCTTGTTTAGTGACATTATGTGAGTTCACAGCCAGAGCTACCTGTTTACCTTGCTGCGTCGCGAG
This sequence comes from Percina caprodes, assembly GCA_013375575.1. Classification (NCBI taxonomy): domain Eukaryota; kingdom Metazoa; phylum Chordata; class Actinopteri; order Perciformes; family Percidae; genus Percina; species Percina caprodes. The sequence goes on from JABXJD010000220.1 coordinate 280,863, forward strand.
AGTAGTAAAAACCCAGAACGGAGATTAGATGATATGGACTCCGAGCCAAGTGGAATGGATTGAGGAAGCAGAAGCGTGGAAGTCAAGGCTGTAGCTGAACACCGAATGGAGATTTATGTATTTGGGCATTCCTCAAATGGAATGGATTTAGCTGACGGCACTATGAAAAGTGAACAGACAGATGTGCTGAATTACCATTGTCATTGGTCTTTGAAAGTAACGCCCATGTATACTCTATATATGTAAAAATAATTTCTCATAAGCACAGCATCTCTAAAAAAATTATCTTTCAAATGCATCTGGAAGCAGAGGAATGTCAGAACCAGCTACAGCATCTCTAAAAAAATTATCTTTCAAATGCATCTGGAAGCAGAGGAATGTCAGAACCAGCTGTCAGCACTTACTTATTATTGCCATTATAATATTTTGGTAAATATAAGCAATGCATGATATATTGTCTTCCTCCTATTAGGTTATGTGAGGTATATATATAGAGAGCCGAATGGTGGTCAATGGCGACAGACATAACTACTTTCTGGTCCTGATCAACTTGTGTCTTGGATTACACATATGTTTTTCAAAATAAAAAATGATTTTACGTTTCAAGAATGTCACATTTGGTTGCAAGATAGTTAAATAAAATATGCAATTAAACAGACTACAAGTCGCTTACCTGAAGTCCCATGAGCGGGACTTTGGCTCTCTACATGAGGTAACGCTTACTATTCTTAAACACAGTCTCCCCCGGCCCGGTTCAGTTGCCAGTTTATTAGGTACACTTAAAAGGAATGTAGTGTGCAATAAATCCTACTGTCATAATTGTTCAGTTTTTGTTTTCAAAGGTTGACTGATTGATGAGTGTGTACACTGAGATTCTATAACTGCGGTGGTTATGGCTAACAGCCTGTTTGGAAATGATTTCCTCTGCTGAGTGTGTTTCACTGAGTGTTTCTGCGAGCAGCCGCGACTCGTCTGTGTTTTTCAGGGGCGGGTTGAGTGGTTAGGCCTCTTGCTTTACTTTTCACCCTTTCTTTCTCTAACTGGGAATGTTGGGATTAGCAGTAGTAGAAGAAGAATGACCACTGACCATTGCACAGTGAAATGTGAAAGAGTGGCACTCTCAGCAGCGTGTCCTCCATCTTCTGTTCAAGGTGGACCTTTTCTATTTGAAAAGCCTGCTGGATATGATAATGCATCATGTTTTAATCGTATTTTGGGAGTAAAATGTAAATCTGCAAGGTAACAAGTAGCGTCAGGTAAATGTAGAAATACACAGTAAGTAGTATACAGCTGAGTAGCATCTTTTTCACCCAATCAACTTCACACTTGGTGGGTGTATTGCATAAGAACCACAGTGTGGAGTGTGAAGTCGATCAGATGACTGGCAAGCAGCATTTCGGGGGTCGAGCAATCGTCCTCTGAAATGTGAGCAGACACACGCTCCAAACGGGCCGACAACGCTGCAGGCTGGAGCCAGGCTAGCTGTTAAAAAAGAGGGCAACAATTAGTTTCAGTTTGGAGGTGTGGCTCTGCTCATGAGATGCTCTGCTACAAATGTTACAAACGGACATTTGACATATTATCACTGTATGAAGTTGTTATGGCCAACTTGTCAGCATACAGTCGCCTATTTACACATCCAGCGGACTCAGAGCAGCTTTACATGTATTTAGCGTTGTGTTCATGACCATAGTACGACTGTAAGTCCAACATTCAACCTATAGGTCCTATCTTGCACGCAGCACGGCGCCAAGCCCAACACAAATGTCTTTGCTAGTTGTAGACCGACGCAGTTAATTTCGTCCGCAGCATTCCATGCTGGTCTTACCCAAAAATGTACCTGACATGTGTTCCATTCTGCCCATGTGTTCAGGTGCATTGCTGGTCTTACAGGAAGGTGTGTTCAGGTGCATTCTGGGCGTGCTGGTCTTACAGGGAGGTGTGTTCAGGTGCATTCCGGGCGTGGTGGTCTTACAGGGAGGTGTGTTCAGGTGCATTCTGGGCGTGGTGGTCTTACAGGGAGGTGTGTTCAGGTGCATTCTGGGCGTGGTGGTCTTACAGGGAGGTGTGTTCAGGTGCATTCTGGGCGTGGTGGTCTTACAGGGAGGTGTGTTCAGGTGCATTCTGGGCGTGCTGGTCTTACAAGGAGGTGTGTTCAGGTGCATTCTGGGCGTGCTGGTCTTACAGGGAGGTGTGTTCAGGTGCATTCTGGGCATGCGGGTCTTACATGTGTTCAGGTGCATTCTGGGCATGCTGGTCTTACAAGGAGGTGTGTTCAGGTGCATAAATAACACAGCATTTCATTGTTCTCTTAACAGCGCGTTGGTGAAATGCACCTAAGCTCGTGCACAGCGCAAACACACTATGCTTGTTACACACACAGGGACGTGCAGTAGCACACACACATGCAGAAGAATACAAATAAAAATATTATGGTGCCAATCCGGCATTATAATAGCAATGCGCCATGGTCCAACACCGTTAAACTAGCAAAAGTGGATATGGACACACCCTAAATGCAGCTGCACCATGCACGCCGTGCACTTAGAGGGTTAAAATCCACTCCATTCATTGCTTTAGTTACTAGTTAATTTAGTTACTTTAGTTACGAGTTACTTTCCACATTAAGATTCCTGCACACTAACCTCACGTAGTTTATAAATCTGATGTTTTATTTTAACGTAACCTAGCAACAATATAACGCCTCCAGGTCCAGCTGAGATGATGAGACCATTAAACACACAGCTGGGTGGATCCTTTACTCTTTCTACAGTGGGAGGGTTCTTCTTCACTTTTAATACTTTAACTACATTTTCCTGATGCTATTTACAGACTGTTACTTAAGTAAAATGTTCACTGCAGGACTTTTACTGTAACAGAGTATGTATTTATATAGTATTTAGTATACCAGTGCCTACCCATGTGCAGGGATTCCTTCTGAGTGAACACAGTGGATCTGACTGCAGTAGATGTGACAGTAAGGAATAAAAGTTAATCAAATTAATGTTTATTTCCACATTAGTCGATTGTCAAACTCATACAATCCAATATTCCAAAATGTATTTTTCTCACAAAAAAAACGATTTGCTGTTATGTCCTTAATGACTATGTAGAAACAGGCTGTAACCTGACACCACAGTGGAGCCAGGAGAGCTACAGAAGGAATCCCTGTACATGGGTAGGCATGGAATGCCATTTTGAACATGTTGAGAGGTTAAAACACATTTATAACTTGCCCTGTAGAAGCCTGTTGGGTGCTAACGTTAGCAGGAGGATAACTCGGTGTAGGCAACACCGATTGGTTTAGTTTTTCTCTCTACTGACACCATTCCACATTTCAACATTTTACCAGAGCTACGTGTTGAAATCGACCAGAATTCACCTTTAACGCATGTTGAATTGACTGATTCCACCTCTCCCACTGTTCTCTGTGTCTGTTTAGCCCCTGTGATTGAAAACCAAGAGCCAGAAGAGGTAAATGACTCCTGTCCAGCACCTTCGCACATTTCATCGCTTCATATAAACTTGAATAAATGGTATTGAATTCAACCTTGGCCCGCGGTGTTGCTCTCTATCAGCGCTACCTCTACTTCAGCCCCTGTTTACTTCCTCCCGTCTACCCCATTACCCATGATGGAGTGGGAGATCCATCACTCCAACTGGCTGCTGCATTCAGCCATTGGCCGAGGAATGTTGGCAAATCAGGGGGAAAAAATGTCTTCTGTTACGATTCAGTTAGGGAATTCTCAGACATCTCAAACGCTGTTGATTGATAACAGGATAACGAGGTGATTACAAACTACAGACTTGGATGTAGCTGCCTTTAAGTTGGGTAATTTTGCTGGTGTCCCTCTGGCTTTGATTTGCCATTTTTTTGCTCTTTAAAAAAAAACAATAGGAGGCATGGCATCTGAAATATATCTACAACAGGGAGAAGAAGTCTTGCACACTATAATTCCTCTGTGTGTGTTTGTGTGTGTGTGTATGTGAGAGACAAAAGAAGAAGTGCAAAATCATTTCATTCTGCCCGGGAAGGCTGACTGCTATGTGAGACTGATGTGGGCTGCCAGATAAATTCAGGCTTCAGTGCCACTTTCAGAATGACCCTGATAGAAAAGAGATGGCAGTCTGGTCTGAGCAGCTACCTCAGCTCAGGTGTGACTGAATTGAGTCTTTAACTCCAACTATTCCTGAGTCCTTTACTCCTCGGGCTCGTCGTGGCTGGACAGCCACAGATTAAAAGTCAAACTGATGTTAAAATAAGAAATCAGAACCTATATTTAAGAATCTATCCTTTTTTTGTTTTTGTTTGTTGGTCAAAATGACCAAAAAGAACATATGTCGGTTCAGTGTTCTTTCAGTGGTGTGACGTTTTTGGTATTGATTGGTTGTTAGTACAGTTTAATTGGTGCAACATCTTTGTAATATACCTTTAATTCCAGCTGCCACACAGACAGTTAACCAGCTTGGGGCTGGTGTTGTTAGCAGCTGATTTGTCCCACCTGTGGTTTAAATCAGCTGTGATCACGACTTTCTAGAATAACGATGTATCAAATGACAAGAATGTGTGAGAATGCACGCTATCCAGACCCAAATCCAACCGACCAATCACAACATAAATAAGACATTTACACACTGGTGATTGGCTTACTGGCCCATTGGTCCCTAAAATCCACAGATCCAGTTCCTCCTGAGGATTCACTGTGCCATATGTATGTGTAACATTAAAACATGATTCGTAAAATCATATCATCAGTCATTTTAATAGCTAAATGCATTAAAAAAGTATGTATAAAGGTGATAGGCTGCCCTACATGTTGTTGTAGGTCCAGTTTAATGTGCAACTTAAATTTATACAATATATGTAGCAGGTGGTCGAAAAAATCTGTTCAGTAGCTGTATTATCAGTGGAGACATATCCTTTCACAAGAGAGAGCATGTATGAAATCAGTCGGTGACGAGCTGAATTATCAAGTTTAAAAGTGTTACTGACTTGCTTACAATCCCACTCGTTTTTGTGCCCATCCGTCAGCAAAAAGCAGCAGACGGAGATGGAAGATGCAGAGTCAGGAGTGGCATAACAACGTGTCCTCGGTGGTTTTCTCTAGCTGCAAAAAATGACTCTGTTTCTGTTTTTTTGTTGTTGTTTTTTTACCATAAAACACTAAATATAGACACCTATCTTTGTGCCTTTGGGTAGACGTGTTGCACACGTGTGTGCACACTTTTGTGTCACAGATATCCTGTTGCCATGGCTACCTTGTCAACACCTCCATCCTGCTATCCTGTCAGGGTGGAGCTGGTACTGATGCGTGGTTTGTGTTTCATTAATCAGTGTCCCTTCACTATATTTGAGCTCTTTATTAGGAATATATGGTAAGATCCCATTTGCGGTCTCCCCTTGCCATGTGAAAATACTAACATTTCCAAAACAAATAACGCCCCATAATAATATTCTGTAATATCTCTATAATAATCCTACAATGACTTAATGTGTCTCTGTAGTACAGAAAACTACTCAGCACTGAATTTATGGAGCAAGTTTTATTATTCTTTATATTACTCCCATGATATCAGTTTTCCACTCCTTGAGGACATGCTATGTAGCTGATAATTCTGCTGTGATCAATTACTATCAGACACTATAGTTATTATATATCATGATGGCTCGCAGACAAAAGGCAAATCAAGGGAACAGCAGGGGAATAGTTTGCTATGATAAGCACTGGAGCAGATAAGGAATCACTGAAGGTCTAAATCTCTATTAACTGCCGGCTTCCCCAGCGCCAGGGTGAGATAGGAATGGCGATGAAGTTTACAGACCTGACAAGTGATGACAAGGTTATCATAACTTATGCCAACACACACCCGCATTTTGTCCCGTCTCGCGTCCTTGACTTGGATAGTTTGTGACGTGAAGCTCGACCGTATATAACATCAGGTACGGATGGCTTATCTGAATACCACAGCTTCCACTACTTATCGTGAAACTCTCGCTTTATGTCTTTTCTGAAGTAACTACCACAGCAGCTATGTGGGATTTACTGTTTGTGTGTGTGGATCTCTTCATGAAAGCCACACACCAGCTGTGTGTGGAAATTCCTCATATATCCTCCGGTGTCCAAACCAGAAGGAAAAATAGGTAATTTGTCATTGTCTTGAATCTAACGTTAGTGTGTGTGCAATGTGAGTCTGCCTCTCAATGAGCAAGCGGAATGGATTTAAATCAATTGAAATCAATTTCAAAATGAACCGACAGTTCTCTGAAAAGAATGAAATGACTTTTGACATGGTTAAAATATGGTAAAAGTGTGTGTGTGTGTGTGTGTGTGTGGGTGGGTGGGAAAGGGGCGGGGTCTTAACTAATCATTTTCAAAAGTGGGTGGGACTTGACATTCAATAGGAATAAACACACCAGATACAACGTCATAATTAGCCAGCTTTAGAAGTGCTGACGTTTGGACAAAGCCAGGCCAAATGTTTCCCTATTTCCAGTTTTTACGCTAAGCTAGGCTAACAACATCCCAACTACAGCACCATACTTAAAGAGTTATTTTGCTGGAATCCAGCTCTGTGTCACGGAGGTCTGCGGATGCTCCATGCTCTGTGCTTTGCTTGATTGAAATCAGTAAATTATCCCTTTAATGCGTTATTGATGTTGTCATTGGACTCTGAATAAGTGCATTTCCCTAAATATTGATACATTGCTTTAGCCAGGATATTCATGGCCCTACTGGGACACCGGCATGCTTCATTCTGCCCTAATATCACATCATTTGGGCACCTCCAAGCAGCCCTTGGTTTAGTTCCGTTGCTTCTCTGGTGTGACTCCAATCCTGTACACGACAGGAGTGGCTCTTTCATTTCTGCCCCGGATGCTGACACTGAGCCTGGTTGGTGGTAAACAACTCTTAACATGCCTATTAACAGCAGTTTATCGATGATATATAAGTGTCTGCAGGTTCGAATCAAGCAGCCCTGTTCTCAGCCTTTTTTCTCTGCTGGTCGTATCAGGCAGAACATTTACATAGCAAATTGATGTCAGTCCCCCTGTGCTCTGAAAAAAGTGTTATGAGCTAAAGCATCTAGTCCAATTACTGCCGTGCAAATATCCCCCTTCAACTGACTTAATACTCGTGGCTCAATACCCTTACTCTAATTTAATACTATAAAGAGGTTTTTGACCTTACGCACTTGTGGCACTCATTATTCTGAATATCTCAATTTATCTTGTCATATATGTCTGTTAACTGCTGGGGAATGCCTAAATGGCACCAGCAAAATGCCACGAAGCATTTTTGAACAAAATGTGTATTGATTAGTTTAGTAATTAGCGGCCACTGATTTGATGCCGCTTGACTGGACAGCTCTCACACCATATATATATATATATATATATATATATATATATATATATATATATATATATATATATATATATATATATATATATATATTACAATCACATACTATTTTCACAAGTCAAATTACCTCTTATATCATACATATCTATTTTGGTTGTCACTTTCTTCACATTGTGCCTCTAAAACAACTTGAAATATCAGCCTCTCCTCTCCTCTTGCAGCGAGGACTCATTCCAGTAAGAGTCTTTAGTCTGAGCATTAAAGGGATTCAGCAACAGGGAAACAGCTTGGCTCAAATTACTTTGAGATGCACATTTTACTACTGCTATTAGAGCCTGACCGATTTTTAAGGCCAATACGATACAAATATTGGGTTAATAAAAAATCCGATATTCCAATATATCGGCGGATATGTATGTACATTAATTTATTGTCACAACAGAACATCAAAAATATTAAAGTTCTGATAAAATGTCTAACAATACAAAATTAATATATGAAATTTAAAGTCCTTTGAACAAAAACACATTAACAAAAACAGACTATGCAACGCCATCACTAACAGGGACGTTGTAGAGCGTCCTCTGGTGGACAGACTATGCAACGCCATCACTAACAGGGACGTTGTAGAGCGTCCTCTGGTGGACAGACTATGCAACACCATCACTAACGGGGACGTTGTAGAGCGTCCTCTGGTGGACAGACTATGCAACGCCATCACTAACAGGGACGTTGTAGAGCGTCCTCTGGTGGACAGACTATGCAACGCCATCACTAACAGGGACGTTGTAGAGCGTCCTCTGGTGGACAGACTATGCAACGCCATCACTAACAGGGACGTTGTAGAGCGTCCTCTGGTGGACAGACTATGCAACGCCATCACTAACGGGGACGTTGTAGAGCGTCCTCTGGTGGACAGACTATGCAATGCCATCACTAACGGGGACGTTGTAGAGCGTCCTCTGGTGGACAGACTATGCAACGCCATCACTAACGGGGACGTTGTAGAGCGTCCTCTGGTGGACAGACTATGCAACGCCATCACTAACGGGACGTTGTAGAGCGTCCTCTGGTGGACAGACTATGCAACGCCATCACTAACGGGGACGTTGTAGAGCGTCCTCTGGTGGACAGACTATGCAACGCCATCACTAACAGGGACGTTGTAGAGCGTCCTCTGGTGGACAGACTATGCAACGCCATCACTAACAGGGACGTTGTAGAGCGTCCTCTGGTGGACAGACTATGCAACGACAAAACTCATAAAATGGTTTACCGTCCGTTTTTATTTTTTTAATATTCATTTAACAGAATCAATTATTTGTCATTATAAATGACTCTGATGAATAAATTTATTAACGGAAAAGATCCAGCGGAACATCCAGCAACAACGGAGCATTCCTGGAAGTGAAACCTCGTGCATATAGACCACCGCTGCACCTGCTATGTGGGCTACACAGTGCAGAAGCAGCTCCGATCATTTGGGCCCTCTTTGGAACCATGAAGGCTTCATGCACCACTGAGCAGCTCTCCAAAGGAATGAACGGGGCTCGGCCTCCAACGCTGTATCCAGGTCTTCTAATACATCCGTGACAGTATGACACTGTGAGAAAACTTCAGCTCTGAGCAGAACAAGGACCTCTTGCTGTTTTGTGCAGCCCATCTGCCAAATTGGACTGATAGAAAAGTCAATACTGTCAGTCTTTGTGGTGCCAGCAGGCTGAAGACTGCTGCTGTTTATATCACTGGCAGTCTGACTGACAGTCCAATCAGAAGAGACTACAATATCAAAGCTTTATTGATCAGCTGGGCTTAACAAATGATTCTCCCATCAGAGTCTTGATGCTGGCTCTAAAAACTGTGACCGTGTGGCCGGGTTAGCACAGTTGGTAGAGCAGGCGCCCATATGTAGAGGTTTAATCCTCAACGCAGCGTCCCCGGTTTAGACTCCGACCTGCGGCCCTTTGCTGCATGTCATTCCCCCCCTCCCCCTCTCTCCCCTTTAATGTTTGCATCTGTCCCGTGGAATTAAAAGCCCCAAAAGTGCGAGTCAGGATCAAGTCAGACTCTAATGTGCCCAGCATGCATTGGGCCGCTGATCGATTCCGCGCATGCCTGGTTCATCTCGAACGAGCCTACTTGATTGGATGGATTAAACCAAGAGGAAGGGGTAAGAATCATCTTGTTAATTGAACCTTAGTTTTCTTTAGGGCATATTTCTTGCCTAAAATGTTTTAAGAAACACATTTTAGTGTATGTTGAGCTGTTATTTGAGAAGGTTTGTGGCTGCTTTAAAACGGACCGACCACCGGACCACCTTTCATGTGTTGCGTAGACTTGCGTCTCTCGTTGCTCTGATTGGTTGTTGGTCTATCTAATGCCTCCAGAGGCATTTTGGTCTGTGCCTTTGATGTGCGTTCCCTGGAAATCGAAAGTGAACTGAGAGGTTCCACACACTGGTTGGTAGTGCTGCATAATTAATTGCAATCGCGTCAAAATCGCAATATGAACTATTGCAATATCCAAATCTCAAGGGGGCGCAATATTTGTGAAGGGCAAAAATCATAAATGATCATAAATCATCATAAATCATATCGCAATCGCAATATCATTCAAAAATAATCGCAATTAGATATTTTCCTAATATCGTGCAGCCTTACTAATTACTAATTGGAATTACCTGCATTCTCATTGTTCACATTGTCATTTCAGAAAAATTTAAATAAAATGACACATTCTGAAGTTACTGTCAGTGAAACTCACAGATTATTGCCCCTGAGCTTCTGGAATGTTCTTAATGTGAAACATCTGTGCAGCAACAGTCGGTGGCTTAACAGCCACGGAAAACAAAGTGGAAGTTGTGAGTGAGAACTCCGACCAACAGCATGGCGAGTATGATTAGTGCAACAACATAGTTAGTTAACAGGGAGACTTCTTTCTAACATACTGAAATATGTTAATAAAGCAGAATTAGGAATACATACCTGTGTCTAATACAAACCTAGTGATTACTAACAAAACAGAGTGTAAATTGTAATTTCCCCACTGGGGATCAATAAACAGTACGCATTATTATAAATTCCCCTTTTGCAAATGGAGGCCTCTCTCAAGCATCTCTGCTGGAAAAAGTAATTGGAAAGAGTGTAGGCTGGCTACAACCCCCCCTCCCCCCATCAGTGCAATGGAAAGAACTGGAATACTTTACCTTTCATTTTATTGAAGTGTTGGGAGCACATTCGCTGCTGAAACACTTTCAGAGAGCATAACATTTTAATGCAGGGAGGCATCACCTTAGTGTGAAAACATATTATAATGTGTCCTTTAAAAGGTGCACCTCAGGGTCAACTCTTTGTAAATGGAAACCAGTGGTTGTTTTACTCCAAAATGCTCTGAGTTTCAAGTCATGAGGGAAGTTGTTTTTATTTTATCCATCATTGATAGTATCAATGAGAAAGAACTCTTTATATTTAAGAGCTTGGTCAATAGACCACAAATTCAATTAAAGAAAGACAGGAGCCAAACTGCCTGAGGTGGGATGGAGATATACAGAACAGGAAAACTCAAGTTTGATCAGCAGAGTGTGTGTACTTGAATGCAACGTTGCCTCCAAACAAACCTAGCAAAGGCTGTCTTCTTGTGAATGCTCGTCTTTGGGAGGATCGGTGTCCCAGCTGATTGGCTGATTGGATGTTCTGCTGTTTGTGGCTCAGACGCGCTGATGAATTATTTCAGGGTCTGCTGGATGGAGCAGGAGGTGTTTCGTTTCCTGTGTTTGTGTGTGTATGTGTGTGTGTTCGTGCCAAACAGGTTTATTCAAAAACTATCTGTGATAGGATATAAAATTGGTTTAAAGTGAAATTGATAATGCATGTTATGTTTTCTTTTATTTAGCAGAATTACTTCATGTTCTATCCTATCCAATATTTCCTAATTTTCTAAGCAGATTTTCTGATAAATATTGATAGATACTGTATATCTGATGGATATATAAATATCTGCTAGATATTCTAAAAATCCTAGAATGCCCCTGAATGCAACACAGCAGCCTTGATTTTGAAATGGGAATGTAATTCATCACATCTTTATGATAGCAAGGTTTTCTCTTCCCCTTCTTCTATTCCTTCTAAAGATGGAAGACGCATCACATACCAAAGTGACAGAAAGACATTATTATTTATTTCTAAAATGACACGAATCCACCCCGATGCTCTACATGTCCTGAGATATCTATGTGGACTCGCTGCACCTTATTCCGACCCCGTCATCTCAATCGTAAAACTCAGTCCCAGTCAGTCTTTTTCCCATCTGACAAAATCAAATATGTTGGATATTATGCTAAGTCTTGGTAGTGAAGTTAATTCACGTGAACATTGTCAACAACCAATGGGTCCGCTCCCTCCAACACCAATCAGGAAGCAGCAAATGGCTAGAGCCAGTTTTGTTCATGGTTGCTATGGCGCTACGCTAAACGCTGAAGTGGGAAAGTCGCCGATTTTTAAACTGGGACACCGCATGGACGGCAGAACAGAAAATCTGCAGACTTTCCTTAAAGTTACCAGCTAACGCTAGCAGTAGCTAACTAGCCTAGTTACATTTTTTAAAAGAAATCTAGTTATAGTCCTGCAATGTGTGACCTTGCATGATCCCCAGTCTTTAATGTTAGATGTAGGATGATTGTCTTTATGTGGTGTCAGACTTTAGTCTTTCATAGTCTGTTGGTAGGCACTTAACAGTAGTTGAAACGCTAGTATGTATTATTTTTAATAAATCATGTGATACTGGTGCCACTGGGCCGACTGTCTGGGCGTGCTGAGGTATATAAGGTTATGAACAATGGTTCTACTGAACATGCAATATCAAAGCAGGTTGTCATCTGCATGATAGCACTCTGACGAGGTATTTCAATTATTTAAAAAAAATAGCAGGAGGGGGAGGCTACTCTAAAATCTCCTGCTGCGTGAGCTCTGCGCTTAAAAATGGAACAACACAGTAGGAGCTATATAAAGTGAAGCATTAAAAAAAAAGAAATATTATAACCCTGCATGCAGCTGTTTTGACCCCAGACCCGGCCAACCTAACCATGGTAATCCTGGTACAGCTTGTCCGAACGGGAGAAACATGGCTGTGACCGTCAATATATTCATCTTTCTCAACTATAAAACATCCTGATGTTGATCTCTAATTCTCAATGCTCAAACCATAACTGGACTTACTATTAAAAAAAAGAAATTGCCTAAAACCTTTCCACAGGGACAAAACAAAAGTCCATTTTGTTTTCCATCTTAAAAAGTAATGTCTGAAGTCAAAATCATTGGCTTAAATTTGATCTAATACATGACAGTAATCAAAACTTTTCTTAAGAGTAATTATTGAAAGGGACACAAATAATACAGCCACTATTGTACTTGTATAGGTTATGTGTAATTGTGGTACTCCAGTAACTAGGCTGGAGAAGCTGTTCTAACACCTTTAAAGATCAGATTTAAAGTGATTATTCTCGCTAATTCAGCAAGCAAGTTAACTAACCAGTTGACCACTAAATTAGTAAAGATTAACAACTTAATATTTCATTCACACATTTTTGTAACAGCGTAGGAAACCACAGTTCTCTCACCAGATGACTACTTTATTAGACTTGTTTTCTGTAACTAGTGAAAGCACGTTGGGTAGAATTAGAAAGCTAACATAAGCTAATTAATGTTAACTAACTATCAAGCTACCAAAATAAGCTAAGTTACTTAATAACTGCTAACATAGTGGACTCATGGAAAAATACAGATTTATTAATCATGACTAACTTATTAATGACTCAGCAGCACCAGCTGTATTAAAGAAAATAATCACTTTATCTTAATTTTTTAATTTCTTTAGTTATCTATACCGTTTGGTTTTGCCTTACTTTTGCACTATTTAGAATTTATTTACTGTATTGTATATTTTCTTTTGTACTTATTGCACCGTGGGTCTGTATATCTGGCACATATTGCAGATAATGCTAAATGCCAAGTCAGTCAATCACTGAAGTCTACCTTAATCTTATATTTAGTTCCACTCTCTCTATCCACAACACTAATAATTATATGTTTATTTATCCCCAGTGGGAAAATTACAATTTACACTCTGTGTTAGAATCACTACACACAGGCCTGAAATATACTCTCATATATATGCTCAGGACCTATTCACGCACAAATGCAGAGATGTCAGAGTGGGGGGGCTCTCCAGAGGACACATTGTTAACCGTAACAAAGCCTTAAGCTCGATATTGTTTTGGCTCAGACTGTGAGAACCTAGAGGAGGCTTTTCATGCCATAAAAAACCTTTTCCTCCTTTAATCCTGGATTGCCATTAAAGTCAGAAGCAGACCCCCTACACACTAATCAACACTTGGGGGCTTTTACAGGAACATTATGGTTTACGGTTGTCTTTTGTCCACCTTGCAGATATGCCATTAGCCTACTATACTTGCTAAATGGCTTGGCCTTAAGAGGATCCAACTGCTCACTACTGGGGGGCTGAGCCAATGGTAGAGGACTCTGAGGCTACATGTACACCGCTAGTCATCGCCAGAGAAGAACTAATCTCCATTTAAACTAACACTATCCCAGAATGCATCTGTAGTGTAGTCAGACTTATCTCCAAAGCGCGTTGGAGTTCTGGCAATGCGTGGCAATTTGTGTCTAAACTGATTATTAAAGCTAATCTTTAATGGCACGTATAAGTCAACAAATGCTTTCTCTATAAAGGATGTTTGCTAAAAACAATTGTAGTTTCCAGCTGTTTCAGGACATGAGTCTGCATTTTTAAAGCTGATTATATATCCGTGAGCTTCCGTAGGAACAAATAGGCTAAGGTTGGGTACCACAGACTGGGTGTAGGAGTCACACCTGACATAGCTTGGTGAAGGTCTGAGCGTACAGACTGACAGAAGGACAAACTATTTCTTTAAATGAACCTTGTGGTTCTGATCCTTTAAGTAAAAATACTAATACCACACTGTGAAAAACACTCTGTTACAAGTAAAAGTCACTTAAGTAACATATTATATGTAAAATGTAAAATGTTCCTAAAGTATTAAAAGTAAAGAAGAACCCTCCCACTGTAGAAAGAGTAAAGGATCCACCCAGCTGTGTGTTTAATGGTCTCATCATCTCAGCTGGACCTGGAGGCGTTATATTGTTGCTAGGTTACTTTATAATAAAACATCATCTTTATAATCTATATATATATATATATATATATATATATATATATATATATATATATATATATATATATATATATATATATATATATATATAATATAAATATAATACATAATATACTGTTTTGTGTGCAAAAACCTTAATGTGTAAAGTAACTAATAACTAAAGTAACTAGTAACTAAAGCTGTCAGATGAATGCAGTGGAGTAACTAAAGTAACTAGTAACTAAAGTAACTAGTAACTAAAGCTGTCAGATGAATGTAGTGGAGTAACTAAAGTAACTAGTAACTAAAGCTGTCAGATGAATGTAGTGGAGTAACTAAAGTAACTAGTAACTAAAGTAACTAGTAACTAAAGCTGTCAGAAGAATGTAGTGGAGTAATTAAAGTAACTAGTAACTAAAGCTGTCAGAAGAATGTAGTGGAGTAATTAAAGTAACTAGTAACTAAAGTAACTAGTAACTAAAGCTGTCAGATGAATGTAGTGGAGTAACTAAAGTAACTAGTAACTAAAGCTGTCAGATGAATGTAGTGGAGTAACTAAAGTAACTAGTAATTAAAGTAACTAGTAACTAAAGCTGTCAGAAGAATGTAGTGGAGTAATTAAAGTAACTAGTAACTAAAGTAACTAGTAACTAAAGCTGTCAGAAGAATGTAGTGGAGTAATTAAAGTAACTAGTAACTAAAGCTGTCAGAAGAATGTAGTGGAGTAATTAAAGTAACTAGTAACTAAAGTAACTAGTAACTAAAGCTGTCAGAAGAATGTAGTGGAGTAATTAAAGTAACTAGTAACTAAAGCTGTCAGATGAATGTAGTGGAGTAACTAAAGTAACTAGTAACTAAAGCTGTCAGATGAATGTAGTGGAGTAACTAAAGTAACTAGTAACTAAAGCTGTCAGAAGAATGTAGTGGAGTAATTAAAGTAACTAGTAACTAAAGCTGTCAGATGAATGTAGTGGAGTAACTAAAGTAACTAGTAACTAAAGCTGTCAGAAGAATGTAGTGGAGTAATTAAAGTAACTAGTAACTAAAGTAACTAGTAACCAAAGCTGTCAGATGAATGTAGTGGAGTAACTAAAGTAACTAGTAACTAAAGTAACTAGTAACTAAAGCTGTCAGATGAGTAAAAAGTAGAATATTTCTCTCTGCGATGTAGCAGAGTAGAAGTAGTAAGTGGCATGGAAAGAAAAGACTCCAGTAAAGTACAAGTACCTCAACATGAGGACTGAAGTAGAGTACAGGAGTAGATGTACTTCCATTCCACCGCTGGCTGTGGCAGGCATTGTCCATTTTGAGCAGATCCCGCTGTGATGCTGAGCTGATGATGGGAGAGGGTATGGGCTTATTCAGGGCTGCTCCAGGCTATGCTTTATTCACAGCGCTGTGACCTTGGGACTTGGAGATCTATTAAATTGTGATTTAGTTTTGATGTTATTCTGCTGACTCAAATAGAAGAGTGTACTGGTATCCCTCTCTGAGGAGAATCCTCATAAACTCAATTCAGCTTATCACTGTGTCAATATCACCAGAATTATGAATACTAATACCTACACTCTGGTATTCTCAGGCTCATTGCTCCTGCACACACACACACACACACACAAACACACACACAGTCCCCCCCACCCCCCTCAACCCATTGGGCTACAGTGCTGTCAATCTGACAATTGTGATTTGGCCATTGGCTTTCCATGGCCAATGGATTTTCCATGTTGTATTCTGATAAAATGCCCCCCGTCTCCCGCCTGACCTATATTGGTCCCCTCTGTTCCACTCATAGATTGTATATTATACAGTCTATGGTTCCACTCCACTTAAAAAAATCCTGAAATCGCCCCTGCACACACACACACACACACACACAAAGTCACAGCAAGTCAGAACAGGGCGTGGGATGAGATGGGTGCTTTGTGTCTCCTGTCCAGACAGATGATTGGAGTGGACGACTAAGTGGGAGCTCCAATCAGGACTGAACATAAAGCTAAGCTAGCCCCTGAGCTGCACAGTCAAGATGTCAGGCTGGGGGGGTCATGCTGCAGTGCTGTGTGCACACGACTACACCTGCTGACATTCCTCTTGTAATTCATCATAGAGAGCCGTATTTCATCAACGCCGGAGGTCTTCAGACAGTTCGACATGTTTCAGAGCCATTAGCATTTCCATATTCTGTTCTTTAATCAAACACTAGGACACTTCAAGGACACTTGAAGACTTTGTAATAACTTTTGATAAGTTACAAAGTCATATTTTCCCTCACTTGGTCGAGTCTTTACTTTTGAGTGTATAAAAAGGGCCACGCACTGGCTCCATACGCATTTCTCTATTTCTTCTATCAATATTATTCTATTATTTACCAAATCATAACAAGCGTTATCTCGAGACACTTTACAGACAGAGCAGGTCTAGGGGGGGTAGTAACAGTCACAATAAAAGATAATGGAACTATGACTAGAAATAGTAGTTGTAGTAGTTCATGGTGTAGCAGGGCACTGCAGGGTGTAGCAGGACAACACAAGCACACGGTATGAGCGCATCACATTGTTTATTGACCAACTAGAGTGTAACAGGGTGTCTGGGGGGGGGGTCTTAAAAAGTCTAAGATTTCAAAATCTAAATTTAAGGCCTGAAAAAAGGTTTAAATTAGCTGAAGTGTGTTGCGGGGATCAGAAGGACTCAAACGCACGACTCACCAAAGGTATAAGGATTTATTTAAATAGGGAAAAGGGGAGTGGGAAGGCAGACGCCAGGAACCAGGACGCAGAGAACGGGGAGCTGGAGAAGTCTTGGGGAGTAAGGATACTCTGGGAAGCGTGGAGCCGAGGAGGAGACACTATGCAATAATGATGCGCTTTTGATTTTTTTTTTTTTTATTCTGTGTTGCTGTAGTTCCCTACGCCAAATACAATTTACTGTATTACGACTACAAATGAAACTAACATGCTACTTATATTAAAGCCAATCAAGACACCAGTCCTCTAATACCAATGAGGAAATCGGGAAATATTTTGTTTATTCTTTTATTATTATGTTTCCGGATTCTGACATCGGACTTTGTTTTTGATGTTGTGACATAGGTCTTAAATTCAGTTCGTAATGGTCTTAAAAAGCCTTAAATTTGACTTGGTCAAACCTGTTGAAACCCTGTTTATATGTATGAAGTGCTTTAGAATATGTTTAAAGAACGTGATTCCACGTCAACGTTTCCAACAGCAGAACAGGCGTCAGTGTTTCCGTTCTGAAGATGCATGTGAGCGCTGCGTGACCCGACTTCAACGTGTCAGGTTCTGGGGCGTGGTTACGACATGGCGTGTTGGGAAAAGTACTACAAATACAATAGCTAATAAAAAAAAAAGGAATTTCCAGGACTGTTTGAGGAGATTTATTCATGTCCAGGGCCAGTCCAGCTAGAATAGAATAGAAAATGATTGTAAAAATAATTTGACAGTATCTTAACTAATTTCCCATTTATTATTAATAGCACATCTGGCTACATCAGAATAACACAGATTGGATTCTGCGAATTGTGGGCCAAAGTCAAATTTTTAGAAGTTGTTTTTTTCTTTCCTTTGCAGAATTTATTCCCAAGTCAAAATGTCATGCAGGCTTCATGGAAATGTCAAGCGTATTAGTCAGTGCATAAAGACAAGGCTCTTGTTTTGAAATACTTACCTGCAGTGCTGACTGAGAGGTTATCTTCTTAAGCTGCTATCATTATTCCTTCATGAATAAAAACTAAGGTCATCACAAAAGGTGTTCGCTCTCAGAGAACCCAGATGGTTGAGAAATAAAACTCTTCATCCCTTTTTACCGTGTGGACTGTAAGTGATGTTCTATTACAATAAATGAAAGGCTATACTCACTTAATGTGGACTATGATGTGTTGTGGAAGTGGGAAGAGCCACGAGGACGTGATGCGGGCAGAAACTTAGTGTTTTTACATTGTGGAAATTGTTTGGGGGGGGGATGTAAAGCATCCGTCACAGTTTATCTGAGGGATAACATTTATAACCCACGTTGAAGTGTAACCTGGCCTGCATTTAAAACCATATGAAACATCACATGAACATCACAGCAGCTGTAACTGTCATCACCACTAATAATACTGTAGATAGAAATGCCAAAGTTCCCCAGGTAACCGTGTAGCTGCCATTTCACTCTGCTACACATATCCAATGCACCTTTTTATTCATGGTGGTGTATGTAGGGTGTCTCTTTTGCTGCATGACTGCTGCCACATGGCTCACCTGACAGCTATGCTATCACTTACTCGGGTATGGTCACTCCCCACGCCCGAAAGGGGAGTAGTCTACTTGTTTTGGTGGAACATGTGTATGAACATTATTCATTAATAATGAATGGGATGTTTTGTTTAGCCGAACTACATTGTGTTGTTCTATCCTATCCATTATTTCCTATATTTCTAAGCAGATTGTATATGCTGTATTGACTGACTGATTATTGGAATCGCCCCGGCCCGTCAGCGAGGACAACACCAGACCTATTTGAATCGTTGAACCAATCCGGAGGCCTGGAACAAGGCTAGCCAGCACCACAGTGAGGTTATGTGAGTTCAAAAAAGGATAAGATGAAGATAACTTTAAGATTAAAGGGAGTAATAGCTGGAATAATACATGATGCCGGGAAAATTCCGCTTTTTGCATAATGATGACCTTCACCTTTTGCAAAAGTAATATCTCCTATAGTTCCTCTGAAGTGCAGACTGTGTGACAGGAACTTGGAGCATTAAGGAGCTGCAGAGGAGTGGTGAATAAGAGAGAGAGAGCGCGGTAGAAGTTGAGACTTAAAGACGTTTTGTATTTTCCCATCTGAATGCTGGAAGGATGCCCTATTGTCTGTCTTTCATAAAAGAACTTGCTGACAAAGAGGGAAATGTGGGAAGAGTCTTCTCCGCTTAGTAAAAATATACAGTATATTTTTCGCTCCATGTTTTGATGCCACCTGTCTACTGCTGTAGGTGAAGTTGTAGTGTTCAAAGTGAGAAATATTCAAAGCTGTCTTATTTTCACATCATATTTGTGGAAAAAAGGACATCTTGCATCTAGTTTGAGGGAGAGGTTACAACATGCAGCGTTGATCAGGACTGGCTGCAAAAAACTTCTACATACTGTCAAAAGCTTTACTGTTTCAATCCCAAATCTGGATGTGAGGTAGGATATCAATATGCTTCTAAATGCCCAGATGTCACATATTGTGCAGCATACCTACACTGGTGAAATCAATGACCTCAGCTGGAATGAGGTAACATCTGAAGGATGCTGTATACAGTACGCATGTTATCGGGAGGCTGCAGTTTAATCTAATCAGAGCCAACTGAGCATTTCTTTTAAAAATTATTTTTTGGGGCATTTTAGTCCTTTATTGCTTTACATCTTAGACATGAAAGGGGGGAGAGAGGGGGAATGGCATGCAGCAATGGGCCGCAGTTCGAAGTAGAACCCACGGCCGCTGCATCGAGGTCTAGACCTCTACCAGGTGAGCCAACCAGGCGCCCAAACTTAGGCATTTTTTAACCGGCTGTGTTTGTGGCTAAACTCCCCATAACCTCCGGTCTGAGCCAGCGAGCAGAAAGGAGATCCTATTCAAGTGGAATAACATCCCCAAGTTACGTCAATGCCATCTTCAATGCCTCCCCGACACACATTTGAGCTGAACTTTCCATGCAAAATTCAAACTTGATGAATGAAATGAAAATATTCCAACTGTAATGACCTGTCTGAATTCAAAAGTGACAGTCTAGATGATGTTGTATGATGTTTTAAGTAGTTTGGCTGGTGGTCCCAAAGGGCGCCCTTAAAATGTGTCATCCGCTTGACTGATTGCATGCGTTATTGACCTATCAGAAAAATATTTAAAAAATTATTTAACCTTCATTTTACCAGGAATATTCCCATTGAGATTCAGAATTTCTTTTACAACGGAGTCTTGGCCGACAGCAGCATAAAAAGTTTCACATAAAAGAACAGACTTCAAACAAAACAGCAAATGCCATCAATGATCCGTGTTCAGTAACAGGACATGTACACTCAGTGGTCAGACTGTCCCTAATCCTGTTTTTTAAAATCGCCCATGCTAATATAATGACCTAGTTTAGGATGACCCTGTAGTTGACATTATGATGAGGGTACAACAACTTTGAAAGCACTTTTCACCAAACAGTACAGTACATAAATAAGGAGGCAGTTTGTGCAATATGACAGAGACGGTTCAACACAAATACAAAAGCACCAGCGGAAATGTAAAGCACCAACGGGAATGTAAAGCACCAACGGGAATGTAAAGCACCAGCGGAAATGTAAAGCACCAACGGGAATGTAAAGCACCAACGGGAATGTAAAGCACCAACGGGAATGTAAAGCACCAGCGGAAATGTAAAGCACCAACGGGAATGTAAAGCACCAACGGGAATGTAAAGCACCAACGGGAATGTAAAGCACCAGCGGAAATGTAAAGCACCAACGGGAATGTAAAGCACCAACGGGAATGTAAAGCACCAGCGGAAATGTAAAGCACCAACGGAAATGTAAAGCACCAACGGAAATGTAAAGCACCAATGGAAATGTAAAGCACCAGCGGAAATGTAAAGCACCAACGGGAATGTAAAGCACCAACGGGAATGTAAAGCACCAGCGGAAATGTAAAGCACCAACGGAAATGTAAAGCACCAATGGAAATGTAAAGCACCAACGGAAATGTAAAGCACCAACGGAAGTGAGCGACAGTGGAAGGGACCGACTCATTTCTGTTGTCGCTCATTTACGTTGTTGCTTTTGCATTTTAGTTGTTGCATTTGTGTTTGCAAAGGTGTTGTAGCGTTTAGGCCACCGTAAATATGGCCTAGGCTAATGAATAAAAATGGAAGAGGACACAAAGTAGTGCAGATTGGATAAGGTGTGGAAGTATAGTGTTTGGTTCTTCACATAGCAAAAATGACCGACTAATATGGGGCTGTTGGTCGACTTTGTAAAAAGCAGCTGCCTTACTGTACAATTACACTCGATCTGAGGACTCGCCTGCTAGCTAAAACCAAAGCACGTCATTTGTACAACCTAACTCGTCTATTTTTCACCACCATCATCCTCAGGACCCTCGCCAGAAGCTTTAGGCCATTAATGAAAGATTTACAGATTTACATGCAGTACATGCAACTAGGGCTGGGCGATATGGAGAAAATCTAATGTCACGATATACAGTATTTGACCAAATACCTCAACGACAATACCACAACAATATTGTAGTGTTGACTATTGGTGCTTTTGCAAAATATTTACACAATGTGATTTTTGATACATAATTGGTAAGTTCAGAAAATGACATCACTTTACTGTAATGCAGCCTTTAAAACCAGGAAAAGACAACACTTATGTCATATTACGATAACATAACAACATCCAAAATCTAAGACGATATCTAGTTTCATATCACGATATCAATATAATATCGATATATTGGTAATTTCTACATGCTACCAATTGGGATTGTTTCAAGAGTTTTTTTTAGGAAAATTACAAAACTGGAGCCATGATATAAAATGTGCATCATCTCAAGACACACAGTGCAGTTTTATGACACCACACAGAAAAGAACTGAGACTATACAGAAGGGTGACACACTCTGACAACGCTGTTTGAAAAGTGACAGCCCTGACACACTCTGCACCCATAATAACCCTTTTCTCCGTGTCTAACCTCAGCCGACTCTTTCTTCACCGCTCCAAAAAATTAATCAATTTTATTTATAGTGTTAAATCATTACAGACGTTATCTCAAGACACTGATGAAGACAGATGACAGAGTAGGTCTAGATCAAGCTCTGTCAATTACAGAGACCACAACTCCCACAAGAGCATGCATTTTACCTACAAAAAAAAGCCAAAGAGCTAATCATCACCTATACGTCCCCAGTGAGGCAGCCAAACGAAGGCTGTGTTAACCTTTCTAATGCGTAATGTTGCAAGTTCCAGAGCCCGTTATTCAGTCCTGGCTGCTATGTGGCTGTCTCACATTAGACAATATAAAAAAATATAAAAAATCTCAGCTCCCACCGACACAAAAGCGCATCAATCTCTGTGAGTTTTCACTGAACTCGCATGACTTTAAAAAAATTTCAAAATCAAAATACAGAGGGAGGGCTGTTATTGCAAAACAACCCATATGCAAGGCACAGTCTCAATGCAATTCAGTTCTTTTTTTCTGCATGGAGCATCATGCACTGCAGATAAATGGATGCACACAGGGAGGATAAGAAAAGGGCAACAGAGGACTAGACAGCTCTATGAATATAGAAATGGGCTGAAAGGCCTGCCTCTGAGAAACTTGGTAATACTTGACAAGAAGACTCAAGTTCACATTATCAGCAGTGCCTCTTGTATTTATCAATTCTGAGATGACAAATCCAGTATAACAGTGCTGAGGCAGACTGAATGTCTGTGGATACGCTAAGCTGATCATCTCACAATCTTGCTATTTGGAAATTAATTTTGTGTCTTAAATGCAACGTTGTGTGTCACAACAGTGATGGCTTCCCAACATGCCGGGGCTGGAAGCACAGGCGGCGTGTAGCTGCTGCTTTGATAAAGACAGAGCTGCAGCTCATTGAAGCTGACTGCTGGTTTTCATTGGAACAATGTTTTTGTTTCCTCCTTAAACGACAGTTTATGATATTGCACTGTTACATAATAGCATAACTCTGGTTTTACAACTCAGGTCTTATTTCTGTAGATTAGTTTTTCTTGGTTATGATGACATTGGCCTCACTGGTCTAGCAACATGGTGACATTGTTACAACAAAGTCTAAAGATGAAGGAAACACCAACAGTCACCATAGTTGGTAAAGTGAAGGGGGGCCTATTAGTCTCACATAGCCAGCTGAATCTCCACAGCGCTGCACAGGTGGGTCTGGCTAGTCCACACAGCATTCTGGGATGTGAAAAAAACTCAGATTGGACAGATAGTCTAGCTAGCTGTCTGGATTTACCCTGCAGAGATCTGAGGACCAGGTAACCATAGTCCTCAGATTGGACAGATAGTCTAGCTAGCTGTCTGGATTTACCCTGCAGAGATCTGAGGACCAGGTAACCATAGTCCTCAGATTGGACAGATAGTCTAGCTAGCTGTCTGCATTTACCCTGCAGAGATCAGAGGACCAGGTAACCATAGTCCTCAGATTGGACAGATAGTCTAGCTAGCTGTCTGCATTTACCCTGCAGAGATCAGAGGACCAGGTAACCATAGTCCTCAGAAATCCACCAGAGATTAGAACACCAACACAGAGAGCGGATGGGGGTTTGGGGACCTGTATTTGGACTGGGATGTCACGGTTCCAGCGTGTGTCCTTGTCTACTGGACCCAATTCAGTCCATAGACCCAAGAGCTTTAGGGAATTTAAATGGCCATATTAGCCAGTCAACGTCAACTGAGGTCTCTTTCTCTCCTGATTTGTCCATTTGGGGTTAGTCTTCCTGCAGTGCCATCATGCAGCATTACGCACAGGGGGGGGGGGGTGTCTTGTTTACATCAATTTGTGATTGTTCATACCTTGCCAAAAGCACAGCATCAACTATATCTCCCACCACCCAATTTGTGCGTGTGCCTCATTTATAAATAAGACTCCAGCTACCAACCAAAGCATGAAATCCAGATTACATTAGCTGAGATAAAGAGTGGAGATTCTGAGATTCGGGACCATTTTGTCACTTCAACAGAAATAAAAGAAACATGCCAGGTTCACATTTTAGTTTTCAAATAACTCCAAAGTTTGCTTGCCACCTGGGCAGAAAGTAAAAATCAGAGAGCCAGATTGAGATAGGGAAACGCTAAGGGAGGCACAGAGGCAACCTGTGCTACAGATTTAAGCTGGATCCATGATCCATGACCGACGGTCGCCCCCACCCACGTGATTCAACGATCAGTCAACCACAGGTAAGACTTGACAATTCTGATTTGACTGCCCGACTGGTGACCCTGGGCAGCCTGAGCCACCTCTTGTCTATTCCCTGCCACCATACCTCCATCCATCCAGGGACCTGACTCCATACCCTCTACCTTCTCTTACCCCCTCTATTTCCTGTTTTCATCTCAGTCTCTGGTCCCCACAGACAACAGGAAGACAAAGAAAGCAGATTAAGGTGCTCCTCTCTGCCTCTATGTCTTTCCGCCTGCATATTTCAGAGGATTTCTTTGAGTTGTCTGGCCCTGTCCTACTACTTCTGCTCGCTGTTATCCTAGGGGCGGATGTACCCCGTCCCCACATGTGCAGATCCTGTACCTAAGCACAACCATTCACACATGTTCTGACACAAACACACACACACTGTCCCCACATCCATTTTCAGTCTCTTTCTGTTGACTCTATTTTGGGAGAATACCTTTAGAGTAGCAGAAATAAGTCTGTTTGTGCAACGCAAGGCTCTTCACTCTCCGAAAGGTTAAAAAAAGTGAAATCCGGTCCCTGGAGCCCTTAGACACTCAATGAAAGAATGTACGTTGCATCACTACATCTCCTTCTTGAGAATGTAGCTTGTAGACCAGCATGTAACAACTAAAGGCTGTGTAAAGGTGCTTAGGGTGAGGAGGGTGATGTTCAACTTTTCAAGCTATTATTAATATTTTTTATGAATAAAGGGTCAAATGAATGACTACATTTAATGTGAAAGGAGTCCCTCAACCCACAAGGGCCCAAAGCCACAATGAATTCCCCCTCAGGTCTACAGAGCATTCAGCGTCTTTAGTAAGCTTTGATATCCCACTATTATTCCCAATATGACGATATTCTGTCATGTAAACAGCATATTCCGTTTGGAAAATTTGCGGAAAAGACGTTTTTCCGAAATTCAGCATGTTCTGATTGAAACATATGATATGTCAGTCTTATTCAGAATCTGCGTCTCCATCAGGGCTTTTACTGCAGTTTACAGCTTCTCTCGGTTAACAGCTGACGCTCAGCTCGGTTCGTTGCTATGGTTACTGTGCACAAACCAACCAGCCGTTTGCAAGGCTGCTGTAGAAATGCATGGCCAACACACACACACACAGACACACACACACACCTAGCTATAACCATGACCAAAGACTTGGAGACCAACAGGTTTGAGGATATGAGCCGACCTCTTCAAGACGCTGAACGAATGAAAGAAGGAGGCTGTGTTCAAAAATCCTGTTTTGCATGGCTGCATGAAAACAGAAATATTAGTGGATTTTTTTACTTTCATTAGCCGTGTAGAGAGCTTAGTCAGAATATCGTCATTTTTGGAATAAGGGGAAAATATCGGCAGATTACGTAGGTAGTCACTGTGCTTGTTTTGCAGCCTGCACCTTTACTGTTGTGGTTCCTAAGGTTGAAGTGTTTGATAGGCTGAGTAACAAGTCTATTCATTTCTCTATGCATAGCTTTATATACTGAGTCTTAGATGCTGTCAGTTTCATATGTATTGTACTTTTGTATCCTACTTAGCTTATAAGACTAATATCCCTACTTAGCTTAAATCATAATCACAGTTATCTGACTGCTCAGTTCTCATGTCACTGAGTAATAGCACGGCAGGGAGGTGACACAATCACAATGGCTGGGTAAAACATTAAGTAATATTGAAAGTTAAAATGATCTCTCTCCATAAAGCACTTCTCAGCCCTCACATTTTCAATCAGAAAGGCAGTTGAAATGTTTTTTTCCCCAAAGCACCTAATTTGGTTAATTAGTCTCAGCTGATGGACCAGTGGTTCCCAAACCTTTTCATGTCAAGGACCACTAAACTGACACAAACTAGACCACAGACCACCCCCCCCCCCCCCACCCCCCATAGGATTTCTTTTCGATGTTTTATTACAGAAAGTGTGTACAACCCATGACCAAAATACTCATACATAAATGAGTGTGTCATTGTGTGAAAAAAATGATCCCCCTTTTTGGCCCCAGGAACACCCCCACCTCCTGAATAAATAATGAATTGTGATTGTGTTTTAGGTGATTTTATGGTTGCAGCCCGCCATAAAACAAAGAAGAATACATTTAGTCTATTTCTGCTAAGTATTTCCACTTTCTTTGCAGACATGGCGGGTGTCAACAAAGACAGATATAAGGAGACGAGAGACTTTTGAAATTTAATATACGAGCGAAATAAAATGGCTTTTTTAGATATTTTAAGAAAACCGTTGTCGTCTGTCTTTATGTGCATCTGCATCATCATTGCGATGTTTTGATAGCGTGCTTGTTGTCTTATTATAACTTGATATGTCCCTATCAGATGGCACATAAGCACTATTACCACTTGTGCAGTATTAATCATTTGTAGGTAGACGGCACGATCCATTTAGGCGAGCAAAAACCCCAAAGTGTTCAATATTGAATATGAATAGTAAATTATGTATACAGATACATAGATCACAATAGCTTCATGAATATAAATTCATGTTTTAAAAAGTCAGACCTTTGGTTAGATTCATAACATAAAAATTAAAATATATGTCAAAAAATCAATTCGTAAGGAATGCTTGACCTATTGATGGCAGATTTTCAGACGTTTCGTGACTCCTGACAACAGTGAAACAGTGAAATTTACCCATTAGGGGTGTAAGCTCAAACCAGTAGTTTAGTCTTCTGCTAACCAAGTTCATGTTAGCGAGCTAGAGCCTTGAATCAAAGTATGTCATCTCAATGGGCTTCACAAAGCAAAGAGAGCCGCCATTCGCGTAGAATTGCCGCTATATAATAGGATTTATTTTGCCTCATTAAGTATGCATGCAAGGCCCTACAACGTTTCTTCAACACATGATGACTTCCACAGGTGAATTACAAGATGAGAGCAGATGAATATGTTATGGATGTGCCTGGTTGTGCACTTTTATCGTCTGCAGCCTAGCCACAGGCTAACTTTTAATTGGCTTCCCTGAGACATGTAAACATTAGCTTGCATATACAGTGAGCAGATATCAGAGACGAGGAAACGGGGGGATGAAGAGGGTGAAGAGTAGCACGCCCTCTGTAACACAATGTCAAAATGCATGCTATGATTTCTTGTCTTTATGCGGAGAGAGTGTCCTTGTTTCTGCACTGCATGGCCCACTGAGGAGGTCTTTGAAATGATGGTGAGTAAAGACCTCAGTGCTGCTTTTCCTCACACCAGACGGCAATACATTGCTTATATAATCTAAGTCAGCCTGACGTGCAGGATAAAGTCATTTTCAGGCACTTGAAAAGCACAGTAGTGAAATAAAAATGGCGTGTGCAAAAGCATGTTGCTTGATTAAACGTTATTTTCACTCTGCACTGATGGCTTTCAATCAGACAAACTGTGTGTTTGCCGATTACCTCTTCGCCCTCACTCTGTCACCCCCGCTCTGCTCCACGTATCGGCCTCATTTTTAATTTTTAAACTTCTGCTTACACATCTGCTGCGTGGCTACAGAGGAACATGTGTGATAATGAAACAAAACCTTTTTTTTGAGTAATGCTTAGTTTTCTCATTTAATTTTTGTATTAAAACCTCTCTCTCTTCATCTAATGTGTATATATGTCTTTTTAAAATGCTGATCAGCTAATGAGTCCAGAAAGTTCATGTTGTTTTCCTCCATTCTATAGCTCTAATGTTGTAATCCGTACAAAATACGGGTGACGACTAACTCAGTCAAATCGTCACAGTGGCGGATATGTGGTTATTACAAAGGATCATTCCAATCAGGCCATATGGGGATGCTGGATGTCAGATTTTACATCCCAGTGCTTGGTTTCTTCCAATAAATCATGATATCTAGCCTATTTTAGAATACATGTATTGATCGGAGCCCTCACTTAAGGACGTAATATTTTAGCACTTACCTTACTGTCACAATCCAACCTAACTGCTCGCTGGCTCGTCCTTTTTGTACCTGCAATATCCTAATGGACTTCCCCTTTATGTATGTGTTGGTGTGTGTGTGTGTGTCTACACTGTATGTGTGCGAATATGAGTGGAAAACAACAATTTAGGTAAGAGTGACGACAGCCTTAGTGAACACAACTGTCCTGGACAGTTACTGTAAGCAAGTTGCTGCAATAACCTAATGGACTCCCCCCAGGATTAAGGTTGGAGGACTGCACTGTTTAGGAAAATCAGTGGATTAATGCAATTAATAAATTGGGAATGAAGAGAGGAGTCAGCAAGGTGGGACATGAAGAGGTTATATCTTTCAGGACAATAAAGCAAAAACGGTAAGGTATTATACCAATATAACACACTTGCCAACCTATTCAGCAATGCTTATATACTATATAACTATATATATATATATATGAATTTATACTTTATTGGATTGTGGTAGCTTGGACAAGAAAGAGAGAGAGAACATGCAGCAAAAGGCCCAGGCAGGGAATCGAACCTGTAGCAAGGACTCAACCTTGTAACTAGTGTGCATGTGCTCTGCCAGGTAGGGCTTTAAGAAACTTTAAAATCCATAAAGACCTTGTGTTTTGTTTTGTGAAAAAACACAAGTTCTTCTTCTCCCACTGAATGTTAAGTCCGTAGGCCACAAAGAGGTTTTCCCAGATCAAGCTGAGATCCAGCCCACATTTCTACAGCAGGTCCTAACAGCTCCCTGCTGTTAGGACCTGTGGAGGACGACGGCTGTTCCGGAGCAGCTTCATGTTAATCCCCACCGCCACTGCCCTGGGGTAGTTTGGTGGTAGATGGAAGTAACAGTTTCTCATATCTGTTGCTTCCTCACAGTAGGATACTTTCCCTAATACATCAGTGCATCTACACTGCATCATGTGGCGAAGACAGACGGACGTTTCGACTGGGAATCTTCACCAAAGACAGAACGTTAACTGGAGCATCGATGCAGGGGGCCAATGGCCGGGCGCCAATGTGACATCGAAATGACGTAGATCTTGCTGGCGCCACCGTATTTTTTTCAGACAAAGCGGAAACAGGAAGCGTGGACGAGCCCGAGGGTAATGGGTTTAAGGTGAATTATAGGCTCGATCCCACAAAGTAGGTCAACCAATCAAATCAAAGCATTGACGACGACAATGCTGCTGCCAGTTCTGCCGCTGTTTACCTTTTTCTTCTTCTTCTAGTCTGTAGAAATAGCAAAGTTGGCTGCTTTACCAAAACATGATCTGAAGCTTTTAAGACACCACCAGACAGAAGCCAGAGTACTGATGAATGCTGGGTGTTTTTTGGCCAAATGAGACTGATTGAAATGAAAAGCATGCCTCATATCACGGAGGATCTCTCATAGGCTTTGCATTTGATATATGTTTGATGTGGCTTGCTTTAATTTTTCACTCACACACCCATGCGCGTATGTATACTAATAGCTGCACCGCTCTTCCATTGCGAAGCCATCACTGCAGCGGGCATTTATAGCCCTTTTGCCCAAATGCTCATGTCATCTTAATGTTATTTAACCCAGCAGATACCTTTGTGGTCCAAGCTTTCCAGCGCACACACACACACACACACTCACACAGCCCTTACTCTGTTTCCCTGACTGAATATATTAGTGTGGGCCTCTCCCTGTGCCTCGGTCTGACAGGGACAGATTGAGTCAGCCTCTGATAGCTGCAGTAGCTATTGTTATGGGAAATGGAGCAGCACATTTACATTTACTCATTCTGTTATTTTGATGGATCTGCTGGGCTAGCAGGCAGCTATTTTATCGTAAGGAGGCGACGTGTCTTTTGGAGTAATGCAGAAAAAGATTGAGAACGGCCATTAAAAATGCTCAAAAGGTGAAGTTTGCTATCAAACACTGCCGACTCAGCAGATAGAGACTAGTTAGTAGGCCTCTGCAAGTCAGGATGTACCCCAAGTGTAATCAGCTGTTACTGTTAGTGAAATAAAACTCGCAGTCCCTGCAGGATTTTGCGATGTAGCGATTGCGCCAATTCACGCAAATTCAACCAATCACCGCAACGTTTTTTGCAAATTTGACCAATAACCGGAGCTCCCGCGACTTCAACCAATCCCAGCAACCCCACGTGCCAGACCTTTGTATCATCATGTGACTCTGAGAGACAATAAACAAGCAGGAGTGAGGAGGGGTTGACGTCACACGTGTGTGGAACAGCTGGTTAGCACGGCAGCTAGCTGGTGAGGATACTTTTATTCTTCTTCTTCTTCTTCTTATTATTATCAGTCATTTAAAACAGAAAGGCAATACATGCACATGCTTGTGTTGGTGATGATTACTCTGCAGATTGTGTATGTGAGAGCACAAACAAACACACACACATTTATCTAGCTCCTCCGCCCTCCATCATGGCGTTCATCATGGTCTATATTTCTACACTCTATTTCACACATCCAATATCTATTATATGATACAATTTTTATTTTCCAAATTGAAACCATCAAACAATACCACACCAGCTGTGTTGCTAGAAAGAGGAGGGGAGCAGAAGAACTCAAAGACAAAGTACAAACCGGTGAAGTCTCAGAGAGGAAACACTTGATAGATTTGTTGTTCAAACATGACTTCACCTCCGCAGCGAGAGATACGCCCACAGCAACTTCCCTGTCATCCCTGCCGAGTTCTCCTGTTGGATGATACGTTGCAAGTTACTCAGTAACCGGAGCTATAAGTGCAACGTTGCAAATGAATAATGATGAAAGGGATGTACAATGTTTGTACCATTGCCAAAGTAGCAGGTGTACAAATGTAACAGCTCATACATAAATGCTTAGGCTGGAATAAAAAATATATATTTTTTTAATGTTAACTCATCACGCAGACTTCAACATATGCAGTTCTTACACAATTGTCCCCATCCTGTGATTAATCCTAGCTGCAGAACTCCATTTGCTTTGATAACAGATTGAAATAAAGGCTTCTTCTTGACCTTCAGGTCAGATTAATTCAATAAGAGTTGGTTTGCTACTGTGATGCATATCAGCCATTAGGATTCAGCCCGGATGCATTGTGCAGAGCTGGATTTCTTTTCTTTTTTGAGACTGGCCTTTGGGTCAGTTCACCCAGCGACAGTAGAGGAGTAGTCTGAAATGAGAAAAGAAAGCCCTTTTTGTACAGAATACAGAACACTGCTGGCTTTGATCTGGCTTTAAATGTAAAGGTGTTTGGCCTTTTCAAACTTTAATCTTTGGTACATAAATGTTCTGGAAATGCTTTATTAAAACATGATGGCAGTACCTTTAGTTTAACAATCCTCCTTTCACAAGATATCCAGCATCGGCTACACACCAGGGGGCTTTTTATTAGAGCCGAAGAGCGTTTGATTCTGATTCGGCGTTCACAGCGCCGCGAGGCCGCTGCCTACCTGCGAGAGCGACGTCCAAAAGAAGCAAAGCCAAGTACAGCACGGTGAACTCCGCGTGGCAGAGTTTAATCTGGACACGTTCATGTGGGCGGCAACCACTTCATACCCCTACTGCTGTGATCCAAAGCGCTTCCCCTCTGCTGCTTTCCCTCTCTGAAATGACTGGAGTTGAAGCCATTGTTTCCCATTGTAATGCTAGCCTAAGATGCCCCCCACTATGCCTGACCCACTGGGACTTATTTTTTAATGTATTTTATGAAGTTTTTTTCAAACTACAGTTACTGTGGGGCTGTTGGAAACTTAGACATTTTCAAATCTCCAGTCAGCTTTTAGCTTTAACTTAATGTAGGGCCCATATGAAATCAGTTTTATAGCTTTTAAATTCTCAATTTCGCAATTCCGTCCATGATTCTGTTATTACCTCGCATCCTGCAGGGTGGTGCGAGTGTTGTCCTTTGTGCGCTGTCCTCTTGTGTTCTTAAACCCCCCCAATGTAGCACATTACTTTATATTTCACAGTTACTGTTTTCCGTTTAGAAATCTGGACGATTCCGGTTGTAATTGAAGGCAGCTTTAGTTCACGAAGAGACAGTGGAAACATTCAGCCGTTCAACAAACTCCCGAGCACTTCAGAGCAGCTTGTGTTTGGTGTTTTAAAACTTTCTCACAGAGGCAGTGATGTAGAGACTTAAATGCAGCAGCTTAGGACAGACAGTACTGTTATCACAAGGTGGCTATGTGCCGAAAAATTGATATTTATATCTCCCCTGTTAATGGGTTCGTATGAAATCAAAAACAAATAAAAAAATGTATGTGAAACAATTTGAATGATATCTTCTTACAACATTACGGCGATTAGGGTGAGTACCATGACAGAGGGCGTCATGCGGCGAGGACATTTAGGCACCAAAACGACTAGTTAAGAGTTGAAATTAGTTTGGGATTTGGGTTCAAACACCGGCCCCCTTAAGTAGTCCTCCCGGGACACAATCACCTGTTTCCTGGGTGAATCCTTGTAAGTCACACACAGGTCATCTAAAGGGGAACTGGTCATGTGTGCAGAGTGGGACATTCAGTGGCAGTGACTGTCTGAGGGCTGCCCTCCCTCCCTCAAACCAAGCAAATGACCCCTCCCCCAGCTAATTTAATGTGTGTTATAATTATGTGCACCATCAAGGTCAAGATTACTGGCTGATGTTTCTGTGGTGGGTCTGCTCCCTTCTGCTCTGCATGTCCCACAGAGAGCTCTGTGAGTAGGAAACGAGGTGACACTGATTCTGATGCAGCATCCACATTATTTCCAGCTGTGCAGCAGCTGTGCACCAGAAATCATGTTGCCATGTCCTACATGCTTTGAGCTGCTCCAGTCACCGTACTGAATGCCGTGCACCACTAACTCATGAACATAATAAAGTAAATAATGTGTGAGTACGTGCATATGTGAATGGGAACAGCTTTTCTTTTATGAGAGACAGGACCATTGTTGTAAGTGAACATGCAATGACATTAAAGGCATTTATTTATGTATTCATTCATTCATTCATATAATTAGAGCTCAACCATGGGGTTCAGGCAGTTACAAGTCTGTTCATTTTTTCCATAAGGATTTTGATTATTAGCCAAGGTCGACTGAAGCTTGTAGAAGCTACAAGTTCGTATGAAATCAACCTTGTTAAAAAAAAAATCTTGCTTTATTCGGGATCCTATGGAGAAATACTGCACTACCCTATTGCTATGCATAACAGCAACGTCTCTGATTGGTGGAGCTCGCTGGGATGGTAGGATGGATGGACAGATGGATGGATGGATGGTGGTTTTATGTAGGAGTCTGGTATTTTGCCAATTATCAACTGTAGTATACTGAGTACGGCTGATGTTATTTCTAGATTTTCTACATTCTCTCATAATATATAAAACCACCAATACAGATATGATTCCCTATATGTCAGTGCTGTTGCACTAGTCTATGTTTCAGCATTGTTTTTCTATGTTTATCAGATCTACTTTTTTGGGACCATCTTTTATATTTATAGCTGTATTGTTGTTATTCTCATGAATAACACAACTATTCAAAAGCCTAAAACATCAACAGTAATGTTCATCCATTTCTAACCAACTTGCATTAAGTTGAACTGCTCAACTGTGTGCAGCTGTCTTTTATCAGATATACTGATTTTGATTTCATTTTTCATAATTTTGTTGGCATGTATAAAACTGAAAGGAAAGAATTTTGATGTATTCTTGATGATATAGACTGCGGTGCACAGACAATGAGCATGTGAAAACAGCTGGGTTACAACCAACAATACTTCTTCAGGGGAGAATACATAGATTCTGTAAATTGTTGTAATAACTACATGATGTAGAGTAGGCTAGAAAAGGATTGAAAGGTATGTAATTGGAAAATAGGCTTATATTAGAGACATGCCTGTATTCCTTATTCCCCGGTTATTCCCCAAGTGTACCTTGATTATCATAATCAGTATGATGTTATCAGATCAAATCTTAAAGTGCTCATATTATGCTTTTTTGGATTTTTCCCTTTCCTGTATTGTGTTATATATATTTTTTGTGCATGTTATAGGTTTACAAATTGAAAACTGTTTGCCATAAAGTCATGAGACTTTCTATAAGCCCCTAGTCACCTGCACCTGGACACATCTTTATTTCATATTATTGTACTTTCTTGTGTTACTGTTAAATAAACCAATTCAAAAATGAATCTGAAAAGGGTCCCCGGTTATTTGCTGCCTAAAGTACCTCAGATCATGTTTGAATAAAGTTCTTATTGCACCATCTGGTCTCCCTGAGAATTCCACCACAGCTGTAAACTTAAATCCCGACCCCCATGCCGAGGAACTCCTGCTCCCGACACTCAGCTACACAACTGTTTGGCTCATGCAGACACTGCTGGTCATGTCCGGCTCTGCACTTTAAATAATAAACCATAAGCAACCTGTTTCCATTCAGCATCCACTGCAGACCAGGGCACTTTTCATGTTTAAGTCTGTAAAGTTCAGTTTATTTCTTTTTTTATTGCATTTTGAAAAGCAAACCAGTGTTTCACCAAAGTGCTTCTGGTTTTGAACTAGTTGTCACAGGGAAATGGTAGCCTGCGAAATGCCGAGGTAGTAGTCCAGCCTGGATGATATTAGTGCATCAACAATTTGTTCTAGATCAGAGGGTGACAAAAAAAACTGTTTTGGAGATGCTTAAGTTGGAAGAAACTGCATCTGACAATGGAATTTACCTGTCTGCTTAACCTTATGGTGCTTACCCACTGCTAGTTCGGCTCGGCCGCGGTGCCCCGTCCTCCTAGTCTGGCTGTCACCAGACCAAGCCAAGCTCAATAGATGTGAGATTGAGCGTTGGTATGGGGGGGTCTGCTCTGTATTATCTCTGCACAAGAGGCGAGACCAACGAGCATAGTTCAAATGACTCTGTACGCAATTGGACAGTCCTTCAACCAATCAGAGCAACTATCCAGGTGTTCAGTGGCGTTTGGAGGCCGCTATGTAAACAAGAAGCTGCTTGGTCACTTCTCTATTGTCATGGTGTTAAACCCACCAATAGTGTGCCAGGTAGATAAGCCAGTTTGTGATTGGTTCCTGCAAAATTAGGAACTGAAGCAGGTGAATTAAACGTGGAGGTCTCCAGACCGAGCTGCAGGGCAGAGTGGGCGGGGCTTACCCAGTCCACCGTCTTCCTTGTTCCATTGCCGATTTACTACCGCCTCATGCATGAGGCGAACGTGGCTGGTCGTCAAAGCAACGCCATAGGAAACTGCCGTGACCTAACGCGACACACACACACACATAACGTCAAAGGTGTGTTGTTTTTGATTCTCAGCGAAGACACATTTTGAGGGACCAGGGACTCTTTTTCATAATGGAAAACCAAAAAAAAGGAGTGGAGTCGAGCAGGTTGATGGTGATGGTGATGGTGATGGAAACACGGCATTAGATCGCCATCAAACAGTTAGTAAGGAAACTAACCCAGCAAGAAGTTGGAGAAGAACTACACTCTGGAAGCCTTTTCTCTTCACTTTGTAAATACCAATGAACATTTTACACCCAGTCGCCTTTAAGCCTGATATGACTGATCAACAACACTGGTACTGAGTTTACAGCTGCCTGGCAGAGCTGGGGGAGACGAGAGGAGGAGTCCCTGGTTGAATCCCAGAGAGGTCTGTCAGATGAGAGCGATGTAACACATCTGGCCTGTCGGCTGCTCCCAGGTCTTTAATATTCAAAGGAACTCCCAGGAATCCGCTGCAAAAAGCCCACAATGAATAATTGATGCGTGTGGTGCCACAGATCTCCTTCCTTCTGTTAATTGGATTTCAAGAAAAAAAGAACTGAGAAAAAGGTAATAAAATAAGAAATCATGCTGCTGGCAGGGCTGTTACAGTATGGTCCGTATGGCCTTAATTATTTATTCTTTTAAAGACCTGCTGTCCGCTGGCTGACTTGGAGCTGTAGCGCTGCACTGAGTGTCTCAGTTTGCTAAACTCTCTTATCTTTTTTATTCTACCAAAATACACTCGCAAAAGGTGTCACTGCCTAAACAATTCTGGGACTGCTCTACAGCATCCACAGCTATTCATTCTGGCATCCATTTGCAGGGCCCTGGATACTCAGGCCCCTTTGTCCCCCCTGTCCGGCGCCCCTGGATGTGAAAACACCCCGTGTCTCTGTCTTCTGTCCAGCTGCTGCATTTTTGCGGCTCTCGCTCCTTCTTCTGAGGCAGGCCATTAAATTAGCTAAATTAAATGACAAAAACCACCCCAGCAAAAGCTGCCCACGCAGACATTTACTGCAGCAGAATGATTCAGTTTCTGTTGGCGCCGGTGGGCGATTTCAGTGAAGGGTGTGGAGGCTTCCCTCTGCCCCTCTTTGGCTGAATTAGGCTGAATATCCCAGTCAGATTTTTGGTTTCAAGGTTGTGACAAATAGGTTATTGATGATAATGAATGAATGATTATGATGATGATGATGAACTGAATATGTATGTTTGTATGTGTATATGCGTTATCCTACAAAACTGACACATAGCTGCTGAGCTTTTCATTGAAAATGCACCATTAGTCCAGAATTATGAGCAAAAACTGCAGCGCTGTATTTCGATCACACCATTAGATTGATTTTATTGTCAATGGTTTCAACAGTGAAACAAAGTTTAGCATCAATATGACAAATTACAGGCAAACAGAAGTAAAATGTATATAGTAAAATATAACAATCAGGATAAATACACCTGATGAGGGGGAACTATGTACATGAGGTTATTGGACTTCCAGTTTTTTGGGGGTTTATTAATTCAATTCAATTCAATTTTATTTATAGTATCAATTCATAACAAGTGTTATCTCGAGACACTTTACAGATAGAGTAGGTCTAGACCACACTCCATAATTTACAAGGACCCAACAGTTCTAGTAGTTCCCTCCAGAGCAAGCAACAGTGGGACAGTGGTGAGGAAAAACTTCCTTTTAGGCAGAAACCTCGGACAGACCCAGACCCAGACCCAGACCCAGACCCAGGCTCTTGGTAGGCGGTGTCTGACGACCGGTTGGGGTTAGAATGAAGAGTGGTAAAAAATAATATTTTGTAGTAGTTCTTTGAAGTAGTTCATGGCATAGCAGGGCACTGTGTGGCATTACACAGCAGGACGTAGCAGGACGTAGCAGGACGTAGCAGGACGTAGCAGGGCGCAGCAGGACGTAGCAGGGCACAGCAGAGCGTAGCAGGATGTAACATGGCATCGCAGAACGTGTAGCGGGACCATGGCGACAGCTGCTACCATGATTTTTTATTAGAGAATTAACAGTATATGGAAACCTGTATAAACCAATATGAAACTTTTCTTTACACCCAAACCAACGAGAGTATGTCAGAG
The DNA here is from genome assembly GCA_013375575.1 of Percina caprodes. Classification (NCBI taxonomy): domain Eukaryota; kingdom Metazoa; phylum Chordata; class Actinopteri; order Perciformes; family Percidae; genus Percina; species Percina caprodes. The sequence continues at coordinate 318,600 of JABXJD010000220.1, forward strand.
CAGCTCGATTTTCAAGAAAAGTCTTCATAAAGCAAAACACACCTTCAGGTATAACACACTCAACTCTACCGAGACCTGCCGGCTCTATAAACTCGTCCATTCTGAGCAGAGGTGACAGCACACAGGAGATGTGCATTTTCTGTGTAGCGGCCATTTAAACTGCAAAGAGAGGACAGCCCATCTGTTGGCTAATAAACCAGGCTAAAGCAAGCAGGAGAGAGAAGAGAGAGAGAGAGAGAGAGAGAGAGAGAGAGAGAGAGAGAGTCATATTATAGGCTGCAGTCCTTCATGTTTCACTGCCCCACTGCAGCCTTTATGCCTTTTGTTACTAGCAGGCCAGCGACACTCACTGAGCTGCTAAAACAGCTACACACATTGAAGGAAATTTATGGCACGCAACAACAGGCTTCTTTAAAGATTTAAAGGCTGTTATCGGTGTGTGTGTGTGTGTGTGTGTGAGAGAGAGTCTGGGTACTCAGTGACCCAATATAGTTCAGTAACCCATTGCATTTGTTTTCCATGTACAAACATTGGGAAATATGGAGAGGTGCATGTTGCAAAACTTCGCAAAGACCTCAGATGCCAAAATTGACCCACTTCCAGCAATAGGTGGCGCTATAGCAGAAGAAATGCATTTGGCCCTATAACTCCCAAACCATACATTGGAAATTTAAAAACCATATATCCACGCATTCCCTGGATCCAACTGGATCTCGTGATATATGCTCAGTATCTCTGTCCCGGAAGTGCATAACCTTAACCCTAACCCTGTGCCTGAATGATGCAATATAAACCAAAAATAATTCATTACGTCATTATGACAGGTGCGTTGTTGTAATAAAATACACATAAGTTCTTGATAAGCTCAAAAATGTAATGACGGGTCTACCCAATTTGCATGAACGTTTATAAGGTGTTATGTATGGAGTGTGGTTATTATGGCGACCTGTAAATCCTTTACAACAGCTCCTCATCTGAGTCAGATACAGCGTGGATGATACCTATTATATGTTTATAGAGAGATATGAGATGCTTTATGTTGTTGTGTTTAATATTTTCAAAACGTAAAAAAAGAATTTACAAGTGTTGTAAAATTCCTAAAATATATAACAAATGTCAAATATTTCTAGGCTTGAATAATGAATCTGTAAATGAGACTTGAATAAGCATTGAAAGCGACTGATGCAGTAGAAATACTTAAAAGAAGGAGGAAAGGGCTGAAAATGCAAAATATTGTGTAGTGTGTCAAAAAACGTGATTAAAAAAGTCATAGTATAGAAAGTCAAAAAAAAGAGTTAAAAAGTATATTAGAGCATTTTGCCAAAGTCATAATACAGCATGTCGAACATAGCCATCGTATGGTATGTCTGAAAATCATAAAAGTAGTATGAAGTATGGAAAATATCATAGTATAGCATGTTGAAAAACATGGTAAAATTGAATAAAGTGATGAAAAAGTCCCTTTATTCCATGAAGCAATGTTGAAAAAAGTCAAAATATGGTATGTATGTTATATACTCCATATAAAGGTGTACTCATTGATGCAGTGGCCCGGGGTTCAACTCCGACCTGGTGCCCTTTGCTGAATGTCATTCCCCTCTCTCCCGCCTTTCATGTCTTCAGCTGTCTTTTCAAAATAAAGGCCCGAACTGTCCAAAAAATTATCTTTTAAAAAGTCAATCACTTTTATAACAAACTATACTATGACCTTTCAACATGCTATATTATGTCTTTTTTTTTAAATATAAGACTTTCTCATCACTTATTTTCACATACTATAATATGGCTTTTTTATCACATTGTTCTGCATACTACACTATGAATTTTTCATCATTTTTTTCTACTTAATATACTATGTATGTTTTATCACTTTTTTCTACATACTATACTATGACTTTTTCATCACTTTTTTCAACATACTATACTATGAATTTTTTCTGCATACTATACTATGTATTTTTTTATCACTTTTTTCTACATACTATACTAAATCTGTTTCATCACTTTTTTCTAGATACTATACTGTCTTTTTATAACTTTTTTCAGCATACTATACTGACTTTTTTCTACATACTATACTATGTGTTTTTTTATCACTTTTTTCTACATACTATACTATGACTTTTTTTATCACTTTTTTTGACATACTATACTATGACTTTTTTATCACTTTTTTCAACATACTATACTATGACTTTTTTCTACATAACTTTTTTTGACAAACCATACTATGACCTTTTCAACATGCTATATTATTTCTTTTTTTGACATATTATACTGTCTCATGACTCATTTCTACATACTATAATATGGCTTTTTATCACATTGTTCTGCATACTACACTATGAATGTTTCATCATTTTTTTCTACATACTATACTATGACTTTTTTATCACTTTTTTCTACATACTATACTACGCCACTTCAAACATGCAAGAGATAGCGGGATCAATGCCTGCATTCTCCAGATTTTTTTAAATACTTCTTGTTGCTTTACAACAAAAACTTTAAAATTTTGACTTTTTCTGACATACTATACTATGACTTATTTTGACATACTATACTATGACTTTTTTGACATACTATACTATGACTTTTTCATGACTTTTTTCGACATTAATCTACGACTTTTTCATGACTTTTTTTGACATACTATATTATGACTTTTTTTGACACACTATACTATGACGTTTTAAACAGGGGAATTAGCTCATATGGTAGAGCGCTTGCTTAGCATGCAAGAGGTAGTGGGATCAATACCCACATTCTCCAGATGTCTATTTCCTGACTTTTGTCGACATACTATACCATGTCTTTTTTATCACTTTTTTCGACATACTATACTATGTCTTTTTTATCGTTTTTTCTACATACTATACTATGCAATTTCAAACAGCGGAATTAGCTCAAATGGTAGAGCGCATGCTTGGCTTGGGAGAGGTAACGAGTTCAATGCCCGCATTCTCCAGATGTCTTTAGATTTCATGACTATTTTAGACTTACAATGCTTTGTCTTTTTCATGACTTTAATCGACATTCTATACTGTCTTTTTCATGACTTTTTCGACATAATATACTATGACTTTTTCGACACACCATACCATGTCTTTTTTGTGACTTTTTCAATATACTATACTATGAAGTTCTTTAGCTCAAATGGTACGCTTGCTTAGCATCAATGCCTGCATTCTCCAGCTGTTTTTAAATACTTCTTGTTGCTTTACAACACTGACTTCTTCTGACATACTATACTATGACTTTTTGACATGCTATACTATGACTTTTTCATGACTTTTTCGACATTATACTACGACTTTTTCATGACTTTTTTGACATACTATACTATGACTTTTCACCATTAGTTCAATGCCTGCATTCTCCAGATGTCTTTTACTTTGTCGACATACTATACTGTCTTTTCTATCACTATGGTATTCTCATACCATATATGACTTTATGACTTTTTCAACATACACTATGACTTTTTTCGACACACCATACCATGTCTTTTTTGTGACTTTTTTCAATATACTATACTATGAAGTTCTGAACAGGGGAATTAGCTCAAATGGTAGAGCGCTTGCGTAGCATGTGAGAGGTAGCGGGATCAATGCCTGCATTCTCCAGATGTTTTTAAATACTTCTTGTTGCTTTAAAACAAATATTTAAAATTTGGATTTTTCTGACATACTATACTATGACTTATTTCGACATACTATACTATGACTTTTTCATGACTTTTTTCGACATACTATACTACGGCGTTTTTATCACTTTTTTCAACATAATATACTATGGCTTTTTTCATCACGTTTTTTGACATACTATACTATAGCTTTTTTATCACTTATTTGACATACTATACTATGGCTTTTTTCATCACTTCTTTGACATACTATACTATGGCTTTTTTATCACTTTGTTCGACAAAATATATTATGGCTTTTTTTGCCATACTATACTATGGCTTTTTTGACATACTATACTACGGCGTTTTTATCACTTTTTTCAACATAATATACTATGGCTTTTTTCATCACGTTTTTTGACATACTATACTATAGCTTTTTTATCACTTATTTGACATACTATACTATGGCTTTTTTATCACTTCTTTGACATACTATACTATGGCTTTTTTATCACTATTTTTGACATACTATACTATGGCTGTTTTTAACACTTTATTGACTTACTATACTATGGCTTTTTTATCACTTTGTTCGACAAAATATATTATGGCTTTTTTTGCCATACTATACTATGGCTTTTTTGACATACTATACTATGGCTTTTTCATCACTGTTTTTGACATACTATACTAGGCTTTTTTGACATACTATACTATGGCTTTTTTGACATACTATACTATGGCTTTTTCATCACTGTTTTTGACATACTATATGGCTTTTTGACATACTATTCTATGGCTTTTTCATCACTGTTTTTGACATACTATACTATGGCTTTTTGACATACTATACTATGGCTTTTTATCACTTTTTTGATGTACTGTATTACAGCTTTTTTCATAACTTTTTTTGTAATACTATACTATGGCATTTTTGACATACTATACTATGGCTTTTTTCATCACTTTTTTTGACATACTATACTATGGCGTTTTCATCACTTTGTTTGACATACTATACTATGGCTTTTTTATCACTTTTTTCAACATACTATACTATGGCTTTTTTCATCACTTTTTTCAACATACTATACTATGGCTTTTTCGACATACTATTCTATGGATTTTTTTTTTAAATACTATAATATGGCTTTTTTATCACTTTTTTTTGACATACTATGTCTTTTTTTTAATCACTTTTTTTGACATACTATACTATGGCTTTTTTGACATACTATACTATGGCTTTTTTATCACTTTTTTTGACATACTATACTATGGCTTTTTTCATCACTTTTTTCGACATACTATACTATGACTTTTTTTGACATGCTATACTATGACTTTTTCATGACTTTTTTCGACATTATACTACGACTTTTTCATGACTTTTTTTGACATACTATACTATGACTTTTTTTTGACATACTATACTATGACATTTCAAACAGGGGAATTAGCTCAAATGGTAGCGCGCTTGCTTAGCATGCAAGAGGTAGTGGGATCAATGCCTGCATTCTCCAGATGTCTTTTTCCTGACTTTTGTCGACATACTATACTGTCTTTTCTATCACTATGGTATTCTCATACCATATATGACTTTTTTATGACTTTTTTCAACATACACTATGACTTTTTTCGACACACCATACCATGTCTTTTTTGTGACTTTTTTCAATATACTATACTATGAAGTTCTGATCAGGGGAATTAGCTCAAATGGTAGAGCGCTTGCTTAGCATGCGAGAGGTAGCGGGATCAATGCCTGCATTCTCCAGATGTTTTTAAATACTTCTTGTTGCTTTAAAACAAATATTTAAAATTTGGATTTTTCTGACATACTATACTATGACTTATTTCGACATACTATACTATGACTTTTTCATGACTTTTTTCGACATACTATACTACGGCGTTTTTATCACTTTTTTCAACATAATATACTATGGCTTTTTTCATCACGTTTTTTGACATACTATACTATAGCTTTTTTATCACTTATTTGACATACTATACTATGGCTTTTTTATCACTTCTTTGACATACTATACTATGGCTTTTTTATCACTATTTTTGACATACTATACTATGGCTGTTTTTAACACTTTATTGACTTACTATACTATGGCTTTTTTATCACTTTGTTCGACAAAATATATTATGGCTTTTTTTGCCATACTATACTATGGCTTTTTTGACATACTATACTATGGCTTTTTCATCACTGTTTTTGACATACTATACTAGGCTTTTTTGACATACTATACTATGGCTTTTTTGACATACTATACTATGGCTTTTTCATCACTGTTTTTGACATACTATATGGCTTTTTTGACATACTATTCTATGGCTTTTTCATCACTGTTTTTGACATACTATACTATGGCTTTTTTGACATACTATACTGTGGCTTTTTTATCACTTTTTTGATGTACTGTATTACAGCTTTTTTCATAACTTTTTTTGTAATACTATACTATGGCATTTTTGACATACTATACTATGGCTTTTTTCATCACTTTTTTTGTAATACTATACTATGGCGTTTTCATCACTTTGTTTGACATACTATACTATGGCTTTTTTATCACTTTTTTCAACATACTATACTATGGCTTTTTTCATCACTTTTTTCAACATACTATACTATGGCTTTTTTCATCACTTTTTTCGACATACTATACTATGACTTTTTTTGACATGCTATACTATGACTTTTTCATGACTTTTTTCGACATTATACTACGACTTTTTCATGACTTTTTTTGACATACTATACTATGACTTTTTTTTGACACACTATACTATGACATTTCAAACAGGGGAATTAGCTCAAATGGTAGAGTGCTTGCTTAGCATGCAAGAGGTAGTGGGATCAATGCCTGCATTCTCCAGATGTCTTTTTCCTGACTTTTGTCGACATACTATACTGTCTTTTCTATCACTTTTTTCAACATACCATATATGACTTTTTTATGACTTTTTTCAACATACACTATGACTTTTTTCGACACACCATACCATGTCTTTTTTGTGACTTTTTTCAATATACTATACTATGAAGTTCTGAACAGGGGAATTAGCTCAAATGGTAGAGCGCTTGCTTAGCATGTGAGAGGTAGCGGGATCAATGCCTGCATTCTCCAGATGTTTTTAAATACTTCTTGTTGCTTTAAAACAAATATTTAAAATTTGGATTTTTCTGACATACTATACTATGACTTTTTTTGACATGCTATACTATGACTTTTTCATGACTTTTTTCGACATTATACTACGACTTTTTCATGACTTTTTTTGACATACTATACTATGACTTTTTTTTGACATACTATACTATGACATTTCAAACAGGGGAATTAGCTCAAATGGTAGAGCGCTTGCTTAGCATGCAAGAGGTAGTGGGATCAATGCCTGCATTCTCCAGATGTCTTTTTCCTGACTTTTGTCGACATACTATACTGTCTTTTCTATCACTATGGTATTCTCATACCATATATGACTTTTTTATGACTTTTTTCAACATACACTATGACTTTTTTCGACACACCATACCATGTCTTTTTTGTGACTTTTTTCAATATACTATACTATGAAGTTCTGATCAGGGGAATTAGCTCAAATGGTAGAGCGCTTGCTTAGCATGCGAGAGGTAGCGGGATCAATGCCTGCATTCTCCAGATGTTTTTAAATACTTCTTGTTGCTTTAAAACAAATATTTAAAATTTGGATTTTTCTGACATACTATACTATGACTTATTTCGACATACTATACTATGACTTTTTCATGACTTTTTTCGACATACTATACTACGGCGTTTTTATCACTTTTTTCAACATAATATACTATGGCTTTTTTCATCACGTTTTTTGACATACTATACTATAGCTTTTTTATCACTTATTTGACATACTATACTATGGCTTTTTTATCACTTCTTTGACATACTATACTATGGCTTTTTTATCACTATTTTTGACATACTATACTATGGCTGTTTTTAACACTTTATTGACTTACTATACTATGGCTTTTTTATCACTTTGTTCGACAAAATATATTATGGCTTTTTTTGCCATACTATACTATGGCTTTTTTGACATACTATACTATGGCTTTTTCATCACTGTTTTTGACATACTATATGGCTTTTTTGACATACTATTCTATGGCTTTTTCATCACTGTTTTTGACATACTATACTATGGCTTTTTTGACATACTATACTATGGCTTTTTTATCACTTTTTGATGTACTGTATTACAGCTTTTTCATAACTTTTTGTAATACTATACTATGGCATTTTTACATACTATACTATGGCTTTTTTCATCACTTTTTTTGACATACTATACTATGGCGTTTTCATCACTTTGTTTGACATACTATACTATGGCTTTTTTATCACTTTTTTCAACATACTATACTATGGCTTTTTTCATCACTTTTTTCAACATACTATACTATGGCTTTTTCGACATACTATTCTATGGATTTTTTTTTTAAATACTATAATATGGCTTTTTTATCACTTTTTTTTGACATACTATGTCTTTTTTTTAATCACTTTTTTTGACATACTATACTATGGCTTTTTTGACATACTATACTATGGCTTTTTTATCACTTTTTTTGACATACTATACTATGGGTTTTTTCATCACTTTTTTCGACATACTATACTATGACTTTTTTTGACATGCTATACTATGACTTTTTCATGACTTTCTTCGACATTATACTATGACTTTTTCATGACTTTTTTTGACATACTATACTATGACTTTTTTTTGACATACTATACTATGACATTTCAAACAGGGGAATTAGCTCAAATGGTAGAGCGCTTGCTTAGCATGCAAGAGGTAGTGGGATCAATGCCTGCATTCTCCAGATGTCTTTTCCTGACTTTTGTCGACATACTATACTGTCTTTTCTATCACTATGGTATTCTCATACCATATATGACTTTTTTATGACTTTTTTCAACATACACTATGACTTTTTTCGACACACCATACCATGTCTTTTTTGTGACTTTTTTCAATATACTATACTATGAAGTTCTGATCAGGGGAATTAGCTCAAATGGTAGAGCGCTTGCTTAGCATGCGAGAGGTAGCGGGATCAATGCCTGCATTCTCCAGATGTTTTTAAATACTTCTTGTTGCTTTAAAACAAATATTTAAAATTTGGATTTTTCTGACATACTATACTATGACTTATTTCGACATACTATACTATGGCTTTTTCATCACTGTTTTTGACATACTATACTAGGCTTTTTTGACATACTATACTATGGCTTTTTTGACATACTATACTATGGCTTTTTCATCACTGTTTTTGACATACTATATGGCTTTTTTGACATACTATTCTATGGCTTTTTCATCACTGTTTTTGACATACTATACTATGGCTTTTTTGACATACTATACTGTGGCTTTTTTATCACTTTTTTGATGTACTGTATTACAGCTTTTTTCATAACTTTTTTTGTAATACTATACTATGGCATTTTTGACATACTATACTATGGCTTTTTTCATCACTTTTTTTGTAATACTATACTATGGCGTTTTCATCACTTTGTTTGACATACTATACTATGGCTTTTTTATCACTTTTTTCAACATACTATACTATGGCTTTTTTCATCACTTTTTTCAACATACTATACTATGGCTTTTTCGACATACTATTCTATGGATTTTTTTTTAAATACTATAATATGGCTTTTTTATCACTTTTTTTTGACATACTATGTCTTTTTTTTAATCACTTTTTTTGACATACTATACTATGGCTTTTTTGACATACTATACTATGGCTTTTTTATCACTTTTTTTGACATACTATACTATGGCTTTTTTCATCACTTTTTTCGACATACTATACTATGACTTTTTTTGACATGCTATACTATGACTTTTTCATGACTTTTTTCGACATTATACTACGACTTTTTCATGACTTTTTTTGACATACTATACTATGACTTTTTTTTGACACACTATACTATGACATTTCAAACAGGGGAATTAGCTCAAATGGTAGAGTGCTTGCTTAGCATGCAAGAGGTAGTGGGATCAATGCCTGCATTCTCCAGATGTCTTTTTCCTGACTTTTGTCGACATACTATACTGTCTTTTCTATCACTTTTTTCAACATACCATATATGACTTTTTTATGACTTTTTTCAACATACACTATGACTTTTTTCGACACACCATACCATGTCTTTTTTGTGACTTTTTTCAATATACTATACTATGAAGTTCTGAACAGGGGAATTAGCTCAAATGGTAGAGCGCTTGCTTAGCATGTGAGAGGTAGCGGGATCAATGCCTGCATTCTCCAGATGTTTTTAAATACTTCTTGTTGCTTTAAAACAAATATTTAAAATTTGGATTTTTCTGACATACTATACTATGACTTTTTTTGACATGCTATACTATGACTTTTTCATGACTTTTTTCGACATTATACTACGACTTTTTCATGACTTTTTTTGACATACTATACTATGACTTTTTTTTGACATACTATACTATGACATTTCAAACAGGGGAATTAGCTCAAATGGTAGAGCGCTTGCTTAGCATGCAAGAGGTAGTGGGATCAATGCCTGCATTCTCCAGATGTCTTTTTCCTGACTTTTGTCGACATACTATACTGTCTTTTCTATCACTATGGTATTCTCATACCATATATGACTTTATGACTTTTTCAACATACACTATGACTTTTTTCGACACACCATACCATGTCTTTTTTGTGACTTTTTTCAATATACTATACTATGAAGTTCTGATCAGGGGAATTAGCTCAAATGGTAGAGCGCTTGCTTAGCATGCGAGAGGTAGCGGGATCAATGCCTGCATTCTCCAGATGTTTTTAAATACTTCTTGTTGCTTTAAAACAAATATTTAAAATTTGGATTTTTCTGACATACTATACTATGACTTATTTCGACATACTATACTATGACTTTTTCATGACTTTTTTCGACATACTATACTACGGCGTTTTTATCACTTTTTTCAACATAATATACTATGGCTTTTTTCATCACGTTTTTTGACATACTATACTATAGCTTTTTTATCACTTATTTGACATACTATACTATGGCTTTTTATCACTTCTTTGACATACTATACTATGGCTTTTTTATCACTATTTTGACATACTATACTATGGCTGTTTTTAACACTTTATTGACTTACTATACTATGGCTTTTTTATCACTTTGTTCGACAAAATATATTATGGCTTTTTTTGCCATACTATACTATGGCTTTTTTGACATACTATACTATGGCTTTTTCATCACTGTTTTTGACATACTATATGGCTTTTTTGACATACTATTCTATGGCTTTTTCATCACTGTTTTTGACATACTATACTATGGCTTTTTTGACATACTATACTATGGCTTTTTTATCACTTTTTTGATGTACTGTATTACAGCTTTTTTCATAACTTTTTTTGTAATACTATACTATGGCATTTTTGACATACTATACTATGGCTTTTTTCATCACTTTTTTTGACATACTATACTATGGCGTTTTCATCACTTTGTTTGACATACTATACTATGGCTTTTTTATCACTTTTTTCAACATACTATACTATGGCTTTTTTCATCACTTTTTTCAACATACTATACTATGGCTTTTCGACATACTATTCTATGGATTTTTTTTTTAAATACTATAATATGGCTTTTTTATCACTTTTTTTTGACATACTATGTCTTTTTTTTAATCACTTTTTTTGACATACTATACTATGGCTTTTTTGACATACTATACTATGGCTTTTTTATCACTTTTTTTGACATACTATACTATGGGTTTTTTCATCACTTTTTTCGACATACTATACTATGACTTTTTTTGACATGCTATACTATGACTTTTTCATGACTTTCTTCGACATTATACTACGACTTTTTCATGACTTTTTTTGACATACTATACTATGACTTTTTTTTGACATACTATACTATGACATTTCAAACAGGGGAATTAGCTCAAATGGTAGAGCGCTTGCTTAGCATGCAAGAGGTAGTGGGATCAATGCCTGCATTCTCCAGATGTCTTTTTCCTGACTTTTGTCGACATACTATACTGTCTTTTCTATCACTATGGTATTCTCATACCATATATGACTTTTTTATGACTTTTTTCAACATACACTATGACTTTTTTCGACACACCATACCATGTCTTTTTTGTGACTTTTTTCAATATACTATACTATGAAGTTCTGAACAGGGGAATTAGCTCAAATGGTAGAGCGCTTGCTTAGCATGTGAGAGGTAGCGGGATCAATGCCTGCATTCTCCAGATGTTTTTAAATACTTCTTGTTGCTTTAAAACAAATATTTAAAATTTGGATTTTTCTGACATACTATACTATGACTTATTTCGACATACTATACTATGACTTTTTCATGACTTTTTTCGACATACTATACTACGGCGTTTTTATCACTTTTTTCAACATAATATACTATGGCTTTTTTCATCACGTTTTTTGACATACTATACTATAGCTTTTTTATCACTTATTTGACATACTATACTATGGCTTTTTTCATCACTTCTTTGACATACTATACTATGGCTTTTTTATCACTTTGTTCGACAAAATATATTATGGCTTTTTTTGCCATACTATACTATGGCTTTTTTGACATACTATACTATGGCTTTTTTGACATACTATTCTATGGCTTTTTCATCACTGTTTTTGACATACTATACTATGGCTTTTTTGACATACTATACTATGGCTTTTTTATCACTTTTTTGATGTACTGTATTACAGCTTTTTTCATAACTTTTTTTGTAATACTATACTATGGCATTTTTGACATACTATACTATGGCTTTTTTCATCACTTTTTTTGACATACTATTATATGGCGTTTTCATCACTTTGTTTGACATACTATACTATGGCTTTTTTATCACTTTTTTCAACATACTATACTATGGCTTTTTTCATCACTCTTTTCGACATACCATACTATGGCTTTTTTCATCACTTTTTTCAACATACTATACTATGGCTTTTTCGACATACTATTCTATGGATTTTTTTTTTAAATACTATAATATGGCTTTTTATCACTTTGTTTTGACATACTATGTCTTTTTTTTAATCACTTTTTTTTACATACTATACTATGGCTTTTTCGACATACTATTCTATGGATTTTTTTTTTAAATACTATAATATGGCTTTTTTATCACTTTTTTTTGACATACTATGTCTTTTTTTTAATCACTTTTTTTGACATACTATACTATGGCTTTTTTGACATACTATACTATGGCTTTTTTATCACTTTTTTTGACATACTATACTATGGCTTTTTTCATCACTTTTTTCGACATACTATACTATGACTTTTTTTGACATGCTATACTATGACTTTTTCATGACTTTTTTCGACATTATACTACGACTTTTTCATGACTTTTTTTGACATACTATACTATGACTTTTTTTTGACATACTATACTATGACATTTCAAACAGGGAATTAGCTCAAATGGTAGAGCGCTTAGCATGCAAGAGGTAGTGGGATCAATGCCTGCATTCTCCAGATGTCTTTTTCCTGACTTTTGTCGACATACTATACTGTCTTTTCTATCACTATGGTATTCTCATACCATATATGACTTTTATGACTTTTTCAACATACACTATGACTTTTTCGACACACCATACCATGTCTTTTTGTGACTTTTTTCAATATACTATACTATGAAGTTCTGATCAGGGGAATTAGCTCAAATGGTAGAGCACTTGCTTAGCATGCGAGAGGTAGCGGGATCAATGCCTGCATTCTCCAGATGTTTTTAAATACTTCTTGTTGCTTTAAAACAAATATTTAAAATTTGGATTTTTCTGACATACTATACTATGACTTATTTCGACATACTATACTATGACTTTTCATGACTTTTTTGACATACTATACTATGGCGTTTTTATCACTTTTTCAACATAATATACTATGGCTTTTTCATCACGTTTTTGACATACTATACTATAGCTTTTTATCACTTATTTGACATACTATACTATGGCTTTTTTATCACTTCTTTGACATACTATACTATGGCTTTTTATCACTATTTTGACATACTATACTATGGCTGTTTTAACACTTTATTGACTTACTATACTATGGCTTTTTATCACTTTGTTCGACAAAATATATTATGGCTTTTTTTGCCATACTATACTATGGCTTTTTGACATACTATACTATGGCTTTTCATCACTGTTTTTGACATACTATATGGCTTTTTGACATACTATTCTATGGCTTTTTCATCACTGTTTTTGACATACTATACTATGGCTTTTTTGACATACTATACTATGGCTTTTTTATCACTTTTTTGATGTACTGTATTACAGCTTTTTTCATAACTTTTTTTGTAATACTATACTATGGCATTTTTGACATACTATACTATGGCTTTTTTCATCACTTTTTTTGACATACTATACTATGGCGTTTTCATCACTTTGTTTGACATACTATACTATGGCTTTTTTATCACTTTTTTCAACATACTATACTATGGCTTTTTTCATCACTTTTTTCAACATACTATACTATGGCTTTTTCGACATACTATTCTATGGATTTTTTTTTTAAATACTATAATATGGCTTTTTTATCACTTTTTTTTGACATACTATGTCTTTTTTTTAATCACTTTTTTTGACATACTATACTATGGCTTTTTTGACATACTATACTATGGCTTTTTATCACTTTTTTTGACATACTATACTATGGCTTTTTTCATCACTTTTTTCGACATACTATACTATGACTTTTTTTGACATGCTATACTATGACTTTTTCATGACTTTTTTCGACATTATACTACGACTTTTTCATAACTTTTTTTGACATACTATACTATGACTTTTTTTTGACACACTATACTATGACATTTCAAACAGGGGAATTAGCTCAAATGGTAGAGTGCTTGCTTAGCATGCAAGAGGTAGTGGGATCAATGCCTGCATTCTACAGATGTCTTCTTCCTGACTTTTGTCGACATACTATACTGTCTTTTCTATCACTTTTTTCAACATACCATATATGACTTTTTTATGACTTTTTTCAACATACACTATGACTTTTTTCGACACACCATACCATGTCTTTTTTGTGACTTTTTTCAATATACTATACTATGAAGTTCTGAACAGGGGAATTAGCTCAAATGGTAGAGCGCTTGCTTAGCATGTGAGAGGTAGCGGGATCAATGCCTGCATTCTCCAGATGTTTTTAAATACTTCTTGTTGCTTTAAAACAAATATTTAAAATTTGGATTTTTCTGACATACTATACTATGACTTATTTGACATACTATACTATGACTTTTTCATGACTTTTTCGACATACTATACTACGGCGTTTTATCACTTTTTCAACATAATATACTATGGCTTTTTCATCACGTTTTTGACATACTATACTATAGCTTTTTATCACTTATTTGACATACTATACTATGGCTTTTTCATCACTTCTTTGACATACTATACTATGGCTTTTTATCACTTTTTCGACAAAATATATTATGGCTTTTTGCCATACTATACTATATTTTTGACATACTATACTATGGCTTTTTGACATACTATTCTATGGCTTTTTCATCACTGTTTTTGACATACTATACTATGGCTTTTTGACATACTATACTATGGCTTTTTATCACTTTTTGATGTACTATATTACAGCTTTTTCATAACTTTTTTGTAATACTATACTATGGCATTTTGACATACTATACTATGGCTTTTTCATCACTTTTTTGACATACTATTATATGGCGTTTTCATCACTTTGTTTGACATACTATACTATGGCTTTTTATCACTTTTTCAACATACTATACTATGGCTTTTTTCATCACTCTTTTCGACATACCATACTATGGCTTTTTTCATCACTTTTTTCAACATACTATACTATGGCTTTTTCGACATACTATTCTATGGATTTTTTTTTTAAATACTATAATATGGCTTTTTATCACTTTGTTTTGACATACTATGTCTTTTTTTTAATCACTTTTTTTGACATACTATACTATGGCTTTTTTGACATACTATACTATGGCTTTTTTATCACTTTTTTTGACATACTATACTATGGCTTTTTTCATCACTCTTTTTGACATACTATACTATGGCTTTTTTCATCACTCTTTTTGACATATTATACTATGGCTTTTTTCATCACTTTCTTCGACATAGTATACTATGGCTTTTTTGACATACTATACTATGGCTTTTTTATCACTTTTTTGACATACTATACTCTGGCTTTTTTATCTCTTTTTTTGACATACTATACTATGACTTTTTTTTGACATACTATACTATGACTTTTCAAACAGGAGAATTAGCTCAAATGGTAGAGCGCTTGCTTAGCATGCAAGAGGTAGTGGGATCAATGCCCGCATTCTCCAGATGTCTTTTTCCTGACTTTTGTCGACATACTATACTGTCTTTTTTATCACTTTTTTCAACATACCATATATGACTTTTTTATGACTTTTTTCAACATACACTATGACTTTTTTCGACACACCATACCATGTCTTTTTTGTGACTTTTTGTAATATACTATACTGTGAAGTTCTGAACAGGAGAATTAGCTCAAATGGTACAGCGCTTGCTCAGCATGCGAGAGGTAGCGCGATCAATGCCTGCATTCTCCAGATGTTTTTAAATACTTCTTGTTGCTTTAAAACAAATATTTAAAATTTGGATTTTTCTGACATACTATACTATGACTTTTTCATGACTTTTTTCAACATACTATACTACGGCGTTTTTATCACTTTTTTCAACATAATATACTATGGCTTTTTTCATCACGTTTTTTGACATACTTTACTATGGCTTTTTTATCACTTATTTGACATACTATAATATGGCTTTTTTCATCACTTCTTTGACATACTATACTATGGCTTTTTTATCACTATTTTTGACATACTATACTATGGCTTTTATTAACACTTTATTGACTTACTATACTATGGCTTTTTTATCACTTTGTTCGACAAAATATATCATGGCTTTTTTTGCCATACTATACTATGGCTTTTTTGACATACTATACTATGGCTTTTTTGACATACTATACTATGGCTTTTTTGATATACTATACTATGGCTTTTTTGACATACTATACTATGGCTTTTTTGACATACTATACTATGGCTTTTTTGACATACTATACTATGGCTTTTTCATCACTGTTTTTGACATACTATACTATGACTTTTTTGACATACTATACTATGGCTTTTTTATCACTTTTTTGATGTACTGTATTACAGCTTTTTTCATCACTTTTTTGTCATACTATACTATGGCATTTTTGCCATACTATACTATGGCTTTTTCATCACTTTTTTTGACATACTATACTATGGCGTTTTCATCACTTTGTTTGACATACTATACTATGGCGTTTTTATCACTTTTTTCAACATACTATACTATGGCTTTTTTCATCACGTTTTTTTGACATACTATACTATGGTTTTTTTGACATACTATACTATGGCTTTTTTATCACTTTTTTCTACATACTATACTGTGGCTTTTTTCATCACTCTTTTCGACATACCATACTATGGCTTTTTTCATCACTCTTTTCGACATACTATACTATGGCTTTTTAATCACTTTTTTTTACATACTATACTATGGCTTTTTTCATCACTTTTTTCGACATACTATACTATGGCTTTTTTCATCACTCTTTTTGACATACTATACTATGGCTTTTTTCATCACTCTTTTTGACATACTATACTATGGCTTTTTTCATCACTCTTTTTGACATACTATGTCTTTTTTTAATCACTTTTTTTTACATACTATACTATGTCTTTTTTTCATCACTTTTTTCGACATACTATACTATGGCTTTTTTGACATACTATACTATGGCTTTTTCATCACTTTTTTTGACATACTATACTATGGCTTTTTTCATCACTTTTTTCGACATACTATACTATGGCTTTTTTCATCACTTTTTTGACATACTATACTATGGCTTTTTTATCACTCTTTTTGACATACTATACTATGGCTTTTTCATCACTTTTTTTACTTACTATACTATTGCTTTTTTCATCACTTTTTTCAACATACTACACTATGTCTTTTTTCGACATACTATACTATAACTTTTTAAACACTTTTAATACTATACTTTCTTTTTTTAATCACTTTTTTCGACATACTATACTATAACTTTTTTAACACTTTTTTCGACATACTATACTATGGCTTTTTCATCACTTTTTTGACATACTATACTATGGCTTTTTTTCATCATTTTTTTTGACATGCTATGCTATGGCTTTTTTATCACTTTTTTTACTTACTATACTATTGCTTTTTTCATCAATTTTTTCAACATACTATACTATGTCTTTTTTTGACATACTATACTATGTCTTTTTTATTACTTTTTTTTGACATACTATGCTATGGCTTTTTCATCACTTTTTTTGACATACTATACTATGGCTTTTTTTCATCATTTTTTTCGACATACTATACTATCGCTTTTTCATCTCTTTTTTCGAAATACTATACTATGGCTTTTTTCATCACTCTTTTTGACATACTATACTATGGCTTTTTTTCATCATTTTTTTTTATTTACTATACTATGACTTTTTTATCACTTTTTTCTACACACTATACTATAACTTTTTAAACACTTTTAATACTATACTTTCTTTTTTTAATAACTTTTTCGACATACTATATTATAACTTTTTATCACTTTTTCGACATACTATACTATGGCTTTTTCATCACTTTTTCAACATACTATAGTATGTCTTTTTTCGACATACTATTCTATGGCTTTTTTTTGACATACTATACTATGGCTTTTTTATCACTTTTTTCGACATACTATACTATGGCTTTTTTATCACTTTTTTCGACATACTATACTATGGCTTTTTTGCCATACTATACTGTGGCTTTTTCATCACTTTTTTCTACATACTATACTATGGCTTTTTTCATCACTCTTTTCGACATACTATACTATGGCTTTTTTCATCTCTCTTTTCGACATACTATACTATGGCTTTTTCATCACTTTTTTGACATACTATACTATGGCTTTTTTTCATAATTTTTTTCGACATACTATACTATGGCTTTTTATCACTTTTTTGACATACTATACTATGGCTTTTTCATCACTTTTTTGACATACTATACTATGGCTTTTTTTCATAATTTTTTTCGACATACTATACTATGGCTTTTTTATCACTTTTTTTACTTACTATACTACTGCTTTTTTCATCACTTTTTTCAATATACTATACTATGACTTTTTTCGACATACTATACTATGTCTTTTTTTGACATCTATACTATGTCTTTTTTATCACTTTTTTTTGACATACTATGCTATGACTTTTTTATCACTTTATTCTACATACTATACTATGGCTTTTTTCATCATTCTTTTTGACATACTATACTATACTTTTAATACTATACTTTCTTTTTTAATCACTTTTTTCGACATACTATACTATGGCTTTTTTCATTACTATTTTCAACATACTATAGTATGTCTTTTTTCGACATACTATTCTATGGCTTTTGACATACTATACTATGGCTTTTAACTTTTTCTACATACTATACTATGGCTTTTTTATCACTTTTTTCTACATACCATACTATAACTTTTTAAACACTTTTAATACTATACTTTCTTTTTTTAATCACTTTTTTCGACATACTATTCTATGGCTTTTTTTGACATACTATACTATGGCTTTTTAACACTTTTTCTACATACTATACTATGGCTTTTTATCACTTTTTCTACATACTATACTATGGCTTTTAAACACTTTTAATACTATACTTTCTTTTTTTAATCACTTTTTTCGACATACTATACTATAACTTTTTTATCACTTTTTTGACATATTATACTATGGCTTTTTCATCACTTTTTTGACATACTATACTATGGCTTTTTTTCATAAACTCTTTTAATACTATACTTTCTTTTTTTAATCACTTTTTTCGACATACTATACTATAACTTTTTTATCACTTTTTTGACATATTATACTATGGCTTTTTTCATAACTTTTTTCAACATACTATACTATGTCTTCTTTCAACATACTATTCTATGGATTTTTTTTTTTAAATACTATACTATGGCTTTTTTATCACTTTTTTTGACATACTATACTATGTCTTTTTTTTAATCACTTTTTTGACATACTATACTATGGCTTTTTTTTCATCACTTTTTTTCGACATACTATACCATGGCTTTTTTGACATACTATACTATTGCTTTTTTCATCACTTTTTTCGACATACTATACTATGGCTTTTACATCACTTTTTTGACATACCATACTATGGCTTTTTTATCACTTTTTTGACATACTATACTATGGCTTTTTTATCACTTTTTTCGACATACTATACTATGGCTTTTTTGCCATACTATACTATGGCTTTTTATCACTTTTTACTTACTATACTATGCTTTTTCATCACTTTTTCAACATACTATACTATGACTTTTTGACATACTATACTATGTCTTTTTTGACATACTATACTATGTCTTTTATCACTTTTTTTGACATACTATACTGTGACTTTTTATCACTTTATTCTACATACTATACTATGGCTTTTTGACATACTATACTATGGCTTTTTATCACTTTTTACATACTATACTATGCTTTTTCATCACTTTTTCAATATACTATACTATGACTTTTTGACATACTATACTATGTCTTTTTTGACATCTATACTATGGCTTTTTATCACTTTTTTGACATACTATACTATGACTTTTTATCACTTTATTCTACATACTATACTATGGCTTTTTCATCATTCTTTTGACATACTATACTATACTTTTAATACTATACTTTCTTTTTTAATCACTTTTTTCGACATACTATACTATGGCTTTTTTCATTACTATTTTCAACATACTATAGTATGTCTTTTTTCGACATACTATTCTATGGCTTTTTTTGACATACTATACTATGGCTTTTTTAACACTTTTTTCTACATACTATACTATGGCTTTTTTATCACTTTTTTCTACATACCATACTATAACTTTTTAAACACTTTTAATACTATACTTTCTTTTTTTAATCACTTTTTTCGACATACTATTCTATGGCTTTTTTTGACATACTATACTATGGCTTTTTTAACACTTTTTTCTACATACTATACTATGGCTTTTTTATCACTTTTTTCTACATACCATACTATAACTTTTAAACACTTTTAATACTATACTTTCTTTTTTAATCACTTTTTGACATACTATACTATGGCTTTTTATCACTTTTTGACATACTATACTATGGCTTTTTCATCACTTTTTTGACATACTATACTATGGCTTTTTCATAAACTCTTTAATACTATACTTTCTTTTTTAATCACTTTTTGACATACTATACTATAACTTTTTATCACTTTTTGACATACTATACTATGGCTTTTTCATAACTTTTTCAACATACTATACTATGTCTTCTTTCAACATACTATACTATGGATTTTTTTTTTTAAATACTATACTATGGCTTTTTTATCACTTTTTTTGACATACTATACTATGGCTTTTTTAATCACTTTTTTGACATACTATACTATGGCTTTTTTTCATCACTTTTTTCGACATACTATACTATGGCTTTTTGACATACTATACTATGGCTTTTTCATCACTTTTTCGACATACTATACTATGGCTTTTACATCACTTTTTTGACATACCATACTATGGCTTTTTTATCACTTTTTTGACATACTATACTATGGCTTTTTTATCACTTTTTTCGACATACTATACTATGGCTTTTTTGCCATACTATACTATGGCTTTTTCATCACTTTTTTCTACATACTATACTATAGCTTTTTTCATCACTCTTTTCGACATACTATACTATGGCTTTTGTTTATCACTTTTTTGACATACTATACTATGGTTTTTTTCATCACTTTTTTCAACATATTATACTATGTCTTTTTTTTAATAACTTTTTTTTGACATACTATTCTATGGCTTTTTTTCATCACTTTTTTGACATACTATACTATGGCTTTTTTATCACTCTTTTTGACATACTATACTATGGCTTTTTCATCACTTTTTTTACTTACTATACTATTGCTTTTTTCATCACTTTTTTCAACATACTACACTATGTCTTTTTTCGACATACTATACTATAACTTTTTAAACACTTTTAATACTATACTTTTTTTTTAATCACTTTTTTCGACATACTATACTATAACTTTTTTAACACTTTTTTCGACATACTATACTATGGCTTTTTCATCACTTTTTTGACATACTATACTATGGCTTTTTTTCATCATTTTTTTTTACATGCTATACTATGGCTTTTTTATCACTTTTTTTACTTACTATACTATTGCTTTTTTCATCAATTTTTTTGACATACTATACTATGTCTTTTTTATCACTTTTTTTTGACATACTATGCTATGAATTTTTTATCACTTTATTATACATACTATATATGGCTTTTTCATCGCTTTTTTTGACACACTATACTATGGCTTTTTTTCATCATTTTTTTCGACATACTATACTATGGCTTTTTCATCACTTTTTTCGAAATACTATACTATGGCTTTTTTCATCACTCTTTTTGACATACTATACTATGGCTTTTTTTCATCATTTTTTTTATTTACTATACTATGACTTTTTTATCACTTTTTTCTACACACTATACTATAATTTTTTAAACACTTTTAATACTATACTTTCTTTTTTTAATCACTTTTTCGACATACTATACTATAACTTTTTTATCACTTTTTTCGACATACTATACTATGGCTTTTTTCATCACTTTTTTCAACATACTATAGTATGTCTTTTTTCGACATACTATTCTATGGCTTTTTTTTGACATACTATACTATGGCTTTTTTTTATCACTTTTTGCGACATACTATACTATGGCTTTTTTATCACTTTTTTCGACATACTATACTATGGCTTTTTTGCCATACTATACTGTGGCTTTTTCATCACTTTTTTCTACATACTATACTATGGCTTTTTTCATCACTCTTTTCGACATACTATACTATGGCTTTTTTCATCTCTTTTTGACATACTATACTATGGCTTTTTCATCACTTTTTTGACATACTATACTATGGCTTTTTTTCATAATTTTTTTCGACATACTATACTATGGCTTTTTTATCACTTTTTTTGACATACTATACTATGGCTTTTTCATCACTTTTTTTGACATACTATACTATGGCTTTTTTCATAATTTTTTTCGACATACTATACTATGGCTTTTTATCACTTTTACTTACTATACTACTGCTTTTTCATCACTTTTTTCAACATACTATACTATGACTTTTTTCGACATACTATACTATGTCTTTTTTTGACATACTATACTATGTCTTTTTATCACTTTTTTTTGACATACTATGCTATGACTTTTTTATCACTTTATTCTACATACTATACTATGGCTTTTTTGACATACTATACTATGGCTTTTTTCATCACTCTTTTTGACATACTATACTATGGCTTTTTCATCACTTTTTTCAACATACAATACTATGTCTTTTTTCGACATACTATACTATGGCTTTTTTCATCAATCTTTTTGACATACTATACTATGGCTTTTTTTCATCATTTTTTTATTTACTATACTATGACTTTTTTATCACTTTTTTCTACATACTATACCAGAACTTTTTAAACACTTTTAATACTATACTTTCTTTTTTAAATCACTTTTTTCGACATACTATACTATAACTTTTTTATCATTTTTTTCGACATACTATACTATGGCTTTTTTCATCACTTTTTTCAACATACTATAGCATGTCTTTTTTCGACATACTATTCTATGGCTTTTTGTTGACATACTATACTATGGCTTTGTTAACACTTTTTTCTACATACTATACTATGGCTTTTTTTATCACTTTTTTCTACATACTATACTATAACTTTCTAAACACTTTTAATACTATACTTCCTTTTTTTAATCACTTTTTTCGACATACTATACTATAACGTTTTTATCATTTTTTTCGACATACTATACTATGGCTTTTTCATCACTTTTTTTGACATACTATACTATGGCTTTTTTTCATAATTTTTTTCGACATGCTGTACTATGGCTTTTTTATCACTTTTTTTACTTACTATACTACTGCTTTTTTCATCACTTTTTTCAATATACTATACTATGACTTTTTTCGACATACTATACTATGTCTTTTTTTTTACATCTATACTATGTCTTTTTTATCACTTTTTTGACATACTATACTATACTTTTAATACTATACTTTCTTTTTTAATCACTTTTTTCGACATACTATACTATGGCTTTTTTCATTACTATTTTCAACATACTATAGTATGTCTTTTTTCGACATACTATTCTATGGCTTTTTTTGACATACTATACTATGGCTTTTTTAACACTTTTTTCTACATACTATACTATGGCTTTTTTATCACTTTTTTCTACATACCATAATATAACTTTTTAAACACTTTTAATACTATACTTTCTTTTTTTAATCACTTTTTTCGACATACTATACTATAACTTTTTTATCATTTTTTTCGACATACTATACTGTGGCTTTTTCATCACTTTTTTGACATACTATACTATGGCTTTTTTTCATAAACTCTTTTAATACTATACTTTCTTTTTTTAATCACTTTTTTCGACATACTATACTATAACTTTTTTATCATTTTTTTCGACATACTATACTATGGCTTTTTTCATCACTTTTTTCAACATACTATAGTATGTCTTTTTTCGACATACTATTCTATGGCTTTTTTAATCACTTTTTTCGACATACTATACTTTAACTTTTTTATCATTTTTTTCGACATACTATACTATGGCTTTTTCGTCACTTTTTTGGACATACTATACTATGGCTTTTTTTCATAATTTTTTTCGACATACTATACTATGGCTTTTTTATCACTTTTTTTACTTACTATACTATTGCTTTTTTCATCACTTTTTTCAACATACTATACTATGACTTTTTTCGACATACTATACTATGTCTTTTTTTTGACATACTATACTATGTCTTTTTTATCACTTTTTTTTGACATACTATGCTATGAATTTTTTATCACTTTATTATACATACTATACTATGGCTTTTTTGACATACTATACTATGGCTTTTTTCATCACTCTTTTTGACATACTATACTATGGCTTTTCATCACTTTTTGACATACTATACTATAACTTTTTTATCACTTTTTTCGACATACTATACTATGGCTTTTTTCATCACTTTTTTCAACATACTATAGTATGTCTTTTTTCGACATACTATTCTATGGCTTTTTTTTGACATACTATAGTATGGCTTTTTTTATCACTTTTTTCGACATACTATACTATGGCTTTTTTATCACTTTTTTCGACATACTATACTATGGCTTTTTTGCCATACTATACTGTGGCTTTTTCATCACTTTTTTCTACATACTATACTATGGCTTTTTTCATCACTCTTTTCGACATACTATACTATGGCTTTTTTCATCTCTCTTTTCGACATACTATACTATGGCTTTTTCATCACTTTTTTGACATACTATACTATGGCTTTTTTTCATAATTTTTTTCGACATACTATACTATGGCTTTTTTATCACTTTTTTTGACATACTATACTATGGCTTTTTCATCACTTTTTTGACATACTATACTATGGCTTTTTTTCATAATTTTTTTCGACATACTATACTATGGCTTTTTTATCACTTTTTTTACTTACTATACTATTGCTTTTTTCATCACTTTTTTCAACATACTATACTATGACTTTTTTCGACATACTATACTATGTCTTTTTTTGACATACTATACTATGTCTTTTTATCACTTTTTTTTGACATACTATGCTATGACTTTTTTATCACTTTATTCTACATACTATACTATGGCTTTTTTGACATACTATACTATGGCTTTTTTCATCACTCTTTTTGACATACTATACTATGGCTTTTTCATCACTTTTTTCGACATACTATACTATGGCTTTTTCATCACTTTTTTTGACATACTATACTATGGCTTTTTTTCATAATTTTTTTCGACATACTGTACTATGGCTTTTTTATCACTTTTTTTACTTACTATACTACTGCTTTTTTCATCACTTTTTTCAATATACTATACTATGACTTTTTTCGACATACTATACTATGTCTTTTTTTTTACATCTATACTATGTCTTTTTTATCACTTTTTTGACATACTATACTATACTTTTAATACTATACTTTCTTTTTTAATCACTTTTTTCGACATACTATACTATGGCTTTTTTCATTACTATTTTCAACATACTATAGTATGTCTTTTTTCGACATACTATTCTATGGCTTTTTTTGACATACTATACTATGGCTTTTTTAACACTTTTTTCTACATACTATACTATGGCTTTTTTATCACTTTTTTCTACATACCATAATATAACTTTTTAAACACTTTTAATACTATACTTTCTTTTTTTAATCACTTTTTTCCACATACTATACTATAACTTTTTTATCATTTTTTTCGACATACTATACTGTGGCTTTTTCATCACTTTTTTGACATACTATACTATGGCTTTTTTTCATAAACTCTTTTAATACTATACTTTCTTTTTTTAATCACTTTTTTCGACATACTATACTATAACTTTTTTATCATTTTTTTCCACATACTATACTATGGCTTTTTTCATCACTTTTTTCAACATACTATAGTATGTCTTTTTTCGACATACTATTCTATGGCTTTTTTAATCACTTTTTTCGACATACTATACTTTAACTTTTTTATCATTTTTTTCGACATACTATACTATGGCTTTTTCGTCACTTTTTTGGACATACTATACTATGGCTTTTTTTCATAATTTTTTTCGACATACTATACTATGGCTTTTTTATCACTTTTTTTACTTACTATACTATTGCTTTTTTCATCACTTTTTTCAACATACTATACTATGACTTTTTTCGACATACTATACTATGTCTTTTTTTTGACATACTATACTATGTCTTTTTTATCACTTTTTTTTGACATACTATGCTATGAATTTTTTATCACTTTATTATACATACTATACTATGGCTTTTTTGACATACTATACTATGGCTTTTTTCATCACTCTTTTTGACATACTATACTATGGCTTTTTCATCACTTTTTTGACATACTATACTATAACTTTTTTATCACTTTTTTCGACATACTATACTATGGCTTTTTTCATCACTTTTTTCAACATACTATAGTATGTCTTTTTTCGACATACTATTCTATGGCTTTTTTTTGACATACTATACTATGGCTTTTTTTATCACTTTTTTCGACATACTATACTATGGCTTTTTTATCACTTTTTTCGACATACTATACTATGGCTTTTTTGCCATACTATACTGTGGCTTTTTCATCACTTTTTTCTACATACTATACTATGGCTTTTTTCATCACTCTTTTCGACATACTATACTATGGCTTTTTTCATCTCTCTTTTCGACATACTATACTATGGCTTTTTCATCACTTTTTTGACATACTCTACTATGGCTTTTTTTCATAATTTTTTTCGACATACTATACTATGGCTTTTTTATCACTTTTTTTGACATACTATACTATGGCTTTTTCATCACTTTTTTGACATACTATACTATGGCTTTTTTTCATAATTTTTTTCGACATACTATACTATGGCTTTTTTATCACTTTTTTTACTTACTATACTATTGCTTTTTTCATCACTTTTTTCAACATACTATACTATGACTTTTTTCGACATACTATACTATGTCTTTTTTTGACATACTATACTATGTCTTTTTATCACTTTTTTTTGACATACTATGCTATGACTTTTTTATCACTTTATTCTACATACTATACTATGGCTTTTTTGACATACTGTACTATGGCTTTTTTATCACTTTTTTTACTTACTATACTATGGCTTTTTCATCACTTTTTCAACATACAATACTATGTCTTTTTTCGACATACTATACTATGTCTTTTTTCATCAATCTTTTTGACATACTATACTATGGCTTTTTTTCATCATTTTTTTATTTACTATACTATGACTTTTTTATCACTTTTTTCTACATGCTATACTATAACTTTTTAAACACTTTTAATACTATACTTTCTTTTTTTAATCACTTTTTTCGACATACTATACTATAACTTTTTTATCATTTTTTTCGACATACTATACTATGGCTTTTTTCATCACTTTTTTCAACATACTATAGTATGTCTTTTTTCGACATACTATTCTATGGCTTTTTGTTGACATACTATACTATGGCTTTTTTAACACTTTTTTCTCCATACTATACTATGGCTTTTTTATCACTTTTTTCTACATACTATACTATAACTTTCTAAACACTTTTAATACTATACTTTCTTTTTTTAATCACTTTTTTCGACATACTATACTATAACGTTTTTATCATTTTTTTCGACATACTATACTATGGCTATTTCATCACTTTTTTTGACATACTATACTATGGCTTTTTTCATAATTTTTTTCGACATACTGTACTATGGCTTTTTTATCACTTTTTTTACTTACTATACTACTGCTTTTTTCATCACTTTTTTCAATATACTATACTATGACTTTTTTCGACATACTATACTATGTCTTTTTTTTGACATCTATACTATGTCTTTTTTATCACTTTTTTTTGACATACTATGCTATGACTTTTTTATCACTTTATTCTACATACTATACTATGGCTTTTTTGACATACTATACTATGGCTTTTTTCATTACTATTTTCAACATACTATAGTATGTCTTTTTTCGACATACTATTCTATGGCTTTTTTTGACATACTATACTATGGCTTTTTTAACACTTTTTTCGACATACTATACTATGGCTTTTTCATCACTTTTTGACATACTATACTATGGCTTTTTTTCATAATTTTTTTCGACATACTATACTATGGCTTTTTTATCACTTTTTTTACTCACTATACTATTGCTTTTTTCATCACTTTTTTCAACATACTATACTATGACTTTTTTCGACATACTATACTATGTCTTTTTTTTGACATACTATACTATGTCTTTTTTATCACTTTTTTTTGACATACTATGCTATGAATTTTTTATCACTTTATTATACATACTATACTATGGCTTTTTTGACATACTATACTATGGCTTTTTTCATCACTCTTTTTGACATACTATACTATGGCTTTTTCATCACTTTTTTGACATACTATACTATGGCTTTTTTTCATCATTTTTTTCGACATACTATACTATGGCTTTTTCATCACTTTTTTCAACATACTATACTATGGCTTTTTTCATCACTCTTTTTGACATACTATACTATAACTTTTTAAACACTTTTAATACTATACTTTCTTTTTTTAATCACTTTTTTCTACATACTATACTATAACTTTATTATCATTTTTTTCGACATACTATACTATTGCTTTTTTCATCACTTTTTTCAACATACTATAGTATTTCTTTTTTCGACATACTATTCTATGGCTTTTTTTTGACATACTATACTATGGCTTTTTTAACACTTTTTTCTACATACTATACTATGGCTTTTTTCATCACTTTTTTCAACATACTATAGTATTTCTTTTTTCGACATACTATTCTATGGCTTTTTTTTGACATACTATACTATGGCTTTTTTAACACTTTTTTCTACATACTATACTATGGCTTTTTTCATCACTTTTTTCGACATACTATACTATGGCTTTCTTTATCACTTTTTTGACATACTATACTATGGCTTTTTTCATCACTTTTTTCAACATACTATACTATGGCTTTCTTTATCACTTTTTTGACATACTATACTATGGCTTTTTTCATCACTTTTTTCAACATATACTATGACTTTTTTTATCACTTTTTTCGACATTCTATTCTATGACTTTTTTATCACTATTTTCGACATACTATACTGTGACTTTTTTATCACTTTTTTGCACATACTAAACTAGGAATTTTTTCTACATACTATACCGTGTCTTTTTTATCACTTTATCTGACATACTCTACTATGACTTTTTTTGACATACTATACCATTAATTTTTTCTACATACTATACTATGTCTTTTTTATCACTTTTTTCAACATACTATTCTATGTCTTTTTTCATCACTTTTTTCAACATACTATAGTATGGCTTTTTTCGACATACTATTCTATGGCTTTTTTTTGACATTCTATACTATGGCTTTTTTCGACATACTATTCTATGGCTTTTTTTTGACATACTATACTATGGCTTTTTTAACACTTTTTTCGACATTCTATTCTATGACTTTTTTAATCACTATTTTCGACATACTATACTGTCACTTTTTTATCACTTTTTTGCACATACTAAACTATGAATTTTTTCTACATACTATACCGTGTCTTTTTTATCACTTTATCTGACATACTCTACTATGACTTTTTTTGACATACTATACCATTAATTTTTTCTACATACTATACTATGTCTTTTTTATCACTTTTTTCGACATATCATACTATGACTTTTTTTCACTTTTTTCGACATACTATACTATGGCTTTTTTTGACATACTATACTATGGCTTTTTTAACACTTTTTTCTACATACTATACTATGGCTTTTTTCATCACTCTTTTCAACATACTATACTATGGCTTTTTTGACACACTATATTATTGTTTTTTTCATCACTTTTTTCGACATACTATACCATGTCTTTTTTATCACTTTATCTGACATACTATACTATGACTTTTTTTGACATACTACACCATTAATTTTTTCTACATACTATATTATGTCTTTTTTATCACTTTTTTCGACATACTATACAATTAATTTTTTATCACTTTTTTCCACATACTATACTTTGACTTTTTTATCACTTTTTTCTACATACTATACTATGACTTTTTTTATCAATTATTTTGACATGCCATACTATGACTTTTTTTATCACTTTTTTCGACATACTATACTATGAATTTTTTATCACTTTTTTCGACATACTATACTATGACTTTTTTATCTTTTTTCTACATACTATACTATGACTTTTTTATCACTTTTTTTCACATTCTATACTGTGACTTTTTTATCACTTTTTTGATGTACTGTACTATGGCTTTTTTCATCACTTTTTTCAACATTCTATACTTTGTCTTTTTTCGACATACTATACTATGGCATTTTTTATCATTTTTTTTTGACATACTATACTATGGATTTTTTGACATACTATACTATGACTTTTTTATCACTTTTTTCCACATACTATACTGTGACTTTTTTTTATCACTTTTTTGATGTACTGTACTATGGCTTTTTTTATCACTTTTTTTGACATACTACACTATGGCTTTTTTTGACATACCATACTATGGCTTTTTTATCACTTCTTTGACATACTATACTATGGCTTTTTTATCACTTTTTTTGACATACCATACTATGGCTTTTTTATCACTTTTTTTGACATACTATACTATGGCTTTTTTATCACTTTTTTGACATACTAAATTATGGCTTTTTTCATCACTTTTTTCGACATACTATTCTATAGATTTTTTTTTGACATACTATACTATGACTTTTTATCACTTTTTTTCGACATACTATACTATTTCTTTTTATCACTTTTTTGACATACAATACTATGGCTTTTTTATCACTTTTTTCGACATACTATACAATTACTTTTTATCTCTTTTTTTGACATGCTGTACTATGAATTTTTTCAACATGCTATACTATGACTTTTTTATCACTTTTTTCAACATCCTATACTGTGACTTTTTTATCACTTTTTTGACAAACTATAATATGACTTTTTCAACATGCTATATTATTTCTTTTTTGACATATTATACTTTCTTGTGACTCATTTCTACATACTATAATATGGCTTTTTTATCACATTGTTCTGCCTACTACACTATGATTTTTTCACCTTTTTTCCCTACATGCTATACTATGACTTCCTTATCACTTTTTTCTACATACTATTCTATGACTTTTTTATCACTTTTTTGACATACCATACTATGACTTTTTTATCACATTTTTTGACATACTATACTATTTCCTTTTTATTGCTTTTTTCGACATTCTATACTGTCTTTTTTATCACTTTTTTCTACATACTATACTTTGTCTTTACATTGACATATTATACTTTCTCATCACTTATTTCTAAATACTATAATATGGCTTTTTTCATCACATTGTTCTGCATACTACACTATGAATTTTTCACCATTTATTTCTACATACTATACTTTCACTTTTTTCACCACTTTTTTCTACATACTATATTATGACTTTTTTATCACATTTTTTGACATACTATACTATGACTTTTTATCCCTTTTTTTCGACACACTATACTATTTTTTTTAATCACTTTTTTCTACATACTATACAATGTCTTTTTCCATAACCTTTTTCTACATACTATAATATGGCTTTTTTATCACATATTTCAACATACTATACTATGACTTTTTTATCATTTTTTTTCCATACTACAATATGATTTTTTTTAAATATTCTATTGTGACTTTATAATCACTATTTTCTACATACTATACCATGACATTTCACCACTTTTTGACATACTTTACCATGACCTTTTCAACATGCTATATTATGACGTTTTTTGACATATTATACTTACTCATCACTGACTTCTTTGACATATAATACTATATTTATACATGCAAGAAATCATCACAGGTCAGATTCGAACTCTGGACCTTTGGGTCAAGATATAAACATGTGCGCCTGCTCTACCACTGACCTAACTCTCCTAGATCTGCTACTTTTTATTACTTTTTTGCTGTAATATGGCTTTATATAGCCCTTTTTTGGACATACTATAAGTTAGTTCAACACACCATACTATGACGTTTTCATCACTATTTTCATCATACTATACTCTGGCTTTTTTATCACATTTTTCAACATACTATGATTTTTTTTCAACATACTACACTTTGACTTTACAATCACAATTTCCTGCATATTGTACTATTACTTTCTTTGACATACTATACCATGACTTTTTCATCACTTTTTTCGACATACACTATTATGACTTTTCCGACATACTATGACATTTTCATCCACTTTTTTGGACATACTTTGAACCCAAGTGCAGACAGACACGCAGAGCCAAATGAAAGAGTTAACAGATTTATTGCAAGTCCAAGTTCAGGAATTAAACAGGGGAAAAAGCAAATCCAATAGATTTCAAACCCAGGGTACAGAGCTGGAGTGATACAAAATGTCCAAGTGTCCGTGTCCAATAGTCCTGAGATTCAGCATAAATAGCAGGAATAGCGGAGAGCAGGAATAAGGTGGCAACAGGAGTCAGGTTCCAAGAAGTGGTCGTCTTGACTATGATCTGACGAAGAGTGGTAGGTTGACCGGGTATTTGAAGCAGAGGGACTAGTGTAGATGATCTGCAGCTGGAACTCTCTGACCAGGTTTCACTCCTGCAATTAGGGACAGACAGAGGGGAGGGGGGGGGGGCAGAGGCCGAGAGCTACCTAGCGGCAGCAGCAGGCCTAACAATACTATACTACGACTTTTTCATTACTCTATTCAACATATTATTCTCTAACTTTTTCATCACTTATTTCGGCATACTGACTTTTTTCACTTTGTTCGACATTCTCAAACACATTTTTTTGACATACTATGACTTCTTTATCACTTTTTGATTTGATTGATATGGACCTTATTAGGACAAATATGGGACGGCCTTGGGAGGAGCGTGAGGCTAGTGCACGGTAAGGTAACACACTTCCGTATTTATAACGTGAAGATTGCATGCAGCTGTGCACCGCAAGAGGTTATGATCATTAGCCCTCATGATCAGTCACATGTGACGCTGGTCCCCAAATGGGAGGACCTATTGAACAATCTGTAAGTATGACATTGGGATTGAGTCCTACACATCAGGCCAGTACATTAAATAACTTCATATTCATACTTGACAATAATCAGTTGTGGCCCCAGACTCTCCAACCAACCGTACCTGAGGCCTCTCTCATAAAAGTCAATAGGCATACTGTCCATTCAAGTAACCAGCTATAAACAACTGCATCTAATTATAGTTCTATTATTTATTTGTGACTATTATTTCCCCTGTGCATCACACCCCCAACCGGCACCGTCAGACTCCCCCTACCAAGAGCCTGGGTCTGTCCGAGGATTCTGCCTAAAAGGAGTTTTTCCTTGCCACTGTTGAACTAACTGCTGGGGGAATTACTGGAACTGTTAGGTCCTTGTACATTATAGAGTGGTCTAGATGTACTGTATCTGTAAAGTGTCTTGAGATAAGTTGTTAGGATTTGAAACTATAAATAAAATTGAAAATTGACTTGAACTTTCCCCAAGTTAACATAGAAAGCCCTTTAGTGTTCACACCCTCCTCTCCCCAGCCAGGAGTTCACACTTCCTGATCAATCAGGTAACACTGGACTCTGCTTTGATTAATTTGATTAATGAGCATTGACTTGTCCTAGGAAACAACACATTAGGAAGAACAAAAGGCAGAGAACAGACAGTCATCTCTGCTCTCTCTCATCCTCCTCCTTTTCAATTACACTCTGATCTCACATTTAGATAATCCTCTTCACCCAGGGACATTTGGTATCTGGTAAATGTTGACTGATCTATTTGAGCTACATTGTGAGTCTATAGTATCATTCTTAGCCTCAATGTTTCACAACCCTCTTCATGTTAAGTTTCAAAAACATGCCTTCATCGAAGAAATGTCTAAATGTGTTGATTAAACCCCATGTTGTAGCTTTGAAAGTATTAGGAAAATGGGATTTGTCTGAAATGTGTACTAAATACATTTTGTATACATAATTTATGTTATGACCAACATTTGTTATGTTAATGAATGTAAATATGATAGCGATGGGAAAATTCTGGCGTCTAACGACTTTAATCAAAGTGAAAGTTCCAGAAAGGGAGGGATTTCTGTGCCATCCCCACCCTCGGAAACAGGCAAATCAATTGACTGACTGTCTGAATTTGACACTCTCTCTGTCTCTCTCTCTCTCTCTCTCTCTCTCTCTCTCTCTCTCTCAAAAACCTTCCTGCTCTTTCCTTTTACTTCGTTTTGATCTGGGCTATTTCTGTTCCTATGACTTTAAAAACTTCCGTCTACATCGCTACAATTCTGAAGCTCATTGTCTTTTGAAGTTTCTCTCTAAATCCCATCTGAGAAACTTTCTGTGATTTTTCACATGTGAACTCAGAACTTTCCTTTAAGCCTAAGAGCTTTTTATTCGGCCCATTAAATCGTTATTGGAATTATTCAAACAAACTTTAACTCCAGAAAGAGACCCTAACTTCATATTTGAACCCGCTCATGAGCTCGTCATCTGCTCTCCGGAGCTCGTCCGTCTACCTGTAGCGGCCGCTTTCGGGCCCAGCCCCCTCCGACCCAACCTGATCATTAGCTGGTGTCAGGGAGGCCAAGGAAGAATCCAACCGAAAAGTTTGACTGAACCACAGCAGGGCCGATGGAAAGCCCCACTGCTGCAACACATCTGGACAGGTGTGTCTCAGGAGTCAACACACACACACAGATCTGCACATTTTCGATTTGGCTCAGCAGCTGTTCCGCTCCACTCGAGCTCCCAGCGGGCCATCGCCTTATTACGCTCGTATTAATACAATATCATTAAGTTAACCCCTGAACATGTGAGTGCATCAATTCATACACACCTCATTCCATGTGACAGGGCCAGACGGCGGCTGAGTCCGGAGAGATCTACCGCACAGTCCTGAGGGTTGAACTGATTATTTGTTGGGATGAGGGGAGAGAAGGTGAATTGGGGTAGGTGGTTGGGGAGGGGGCATTGAATCATTTGGTGTATTTATTCTAGCTTTAGCTTTAGTTTAATCCTGCATCTCCTAGATCAAGTAGAATAATGGCCTCTATAACCTTGGTTGGTAGCCTCTGAACACTCTCTCGTCAGCCTCCGCCCCCCCCTTGGCTATCTTTTGATTACAGATTAAAAAAAAAAGGGGGAAAAGATCAGATAGTAAACAGAAAACGAACATGTGCATGTGCACTCCCACATGCTCTGAGGCAGTATTTTTCTCTACATCAGGGCGACAAGAAGAGGCATCCTGAATTGATTGTGAGATAATGGAGGGCTGGGAGAGAGGGATCGATACAGCCGAGAAACAGTCAACGCAGGGCGGGGTGCTTCACTTACACTCAACGCCAGGCTGGATACTAAATCTATCAGGGTGTGGATGTGTTTCTGTGTTTGGTTTGAACCAATATATTGATTATTTTGATAAGAAAAAAAGAATATGCTAGGATTATTTCCCCTAACTGGGTCTATAAAAAGTCTATTACTGTACCACCTCGGAACACTTAGCTCCAATAAAAAACAGACCATTGATGGTTGTAATTAGATTTAGTAGGTCCTTATGGCATGCTAAGGAGACTGTTTTGCAGGTTAACAGGCTCCCAGGTATTTGAAATAAAACTAATACTAAAACTCCTCCTCTTTGTCCACTGCCATCACTACAGCAGTGGACAAAGAGGAGGAGGAGGAGGAGGACTGTCCCTGTAATGTCAAGTATGTAAAGTCAAGACCTATGCATGCAAAAGATAATACAAAAAAAAGATATGACTTTGCCCAGCTACTCAAGTTGCACTGTTACATTTTTTGGAGCTTGTGATATTTTTGGTGTTTGGCTAATGGGCATTGTCTAAACTACAAAATATCACAATCATGTCGGCATTGCAAAATGGTTACACAGAAGAATGGACATTTGAGCAGAGTATATGTACACAAACGTGAGATTGTAAAATCTATCTGTAACATCATCCTTCCTTCTAGAAGGCTTTTCGAAACATTTTGGAACTTCACAGCAGGGATTTGTTCCCATTCATTCATATGCAAGCGGTATTGAAGTTAGCTAGTGCCGCTTGGATGTTAAAGGCCTCAGTTTGTCTGAACACCCCTTTTCAACAGAGGTATCGTGCATCCATCAAGTTTTGTAACAAACATTCTGACAATCATGCAGCGATTCGTGCAGAGGATCTACAGTCTGGACCTACTACTTCCATCACTCCTCGGGAATGCAACCTAGTGCAATTTCAAAGGAAAGGTGAAGTGTCCCCTTGCCCCTATTTTATGTGGTTGACGTTGGATGGTAATGGCATGTCGCTATGAGTCTGTCATCAGGAGTGAGAAAATACCACCAGTTTCAAAGGGAAACCTCAGAGTAAAGACAGAGGAAAAGGTGAAGTTGGCTATCAGCTATGACTCTGGACTATGTTCCTGACTACTTGGACAAACACGTACATCTCCATCTTCCATCAGAGGAGGCACCGAGGCAAGCGTAGAGGAATTGATCACAGACTGCCTCTTCTCTGCTGGGCGTCCTGTAGCCAGTGTGCAGCCGTCGGCCTCCGAGCCTCCATCGGTTTCTAGCGGGATGTCGGGAGCTGTGGTATCCCTACGCCGAGAGATCCTGGCCTGCCGGTGCCATCGATCTGACACCCACATTCTGCTTTATGATGAATCATGCTCAGGTTGAAGGTAAGCTGATGGGATTACATTTCACTGGAATTGCACCTTGAACGATTTGATGTGATCCATTGATTGATTGATGATGGCAGACTTTTAGTGATGCCTTTGAGTTTAGAACAAGAATACACAATTGCCTTTACACGTGTCATCTGACCAAGTTTCTTTGAAACATACTGAGACCTTAAAGTTATAGTACCTTCAGAGTTTCATCAATCAAACTCTGTCTTAATACTTTTTATCCAGCATTAGCCATAAATTCTAAATAGTAGTTATTATTGTTAGTGGTGGAGTCCGCCATTCCACCACAGGATTCAGTAAGGTCATTAATGTTAGTTCACATTAAACGCATTCTAACATTAAAACATGGGGTGGCTATTATTCTGAGTAAATGCTATGCATTTGTCCCCAAGGTTAGCGTTGACACTAAAGACATGGTAATATGTGGTATTGGACAGTGTCAATTCAAGTTTTTTACATTTATTTACATCGTCCAATATCATGAATTTGACCCTCACTTTGGATAGAACAGAGAGGAGAGGGCAGAGAAAGGAGATCCAGATCCAAACCTCTGGATGAGGCAGCCAGGAGGGAGAGAGAGGTCAGAGAAGCGGAGGAAGAGAAGGAGGGATAGAGCTGTGCTTGTGGGACACAACAGAGTGGATGAGTTTTAGATATTGTAAGGAGTAATGGAAGAAGAAGAAGAAGTAGCAGCCACAGTGCCTCCACCTCCTCCCCAAAGTAACAACTCTTCTAAGTGTGCTCTGCTGTTTTATAGAAAACTACTCACGCCATGCTCAGCAGAAAATCAGATTGCAGTTGGCCCTGGCATGATTGAAAAAGGCCAATATTAACTGACTTCTTTTTGAAAACGACATACAGTGGTTTGGGTGCACTGTAAAGATACACCAGTTTGACAAAATAACCACTATGAGCAATATTTCAGATACCTGTAGTATAGTAAACTGCACTTGAAATCTTAACTTTAAAGGCTGGCTGT
Source organism: Percina caprodes (assembly GCA_013375575.1). Taxonomy (NCBI): domain Eukaryota; kingdom Metazoa; phylum Chordata; class Actinopteri; order Perciformes; family Percidae; genus Percina; species Percina caprodes. Next base: position 357,130 of record JABXJD010000220.1, read on the forward strand.
AGGTGTTGGATGGGGTTGAGGTCAGAACCTGGCTATGTTGCATATATTAAATTAGGAAAGGGCCTTCCTGTAAACTGTTGGCAAGAAGTTAGAAAGAGCCAAAATCTATCTATATTCTGCAGAACTTTTGCTTTTTCTGTTCAAATGAGGCGTGCCCTCCCTTCGATAACCTCCTAGTAAACCAGTTGTCTTCTTCTTCAGCTCTCTGTGGAGAGAACAACATTGTGAAGCAGCCAACAGTGGATTGGACCTTCATTGTTGGACATGCACTGTCATCAGCACAGGAGAGGAGGTTCTCACGCTCGTTGTCCTGGGACGGCCGCTGATGTGATTTGAAAGACACATTAACCCTGACGGAGCAAGGCATTGCTGATAAGAATCAGCTGTATCAGGCAAACAGTGGAAAGAAAGCCAGACTGTAGTCTTTACCTCAACGACGTTTCATTTCCAGGATTGTTGTGCCACCGGAAAATTAGCTGGATTTTTCTTCATTTTCGGCCGGATGTCCGTCCCCGTCCTCTGTCTCTGTGTTGGCGTTCTAACCTCTGGTGGATTTCTGAGGACTATGGTTACCTGGTCCTCAGATCTCTGCAGGGTAAATCCAGACAGCTAGCTAGACTATCTGTCCAATCTGAGGACTATGGTTACCTGGTCCTCAGATCTCTGCAGGGTAAATCCAGACAGCTAGCTAGACTATCTGTCCAATCTGAGGACTATGGTTACCTGGTCCTCAGATCTCTGCAGGGTAAATCCAGACAGCTAGCTAGACTATCTGTCCAAACTGAGGACTATGGTAACCTGGTCCTCAGATCTCTGCAGGGTAAATCCAGACAGCTAGCTAGACTATCTGTCCAATCTGAGGACTATGGTTACCTGGTCCTCAGATCTCTGCAGGGTAAATCCAGACAGCTAGCTAGACTATCTGTCCAATCTGAGGACTATGGTTACCTGGTCCTCAGATCTCTGCAGGGTAAATCCAGACAGCTAGCTAGACTATCTGTCCAATCTGAGGACTATGGTTACCTGGTCCTCAGATCTCTGCAGGGTAAATCCAGACAGCTAGCTATCTGTCCAATCTGAGTTTTCTGTTGACAACTAAAACTACTTCTGAACATGTTCCACCAAAACAACTTCCTTCCTGAGACTATTTAGCAGAGGCACTGGGGCTCCGTCCGGCGCTTTGCTCTGCTTATTGGTTTAAAGAGATGTCAATAAACCAGAGTACGTTTTAATCCCATCACGGCATGCTGTGTGTATTAGCCAGACCTTCCTACGCTGCACTGTGGAGGAAGGTCTTCGGCAAAATATGCCATCCCTGTCGGAGCTTCCTGTGCATGGCTGATAAGCTTCAGCTGTATCAGGCAAACAATGGAAAGAAAGCCAGACTGCATCATTATCAGCAGGAGACCATCATGCCATTCATTTAGAGGCTCTGTCAAGAAGACACTACCCTGATACTTTCGTTATCCCACTGTTATCTCTAAGCAATGCTTTCTGAGGTGATGGCAGTGTTATTGAGCATGCCTTTGAGGCGGAATATTGACATTTCAACACATTTAATATGGGACGGTACAAAGCAGGTACAGGTACAATAAGTCAGATCCTCATAGTGAAGCATTTCCCAAGGTGAACTTTCCAGACACATTTATTGGGCTGATAACAACACTCAAACACAGTGTATGACCATTGTAAACAATAAAACAAAAAAAAGGCATCAGCTCAGACTGAGAACTGCTCCAGAATTCAAAGTGCACCAAGCATTTTAAAATTCTCAACTTTTTGTCTTTTTTTTTTTTTTTTAGATCCTCTTAATATATCTTTTGAATGTTAATTCATTAGTTTTCTTTACATATTCATTTTTCTGCAGTATTGATAATTATAATATGTACAAACGAGGCCATGACACTGGTTGTTCTGAGGCCATAAGAAAGCCTGTAAATATCCGCTCGTCCCCCATGACATGACTCTAGTTTTGGACAATGACAAGGTAAGGCTGTGTTCCCTCTCTGGGGTTTTGCTGATTGCATGCCTTGTTGGTGACTGTAATGAAATGAAAAGTCCGAGACGTGTTGACCACTTCGTCTTGACCGGCGGGATGGGGGCAGTGACTTAGTCCTTGGATTTTCCCACTGAAAGCAACATTTTTATATACAAAGGCGTTAAAGTCCCAATGTTGTCCTATTGGTTGGGAGGCTATCAAATAAATGCTTCCACGTTATTTATTTTTTTTTAGTTTGTTTCCATGTGTCTTTTTTTGGTTTTCTCCCAAAAACGTATTGGTATCAAAATGTCCATATAGATATAGTTGTACACGGGGGAGGGTGGGGGGGGGGGCTTAATAGCATGTGTTGGGTCGAGGGTTCAAACAGTTCTCAATGTATGAAAAGAAGAGTCTCTTTGCCCGTAATACAAAGTTCATTAATTCGTAGAATGTCCGGTGTTGTCTTTATACAATGCCATGAAATAATCTTAGATGAGATGTTTCACATCTTTTCCTCCTACATCCTTCCTTTCTCCCCAGCGCTTCGTCTCCAACGCTCATCCAAGGGAGGCTACTTTAGCAACCACTCGTTCACTGGAAGAGAGGAGAAGGACAGGAGTGAGAATACTGATTCATATGTGCAGCACCCTCCACAGTGGCATTATTCACCCCCACCCTACCCATACACCATATTTAATCTTTAATGATAACATACAATTCAAAAGGAATGGCACTGGAGTGAATGTGCTTGGCTATATGGTGTGTGTGTGTGTGTGTGTGTGTGTGTGTGGTGCCATTATGTTCTGAGCGACACCCGGACAGAAAATTATACCCAAAACGAGGAGGTGCCAACAACCAAAAGCACACATTGTAATTATATATTTTTTTAAATGTGATTTTCTGTTATGTGAGCAAAGGGCTTGTTATCATAATCATATTTCCTTTCATCAGGTGGGGAAAATATTAAAGTAAACACACATTCATATGCCCTGATGATCGCCTCTCTACCTTGTTGGTAAGGTTGTCCTTACACTTATCACCAAAGAGACATTTTTTCCCTTCTAATGAGACCCCCCACCTCCCCACTTTCTCTTGAAGGTCTTTCCATCTCTGGACAATAAAATAAGAAGCTCTGCCTCTGTGTTTCGCTCTCTGAGAGTCTCTGGTGAGTGCATTTGTTTCAGGATCACGAGGGTCTGAGGCGGGTGGGGAGGGCTGAAATCTCCCCCACAAATGCTGCACAGAATGAGAATTTCATCTTTTTAGGGAGAGCAGAACAGAGACACAGACAGAAAGACAATGATGGTGTGTGTCGGCCACAGACCAATAAAATCTTGAGCAAATCAAGTAAGAAATAAATCACACAATGAATAGCAGGGAAGAGGCTACATTCAACATTGAAATTCAACATTCTGTGCAGCAGGACGAGCGATGACAGAAGGCAGCAGCAGTTCCCAAGTGGCAGTTATCTGTCAGTCAGGGCCAAACAGGTGTTCTGACTTACTGCTGCCTCTTTTCTTCCCTCCTTCTCTTTAGCTCATCAATCTGCGGCCTGCATGATCTCAACCATCAGTTACGAAGCAGCTCGGCACTCAATTCTGATGTTAATTTCATTCATGTGGATGTCGAATCTAAAAACAATTACATCGGGCGTATCTAGGGCTGGATCCGAATATCCGAAATTTACTGTGGTAATTTGTCGAGATTAAGCTGCCTGCTAAATGTCCACTAGCTGCTGGCTAATTTATGCAGCGTTATGTCACTGCGTTGTCTGTCAAAAACGCAAGTCTTACCATTTATTTTAACTGGCTGGTCCCCTAACGTTACAGCAAACGGTAGCCACTAAAAATAAGTTTTAAACACTAGGAACTGTTTAAAGTGTATTTTGACGTTGTACCATAATATGTTTCCATGGCTTCATTTTCAAAAAACACCATTTTTTTTTGTTGTACCTATTTTTAAATCAATTCTAAGTTAATATGAAAGTAGAGAGGTCGGAGTGGTCGTCAGACACCGCCCACCAAGAGCCTGGGTCTGTCCGAGGTTTCTTCCTAAAAGAAGTTTTTCCTCGCCACTGTCCCACTGTTGCTTGCTCTGGAGGGAACTACTAGAACTGTTGGGTCCTTGTAAATTCTGGAGTGTAGTCTAGACCTACTCTATCTGGTCTAGACCTACTCTATCTGTAAAGTGTCTTGAGATAACTCTTGTTATGAATTGATACTATAAATAAATTGAATTGAATTGAAAATTGGAGTTGGCGAATCCAGCTTCTACCTCGGTATTGGAGCTTCTGAGCCCTGTTGTTGGGGCAGTCTTTGCCCTGCATGCTGAAGTTGATATTGGTTCGGATGCAGCGGTTGTTCAACGGCTGAACCGGGCGAACGTTGTCGCTCATGCTCAGGAAGATCTGAGACGGCTGGTTCTGGCTCAACAGCCGCAAGGAGTGCATCTAGGATAAAGACACAGAGAGAGAGATAGAAGCTGTTAAAAATAGGCCAAAGCATCATGGGAACATGAGCTGGGCATTGTGATCCACTGCATTTTTCCCACCCAGATGGAGGATGAGACAAAATACGAGTTTAGGAGTAAAAGCCTCAGCGCTGGGCTGACATGTTTTATAGGCAGAACCACAACCCCCAGTGAGGTTTGGGGTGGTGTTCCAGCTCTGGCGTGATGGCTGAGGTCTCACCTGCATGCGTGTGAGGTACACCGGCTTGTTCATCAGGATCCATGTGGCGGTCTCAAAGCACGGAGGGATGGTCATAGAGCCTTCGTATGTAATGAAACTACTTGTCTCGGGGTAAATCTCCTCTATGTTGAGGCCGGTCAGCAGATACGCATCATCTGCAAAACAAGAAGGATACTGTACTGTAGCTTCAGTTTGTACCAAAGTTGGGAATTGCACAACAAAAAAAAGGAAAAGTGTAAAAAAAGTGTATTTGTTATCAGATTACTCGAATTATTATTTCAAGTCATTGGTCCTTTTCTCTAGTTTCTTTTCTCAAGTGAAAGCTGAGGCAAAGACCGGAAAGCTTTCTCAAATCATCCTGTGACCACTCCGACTTTTTTTATGGGACATTTTTGGGGCCCTGCACCCCAGGTTGGGAAGCACAGCCCAAAAAGAATCAGAGGGAACCTAAATATAACCTAACATAAGAGTAATTTAACTCTTATGTCCAAAGCATCTGTTACAGGCATACTAAGCACAAAACATTGCACATCATAAAGTTTGAAAATTTGTATAAAAACACTTTATTAAAAGAACATATGGATGAAGAGAGATGATAGTACTGGGTGGGTGATTAGAGTAATGGGTTGTTTGGTGCAAAATGTAAATAACATTTGGTCCAAAATGTCCATTCTATATATAAAACATAGATATGTATATTTTTTATGTTGCTATGAATATATAATATAAAATATTTATTGATACAATGATATTTATTTATACAAAATATAAAAAAGGCTGCGAAAAGAGATACAACAAAAATATGTTTTAATTTAACCATTGAAGAAGGTCGTGTCTCCAAACTTCATTTATAACTTGCCTCCTGCTAGCTGCACTACAGCACTTAATGTTAAAAAATAAATGTTAATAATTAATTAATACATATTTTTGTTGCTCTCTTCGGTGTAATTTGTAGACATCTGCGCTAGCAGCAGAGAGCAGAAGCCAGCAGGCAAGTGTTATTTAAATAAACTCCTGGTCTACTTACACATTTTCCAATCCATTTTATGAGTACATAATTATTTATTATATTTGTACTACTGTAGAAGTTCAATTATTTCAGGCATTATTAGTGGGGTAATTTACAAGATACACACTTGGTTCCAATAGCACCTAATTAAGCTAACTAGCTGATAGCGCTAACTCGCCCAATGTTAGACCCAGGTGAAAAAAACTTCTGGGGGTGTTTGGCTCGAGATTATGGTGCAAATAACCCTAGAGTGAAATTACTCCGAACCATACAGCACTACTGTAATTCTACTAAATCGGTTAACCCTTGTGTTGTCTCCTGTCAAAAATGAAAATCAACACTTTTTTTGCTGGTTTTTATTAATGTTTTAAACTTTTCCTTAAATTTTTGTCCCTTTTTTCAACACTTTGATGCTTTTTAAAAAAAAAAATGTTTGTCACTTGTTTTAACACTAACTTATTAACTTTAGTTTTACAGTTATTTTTGGAATTGATGGTCAATAAACCTCATTTATAGGAAATGATACCTAATGTTTGAGTTAGAAAAGCAGAAATTAGAGTATGTATATATTAGTGTGTATATTTTGTTTTGGTGGTTTTGTATGTGTAAGTGCATTGTGAGCAACAATGCTCTAAAGAAAAAATCCTTGTATGTGTCCTCATACTTGGCAAATAAAGCTGATTCTGATTATTTTGACTAAAATTAAAGGAACGTATGTTGATGATAATCACAGACTGGAATATGTCAACTTTTATTCAATACTATTTCAAAACCCCTTCAATTTGTATTTCAAATGCTATAAAATTGAATAAGACACCCCAAAATTAATGAAAGTAGAGATTTGTACTTGGCAAAGAGCGTTGTGTGGAATCAATCATGTTATTTTGGGGAATTAAAAAGAATATTGATATAGGACAACATGAGGACAAGATGAAGGTTAAGTAAATTAAGTAAAGAAGCAGGACTTTTATTTTTAAAGGTGACCCCCCCCCCCTTGTATCTCATGACTTTGTGGACTCTGTAACTTGGTTACCATGGTTACCTTGTTTCAAGCCATTCTAGTGTAGTATAGAAAGCCTGCAGGAAGACTCAGCTCCATTTGGGCTCAGTAATATTCAACCAGCTAAACTGCTGGACTCTGATTGGCTAACAGCTAGCCAATGAGAGCCCGGCTACCAGCATCCTTTACCCAGTTCATGAATAGTAATGAGCTCAGGCAACATGACATCAGACTAACCAGCTGTTGTGATTGGTCTGATTTCTCCTCTTATTTCTTTTCATTGGCTAGAGCTGACAGAGGAGGTAGGAGTTCATCTTCACATTCACCTCATATAACACACACACACACACACACACACACACACACACACACGGACCTCACAGATTTCAAAAATTGCAAGTAAGAATGGGTCACCTTTAAAAGGATGTGTGCAAACGTGTTAGCCAACAGTTCCACACACACACACACACACACACACATCCAGCAGATTAGCAGTTTCTGACCGATATTCTCTCTCATTTGGCTGTTTTTGGTGTCTAACAACCCCTGAGGGAAATCTCTGTCTCTTTAGCTGCTAAATGCTCCGCTGTGATCCCCAGCATGTCTCTGACTGGCTGTCTGCGGCTTGCTGCTGAGCAGGTAGAGGACACTAGCTTTTTACAGCTCTTTCACTGAAAACAGCTGCCTGCTGCGGCGGAAACAGCACTATGAGAGCAGTTAGAGTTAACCAAAGAACATCCCAGTTGTGGGCTGAACAGTTAATTAACTGAAAGTCAAAATAAAGCTCGGGGAAGTCACGGGGAGCTGCAGGTTCAGCTGATAATTCTCTGCAGGTCCATTACATCATCACAAACACACTTTTTCACCTTGGATACATTGATATTATATGAAATTGTGAGTGCTCAACTGAAGGTGCATTAGTGATAAAAAAACAAACAAGAAGGGCAATAAATAGCTTAAAACTAGAACAATTTGGTCTCACCACCATGGGGGAGCAGAGCATTCAGCCCCTCTGCTCCCTCCCCGTACCTGAAACTCATTACCACCCCAACTTGGAAACCTCGATTCATCCCCCCCCACCATTTACCCTGAACGGCGTCCTTGAGTGCAGAGAAAGGCGCCTTTAAATAAAATGTATTATTATTATTATTACTTTAAGACATAAAAACGTGGATGTCTTAAATTGTTAGTTTTAATTGTTCTGGTGTTAGTCTATGTCCATGATGTTCCACTTCCAGGATGCCTATGTTGCCATCGGAAATTCCACCGGATTTCACTTATTTCCACCTCCTCCGTCTCTGTGTTGGCGCTCTAACCTGCGGTTGATTCCTTAGGACTATGGTTACCTGGTCCTCAGATCTCTGCAGGGTAAATCCAGACAGCTAGCTAGACTATCTGTCCAATCTGAGGACTATGGTTACCTGGTCCTCAGATCTCTGCAGGGTAAATCCAGACAGCTAGCTAGACTATCTGTCCAATCTGAAGACTATGGTTACCTGGTCCTCAGATCTCTGCAGGGTAAATCCAGACAGCTAGCTAGACTATCTGTCCAATCTGAGGACTATGGTTACCTGGTCCTCAGATCTCTGCAGGGTAAATCCAGACAGCTAGCTAGACTATCTGTCCAATCTGAAGACTATGGTTACCTGGTCCTCAGATCTCTGCAGGGTAAATCCAGACAGCTAGCTAGACTATCTGTCCAATCTGAGGACTATGGTTACCTGGTCCTCAGATCTCTGCAGGGTAAATCCAGACAGCTAGCTAGACTATCTGTCCAATCTGAAGACTATGGTTACCTGGTCCTCAGATCTCTGCAGGGTAAATCCAGACAGCTAGCTAGACTATCTGTCCAATCAGAGTTTTCTGTTGACAACTAAAACTACTTCTGAACGTACATGTTCCACCAAAACAACTTCCTTCTTGAGACTATTTTGCAGCGGCACCGTGGCTCTGTCCGGCGCTGTAGAGGTAAGGTCTGGCAAAGCGAGACTAATCTGGCGTACGTTGTGTGTGAAAAAAGCCTGCAGTTCTTTCCCATGTTCTCTGTGTCTCTGGGACTCAGTTACACAATCTGCTCTACTTCGGTCCTCTAGTGACGTCACTGGTGTCCAGAAGAACTCCAGTGTTACTTTCAGCTTTGCTAGCTGGGGGCGCAATGCCTTTCACAAACTTCTAGGGCTGTCCTCGACTAAAGAAATTCTTAGTTGACTAACACATGATTTTGTCGACTAATCAGATTAGCTGATTTAATCGAGAGAGCTGTGCGCTTTAAGAGGTGGTTGATACTAGAAAAGCACAATATAAATGTAGTTAATTAACCATCGGTAAAACTGAGTTTCTACACAATTAATCCTGCAAAACCACGACTTTAAATCTTAAAATGTGTTAAGTTTCTTGGAAATGGGTAATTAAGCATGAATAAGCATAAAAAATGACTTAACTAAAGATATCTTAGTCGACTAATGGAAAGCCCTACAAACTTCCTTGTTCTCTTGTATTGAAACTTGCAATGTTTTCATCAACAGTGTGAATTTGACAGTGTTCTGGCTGACTGGGATATTCAGCCTTATTCAGCCAGAGAAGGGCCGAGGGAAGCCTCCACACCCTGAGCACCGACTGGTGGGACCTTTTCTCAAATCGCCCACCGGCTCCAACAGAAACAGAATCATTCTGCTGCAGTAAATGTCTGCGTGGGCAGTTTTTGTTGGATATTGTCTAAGATGACAGCCCTTGTCCATGAAGGTTTTACTCCCTACCTGGACAGAGGTATGCTAGAGACCTTCTTTAGAATCCTGAAGATAAACTTGGAAAATACAACCAAAACCAGCCAAAATGGTTTTTGCCATTTCATTTAGTTAATTGAATGCCTCCGAAGTTTGAATGAAGTGTGTTTGGGATGATTAATCTTGTCTTAGTTCAGTAAAAGAGACAAAGTTGAATTCAGAAGGTGTAAATTGTATTTTTTCTGTTTAGGTGTAAAAACATTTCCCCTTTTTGACATTTTGCGAGTTCATTTTTGGTAACTATGTGACGGCCCAGAGCCTGCTGCCCGGGAGCACCTGGCCAGTCCTCCCTGGCTATGTAACCCCACCTTGACCAGTCCTCCCTGGCTATGTAACCCCACCTTGACCAGTCCTCCCTGGCTATGTAACCCCACCTTGACCAAGTTGTGTCAAATTGTCCCTTAAAGATTTCATATATAATATATTCTTGGGTGCATTTAAAAAAACGTATGAATGCCTAAATGTTCTGTCTCTGAGCAATCCAGTCCTCACACACAGTGTCTCACTATTCCCTACATAATAAACACTTGAAGTTTAAGATATAATGAGTAGTTAACTGAGATTTTGGACACATCCATGTTGGATATTTGTGAGTGTGCGGGCTGTAAACCCATCAAGCACTTAGCTCATCTTTCAAAACTCATTTTTCCCACTTCGTATTTCTCATTACATTTAGTGTTCTGTGAATGACAAGCTGTTGATGTTGCAGCACAAAACCTCTTTTATCCAAACTGTCTCCGCTGTCAGGACGCTAATTAGACAGACCGCAGCTCTCTCCTCCTTCACACTGCAGTAACACGCGCTCAGTAACTTGTCATCTGTTGATAAATGGACTGCCTATCATAATAAGGTCACTGTGGTGGACCACTGCAGCTTTAATCCTAATTCAGCTTTGGATCACTTTTAAATACTGCATGAATCAAACAGTATGAATCAAAAGAAAAACTAATAAGCATGGTATACATAATATGAGAAAATCCCCATTAAAAAACCTGAAGCATGTGACTGTGTGTGCATGTGTGCGAGACAGTGTATCCAAGGGAGTTTAGACAGCTGTCATTATTCATGCTCCTGGAGGCCCATCCCCCCCCCCGTTCTCCCCCGGTTGGCTTGGAGACTCCTCCCAGTCACAAGGGGTCAGTTTGTTTATCCAGCCCCCATTAATCCAATTATTTCTCTCTTTTTTCAAACTAGCCCTAGGAGATGTGTGTGCCGATGCTGCCTCTCCAGTATGGCAGGCTGGCGGAGGGAAACCTCTGGAGAGCGTCTGCCGACTGCTGCCTCGCCGACAGCCTCCTCCAGCTATCAAGAGTTCCGAGGCAGGCATCCTCCTCCTCCCCATCCCCATCCTGCAGCATCCCTTCAGTTAGCACTTTGGTTGAAATGAATTCATTATGCATTTAGAGATCAAAAAAGTTAAAGTCAGAAATTGTATGCAATTTGACCATTTGCTAGTCTCGCATTGCCAGAGTATGATCTGGCCACACCGCCTATCTATTATCTATATGAAAATATAATAGATCTTTTTCTCCGGATTGGTTGTATTACTTTAAACGAATGACAGAGATAGCGAGAGGGGAGCGATGTCAGGCTCTATCGCAGTTATGTCATCTGTTGAGCAGGGGCGGGGCTAGCAGGGGGTCTCGGGGTGGCACCTGCCCCCTTGATATATGATGCCCCCAGTCTTTTTCCAAAATTACTCATGAAGCTAAGGTGAGCTCAATAAGATAGCTATCTACAGCTGATACAATGTTCAAGTATTTCAAGTGGTAAATCTGTACGCTCCGTAAACTGTAAACAGTACACGTTAATCGGTGTTTCAAGGTTCAGAAGTGCAGATGTTTTGACAGTATGGTTACAGCACATGGGCACTTACTCTTATATGTTATTCTTGTGATGGTGTCTCTGTTCAGCATTCGATTCAGGAATGAGTTCGATGCCTCTGCAATCTGCATTAAAACAGAGAAAGAGAGAGGAAAAAAGGGGTTACATTTAAAACATGAATCGTCATCTCAAATTTAATTGTACTGAGGTACAGTTTTAAAAAGGATAATGCAAGTGTATTTGTCTTTATATTATATGAAATGTCTAAACACGCTGATGTATTTTGCACAGTCAGATGCGCCTACACTCTCGTGCACTGCTGCTTTGCCTTCTGGAAAATAAAGGCTCCCACTGTTTTCAAGAAACCATTAAAAACAGCTCCGAGACACACGCTGCTGCCATGACAGAAAATAATCTATCTTCTTAAATAGCAAATACATGGCATTCTTGTACTAACATTACTTTATAAGAGAAACAAGTTGTATTCTATCAGAGCTGAATGTGACCCTGCAACATGTTATCCTTCAGTCCACAACTATATTCTGCCTCATCCATCCCACCAGAGCAGTTTACAATTGCATATTGTATTTGCATCTTAAACAATTTTTACATATTACGAATGAAACAGTGTTATGTTTTACTCATATTTTTGGATAAACAGCTCTGACATGGCTCTCTTTCTTTCCCCTCGTCCAGGTTTGTCCCGTGTTTTCCCATTTAGCTCACAATATAGACACCAATAGGGCTGGGAAGATATGCTTTTGTCCCGTTTGATTCCTTCACGATTAGATCTGTGTTTTGACAAGAATCTGGCGATACGATACGTGGGTCACGATTAGATATATTGCAATATATTTCGATACTGTGAGTAAGGCAATATATTGGAATTTTTTTAAAGTATAATTTTAGAAAAACTTACATTTTAAAAAAAAGTTGATGTCCATTAAAGTCAGTACACAGATAATCAAAGTGCCAGGGGACCAGGAACAGGAACCGCTGTCATACATGAATATTTTTGCACGTACAATAAAAAATAAAGTGATATTGCATTTTTGATAAACAGTATTCCAAAATAAAATATCACGATACTCCCGTGTATCAATTTTTTCTTACACCCTTATTCACGATAGGTGGTTGTCTATTCGATTTGTATTGTGATTTTCATTTATTGTGATTGTAGAAGTATTGCGATTCGATAGTATTGAGTATTGTGGTTTTCTCCTTTAACAAAAAGAAAAGTTGAATAATTCAATTTCAATTCAATTTCAATTCAATTTCAATTCAATTTTATTTATAGTATCAATTCATAACAAGAGTTATCTCAAGACACTTTACAGATAGAGTAGGTCTAGACCATGTTAGGCTGTACCTCCAGAATTTACAAGGAAGTTCAGTATTCAGAGAAGCAACAGTGGGACAGTGGCGAAAATTAATATTGAAGAAAACAAATGATTTCTGACGACCGGTTGGGGTTATAATACACTTCTAGAGACAATACATCATGAGAAATTTCTAAAAATTGGTTTCTAAGAAGAATGACATCCCATGTTTGGCTGTACCGTATAAACAAGAACATATTCAGGAGAATCATTGGTAAATAAAATTAATATTGATTGAAAATAAATGATTTTAAAAAACGTCACAAAAAAAAATAATCAGGATATATATGTTTTTTAAGTTTCCCCCCGCCCCTAAAAGCAGCTACTTCCCTACCAGTTGTTCATTAGTGCTGTATTGCCATTGTCGTCCAGCTGTAGCCTGGACGCTCTTGGACTGCTTTGTGTTGCTGAACTGTTTTTGACAACTGATCCTAGTCAAGCGCCTGTATTGCACTCGCTCTGCAGCGGTGTCTGCATTTGGAAATCTCCCATGTTGTCAAGAACCTGAACTTTTGGTTTGTTTTGTTTCATTTCTTTTCATTCAACTCTGTCTTCTAGAAAAAAACATTTACACACTACTAATTTCCAAAGGGAAATGGAGATTCTACGTCAGTTAAGTTCAATGGCACAAAACACAGGGAGTGCTATATTTGATTAAGTGGTATATGCATACATTACACTGAGATAAATTCTTAGATATATTCTTATTAGTGTTGTAATATTGATTTTAGCCATATGGCCAAGCCCTCCACATAAGTGTTGATGTTAGTTCATAAGAGAGTGTTTGCAAAGAAGAGTAAGTAACTAAACTAAATTGATGTTCCACAGTGACTCTTGGAATCAGCCATCTGGCTCACAGATGCACGAATGCTTTCCTGCATGCTTGTAACCAGTTGTACAACAGGGGAGGCTTAGAAGAACAGCAGATAAGTATTAAGATGATATTTCTTTCCAACAGCAGTGGCATTAGGGCGCCAAGGCTGTTACAGAGCGCACACCTACAGTAAGTGTGCAGCTAATTGGTAGAACGTGGGTAGTGACAATGGAAGAAGCTAACAGCACAACAGCATATGAGCAGCTCTATGGTGTAATTGGTTGGGAGCTGTGTATTGTGTGGATATAACATTAGTTGCCATGGAAACATATCCTGCTAATGACAAAACAAACAAAAACATTTGCATCCTGCTTTCACCTGGACGATTGCAGTATGTCTAATGCCAATCAGCAGTATTTTATCACACAAAGTCTGGACTGGTAACATTGACGCTTCAACAATATCTGCACATGGTTTGGGAAAAACTGTGGCTAAGGCAAGTAAATGACGAGAGGCATGGTTAGGCCATGGTACAGCTTCGGGAAAGATTGTGAAGGTTCATTACAGGTTAGAGACGGGACACAAAGTCGGGCCCACTTTAAAATTTCGGATCCTCGGCCATCCAGCACCCTGACCTGTACACCTCGCTACATGAAGGGCAAAGTACTTCCTGCATTGGCACTAAAGGTCCTGGATGTGGATCATTGTGTGTGGAATCGTCCAATATGGGCGTAATTCCTCAGATGCTGGGCTTGATACAGTGAACATTTCTTGTCAAACCTTTACCCGTGCGCCCCATGTACCAAGACTCAGTCAATTTTACCGCAATGGCCCAGGGTTTGATTCTGACCTGCGGCCCTTTGCTGCATGTCTTCCCCCTCAGTCTCCCCATTTCCAGTCTACAACTGTCCTACCAATAAAGGCCCAATAAAGGCCCAAAAAACACCCTAAAAAAACATTGTCACCATGACGATTCGGTGATCTCTGTTAAAGACCACAGAGACTTACTGCTCCCAAAAGGTCTAGAGACCCTTTTATTTCTTAACTCCACTCCTACTCCGCTTCACTTCTTTCTCCCAATTCTGAGACATGCTTGCTAATAGCTGAAGGGAGCACCTCACACTTCCTGTCCCCCCCCCCGTGCCCTTCATCCTGCTTTCCTCTCCACTCCATCTATCCCTCATTCATGCTCGGTGGACTTCACAACTCTAATTGTCGAGATGTCTTTGGGTGAAGTGATTAAAAAGAGATGTGCTCGTCCTCCCCCTCCCGGCACTGCAAGTGAAATGACTTAGTCGTTGACCTGTTTCCTGTGCTCTTCAGGCAGACATTATGCCTTTACCAGCCACTCATGCTGCCCACTGCTTTTCCTACTTGCTGTCTCTCTCATTTCAATCGTTTTCCTAGAAAAGCACCTGAGGGGATTCAGTCCTTCTGTTTCTTCTATTCCAGGATTGAAAAGGAAAAGTACAGACTTAGCACCATAATGTTTATCAGACAGATTTCTTGCTGTTAGATCAATTGATAATTGACAAATGAGTGAATCAGTGAGTTGTAGACTGCCGAGGGACTTCCTTTCACACATTGAGTTCCTCTCTTTCTATCTGTATGCATTCATGTCCCGGTAATGCTCATTATTAACTGGCTGCAGCTGCTGCTGCTGTGGTCCTGCTCTACCTGCACCTGATACTATTTTAATTATAGTCATAGCTCTATTATCTTCATTGTTACTAAAAATGCCAATGTTCATCATATCAACTGCTATAATTATTATGGATCATATTTCTGTTTATCTGTATCAGTGTCTCCATGTCCCAGTGGGAGATGGCCGTCAGGGTCAGACTAAGGGTCTGTCCGAGGCGTCTGCCTGTTTAAAGGAAGGTTTTCACCGCCACTGTCGCAACAAATGCTTGCTGTTGGGGGGGGGATTGTTGGGTCTCTGCGAATTATAGTGTGTTTATTATTAGTGTATGGTCTCTAGACGTACTATATCTGTAAACTGTCCTGAGATAACGTCTGTTATGATTTGACACAATCACATATCTGCAGTTTAGCCTCTGCTGTCCTTTATGTCCTTTATGGTGCCTCACAACTCCACGCCTAAAATAGGGGCCCTTCCTGGCATTCTCAGTCATAGCAATGGGATAGGAAATCTGACAAGGCCTCGAAAAAGTGACAAAAACGAGCTTCTGCTGAAAGAAAGATGTGGCTAATTACCACCCATCTGCTCCATGCTACTACTGAAGTGTCTGACCTGCTGAAACACTCTAGGACAGAAGGAGAGACATTAGCAGAAAGCCAGTTGGAGTGCAGTTGGGAAGATGTGTGTGGGTGGCAGGTGATTGTTTTTTTAATCTCCTTTTTTTTCTTCTTTTTTTACACATGGGCATTAACAAAATTGTCTCCCCTGGACTTCACTGCTTCTGATTGCAATATACAGCTGCAATGTATTTTAGAGAATGTCGTGCTAGAGTATTTATTGGAAGCTTAACAAAAGGGATCAACAGAGTACTGTTAAATGGTTCAGCACCCTTTTTGGTATAATGAAGAACTATTTTAAAAGTTGAATCTTAAGGCTGTTTTGGACAGTATCTATTTAAATCCAAAACACACAACATGACATGGGTCAAAAACTAGTGGCTGTACTTGAAGTGAAGATTGCAAATTGGTAAGCCCAAGTTGGAACGACGATTTCCGTCTTCCTCAGCTACAATTCAATTTGGTAATTTTGGAGCAACAGTATGGTGTAATTTGGCTGAACTTGAAACCTGTACCTGTTTCTGATTTAGATGGTTTAAAAAAGTTGATATTTAAAACTTCTATAGTGGAGCTTATCACATATATGTCATGTGGCAGTTGGAGCTGAATGATCAGAACAAAATACTGTATTAGAGAAGATATAAGCTGGAGTACATGCATACATACAGTAAGTAAAGAAGTGGACTTGGGCTCCTAAGGTAGCCTGGCTCCGCCCTCCTACGTACTTCTGCTCAATTTTCATTTTCCTTCTGTATTCCGTCTGGGTTTGCGGTATATTCGGCCAAATCTTTGCCGGTCCAATCAGCGAACAGAGGGCATGGCTGAGAACGATGACGTTGAGGTTGTCCGCTAGTTTGAGTTCCGTAGTTCCGTAATGGCGGCGGAGAAAGATGTGGCATATCCAGAAGTTAAAACCCAAGCAACAACAATCTTTGCTGAGTTCTGTTGGGGGCCATGATGTTATGGCCCTCCTCCCCACATGGCTTGGGAAAAGTTGGATTTTCCAGCTTGCTCCATTAGTGGTGAAGGAGTTAGCTAAGGCTAATGCTAGCGATGCTAAGCCAATGTTAGTGATTGGTTCTGGCAGATCCAGAGTGGTTCTGAGCAGATCCAGAGTAGTTCTGGGCAGATCCAATAATTTAAACTTCAACAGAGTACCCGCCTTCAAGGAAGTTAACACTCTCTGGACTAATGAAATGGACCAGAGTCTGGTAGGACCGGGCTAATGGACCAGAGTCTGGTAGGACCAGGCTGATGGACCAGCTAATGGACCAGAGTCTGGTAGGTCCGGGCTAATGGACCAGAGTCTGGTAGGACCGGGCTAATGGACCAGAGTCTGGTAGGACCGGGCTGATGGACCAGAGTCTGGTAGGACCGGGTTAATGGACCAGAGTCTGGTAGGACCAGGTGACTCCAGCGTTTCTGGACATTAAGGCTATCAGCAAAATAAATCAGGAATGAAAATAAAAAGGAATGAAAACTGGGGAATATGCTTCCAGAACCTACAACTCAGAGTTGTAAAGTAGAAAAGGTTGCTGATTTCTTGTGGATTTGTTTTACCTGTAAATTGTTTTCTTTTAAGGATAAGGCCAATGTACCTTAACATAGAAAACTGCAGTCTCTTATTTCAACTTTACTTCTGATAAATCATAAATATTTTGATATGCAGAATGGAAGCCAGCCAGAGGCTAAAATCAGAGCTCTAGAAAGTTCAGAACACTTTGTTATTGCACTTAAAAAAGCTTGTACCTTTGGATTTGTGTCAATCGATATTTTCTAACAGTGTCTTTAATATTTTGTACTGATGATTCATCTGGATGAGTTTAGTGGCTGTTCAAGCCTTGGCTCTGTCTGAATATGAACAGGACTTATATATCCCAAACTCCACTGAGTTCGTAGTATGTGTGGCACTTTTAAGATGAAATAAATAGATTTCAAAATAGCACACATGGTAAGTATCATTTTGGCTGTCGTATCCGCCAACCACACCGGCAGCACTCCACTCGAAAGCCTAGCGCCTTTCATAGTCCTCCGACACTCTTCTGTTGGTTAAAAGGGGAGGGGAGGGGGGGGGACAAGTGGGGTTGACCTAGGTCAGCGCTTCTTCTGTCTCCTCAAGACTAAATGATGGTCCCATTGACACCGGGGAGCTAATTAGCAGTTGGCCGCTGAACTTTCCAGGACGTTGGCTGCCTCTGTGATCTCTGAGCCTCTCATTCAAGATGGAGACCTCTCAATTCACTACAAACAGACACCACTGCTGACACAACGCCAAGGAGCATTATGTTTCACTCTGCAGGATAATTGGATTGCTAATTGTTTGTGAATCGTGTGTTCTTGAGTTTAGAAGATTTCCAAAAAAAGACTCCGAGGTAGCAGGAGAGTGGAGGGGTGGGGGCACCGTCAGCGCCTGACAGATCTCTTTTAAACCAATATGTGGCTACTAGATACAAACACAGATAATCAGCCTATTTTGTCTCTCAAAGGGGCATGAGAACAGAAAACTAACAATGTAGAATCAACCATGACAGCATAAGCTGGACATGTACAGACATTGACACGTACAAAAACCATGAAAAGAACCACCTCTAAATACATATTTTACATAATTTAACTCATTAACCTCATTCCAAACTTAGATATTGACTTTTTTTGCTCCGTTTTCACTCCATTCATTTTCAAGCATACGGCACAGACAATACGTTTCTTTTGAGTTTTCTGTTGCAAAATTCGTGGGGAAATATCTGCAACCTTTTATCTGATTGGGCAAATAAAAGCAGCTTTGGATTTTGCATAGCTTGGGATAATTTGGGCTACTTTTTGTACCATTTGGGTAGTTTTCCCAAACAAAAATGTGTTTAATAGGCTCAACGTAAAGTGACTGATCTGACAAATATTTATGTGGATCAGTTGATGTCGGAGCAGTCAGGCTTGGGAGTGCTGTGTGTATGTATTTTGTATTAGCTGTTTAATTGTTTTAAGGACCCCCCTCAAAAAGGAGATGATTTATCTCAAGGGGTTATCCTACTAATAAATGTAGTTTAAAATAAAAGGCTAAAACCAATGGTAATTTGGTGCAAAAAGCACTTTACACATGTAAAGCTATCTGAAAATCTTGGTACAATACAATACAGCCTGCCCTTTAAGTCCCACGGTTGAATATGAGATGTGCCTGGTCTACATGTAGGTGAGTGACATTCTATAAATTAGTATTGTAAAATAAGTGTACTGACGTGTACATTGTCATGGAATTTGTCACTTCTATATGCCATTTTCACAGAAGACATTTTGACATGAGTTGGAAAACAAAGGCGTAAATAATAAAATGAATGATCTTTCAATTCCCTTCAGCTGCTTCAGTAGACCTTTTTCACAGCAGACATGTTGACATGGCAAGCAGGGACAGAGCCATTGTTAATGTTAGTAATGACACCAAGTCAAAATGTCTGCTGTGAAAATGCTCCTTTTTTTATCTTTTTCTTACTGTCCTTTAGAACAAATATAATCTGAGTTTTGCCATCAGGCTTCCCATCACACTTTGGGTCATGTAAACCTGAAATGTGAAGTCGCCATGGATTCAGCCAGTTATCTATAAGCTGCACCTGAGCCCTGTTGGTTGATTCGTAGTGTGGTCGTGCGGATTCCAGCAGTGTATGTATGACATCTGGCTGTTCTTATGTAACCAACTTATGACTGACAAGATCGGGCTATGACCAAAAATGGCATCATAGGGCTTGAAGGGTTAATAATTCATGGGTTGTTCAAGCCTGAGAAGGAAGGAACTCTCCGACATGTTTGTTTTGTTGCTAGACAGAAACACTTGAATTTGCACCTTTCATTGAACACAATGTTAAGTCCTGTTCAATTTTACACTACATGTTCCATCGGTGTGTTGTATATTGTAGCTGTCATGTAGTGCTTAAACACTGATTAAACCAGGTCAGGTTCCTTGTACAGCCATTGTAGCTGCTGACTCAAATCCAGAGTAGAAAACTACTGTCCAATGCAAGATTAGTGTTCTGTTGGATTTCTGAGGTAGGACCCATTACTAAATGTCATCATAGCAGCTGCCGGGTCATAACATGTTAGAAAAGAAGGTTCAATTCTTGTGAGCGAATACAGCCTACACACTGGCAGGCAGTTAATAAACATACGCAGACTTACCTTCATAAATATGGACACTATGACCAATCCATTGGGGCTTTTAGCAGCTTCTGTATAATTTGTATACAGCTCATGATTGTAGTGGATCAGTTGAACCTGGAACATTGAGAAAGAGAAATCATAATGAGGAAGAGAGAGAGGCACAAGAAAACCTTGGAGTTAATAAGAGAAAATCTAAAGTATACCTCATTCACCAAAAGCCTTCCTATCTGCTACATCTTGTCAGATGATTTAAAAGGGAAAATCGATACGGGTTCAGATCTCTGCCATGGATTCACACAGGCACTCAATGTAATGGAAAGATGTGTTTGGAACATTTTTATACTCGGCGTAGATGTGAACAGAAGTAATACGAGGGACATAAAGAGGCGAGGATGCTGTCTTCATTTGATCCAAGGCTAGCCTGCTCTCACAGGCTGAGTGTGAGAGCGGCTAAACCATCTCCCAGCATGAGGTTAATGTTTCACTGGTGCAGATGCTTCATCCACTCCAGCTGCTCAATATTCCTGCCTTTTTAATGATGTTTGGACGTGGGCAGCTGTTGTAGCCAACTACAACAACCCAAAGCTTCTAACTTATTGCCTTTAGGCTGTAGTACTTTGATATTTTTTATAGTAAAATACACAATTAACTGTTATGGACGGAGTCCGCCCTGGGGTCAGCTGAGAAAGAAAATTAAATAAGGTAGTGTCTCCAAACTTACCTTAATTATAACTTGTCTCCTGCTAGTTGCACTACAGCACTTACTGTTAGAAAATAAGTTTGAGCCACTACCTTATTTAATCATTAAATTAATAGATATTTTTGTGTCGGTGTTGACCAATCTCATTTCTCCAGGTTGGAGATTTTTGATGAAAAATGTTTGTAACTCATTGTTAACCTCACTACGTTAGGAAAGATGCGTCATTTGTGATTTAGTATCGTTTCGCTATAGGGTAATTGATCCCAGAAGTAAGAAACTCTGAATATCTGTCTTGTTTTGCGTTCATTAAACTTTATGCATGGATTATGAATCCGTGCTCTCGGTTTAGTTTTTTCCCCCAGCTGTCCCCAGGGGGGCTCCATAGTTATGTATATAAAGGTGGTAAAGCACTTCATTTAAGCACAAACGGGCTGTAAAGATTTTTTAGATCTTTCCCAAAGGCTCCTACGCTTTTCCTCCCCACCTCCATAAACTTATCATCACTCATCGGCCCATGCTGTACTGTACTGGAGGATATAAATAAACAAATGTAAGAGGAGAGTAATTATGAAATGCTCGATTGGGGGAGCACAGAGCGACAGAACGTCTATAAATGCAATCAAGGTGAGGGAGGAAGTGATTAGAGCCCTACGCTGATCTGATTAGATTTTTAGGTGCGAGCGGCAGAGGCAGCCAATAGAACTCATCCACACTCTGTCAATGACAAATTGCACAAAGTTTGCTGCGGGTGGGCAATAAAAGGCCAGCGTGGGCCATAATAAAGTGAGAATGTCTGCCAAATGGAGGAGGAAAAAAAGAGGGAGATGCAATGCAAAGGAGGGAGAAAATACAGGTCATAATTAGATCCAGAAACAGTTGAAGGAGCAAAAGAGAAGAGCTACTGCATGTTGGCCCAGCCTGTGAGCCATTTACCAGTGTCCCTCTTCAAACACAGACCCCCACTAACCTCTGAATACAGTCACACCTCCACCCATCTAAAAGCTACAGTCCATTAAGCTTCAGCCATAACACTTATTGAACAAATTGTGAAGATGACAGAGATGCAGACGAATTATATAATAGGGTGTGACAGATATAACAGAGTTAGTACCAATTATGGTTGGGGGTGAGGGGGTCAAAAGCTGTTCATCTAATCAGTATCCAGTTTTGAATCTACTCATCAAATCCTAATCATGTTTTAAATCCATTAGCTCCAGCTTTTAATATTTGTAAGTTGAAGTCTGAAATGCAAGTTAATACCTTTGAGTTGACAGAAGTCAAATTGCCTGTATTTATCTTAATCTATTTATCTTTTTTTTTTTTAAATTGCTCTTTAATGTTTTATGTTAAGCGTTTTGAATTGCCTTGTTGCTGACATGTGTTATAGAAATACATTTTCCCTGCCTTGCCCTATAACCTCCAGCCTGTCAGTCAGTCACCAGGGCATAGAGAACACTTATGTGAAGTCAAGGCAGCTTTATTTGTATAGTACATTTCAGCAACAGGGCAATTCAAAATGTGTTGCATAAAAACGATAAAAAACAAACAAAAAAACAGGTAAAATACGAGAATAAAAGTTGTGCCCGTTTGTCTCAGGGGAAGTGGAACCGCACCACGGCCGCTGTCGGCGCGCCATTAAATCGCAACAGTCTGCGTGGAGTTTGGAAACTGTGGCCACACTTGGGACCGCTTTACCGGCATTGCCGTGACTCTGTGGCCATGTTTCCATCCACGTGTTTTTATGTGAATTAAGTCAGATGAAAACACTCTGTTTTTTTAGCAAACTTCAGATAATTCGATTGACAAGTGGATGAAAAAATAAGCACCATGGCTGCAGAGTCCACATCTCAGCTCTGCGTATGTCAGAGCCCCGCAGACCTTCTTCCACAGCGATGTGAAGTGTGAGACTAGATAAGATTAGACACAAACTCCTATGTTGGGTCATATCACTTTCCGTCAGTTCCACCTGCAATGAAGCCACACTGAGTGGAAGGGCTTTGAGACAACTCTGGGTAGGAAAGGGTCACTTTTGCTTGGCTGGCCAGTGCTCTCTAGTGTTTGTGTGTGCATGTGTGTGTATTTGCGTTGGTGTCTGGGGGGGTCATGACAGCCTCTTTATTGCATGATGGCTGGCCCGGCCCCGGGGTAGGGAAATATGAAGACAGCAAGTCGATAGCGGAAGAGAAGCGTTCAGCGCTAACGGTGGAAGGGAGCTTGGAAGCGCTGGGCTGGAAATGACGCTCTCCATCTCAACTTCCATCCATCCGCCCTCCCTCCTTCAGATTAACTGGAGCGTAGATCCATAAAACTAACAAGGGGACGAGGCCTGCTACCGCACAGCATTCATCGTCTCTTTACCTGGTTTTTATTTGAGTGTTTTACTGGCACGACAGAACAGCACCAGAAATCAACAACCATTATTCCATCATCTGTGCAGATACTCACCATGCTACATTAGTAATTGTTAAGAATCCCAAATTTAGTTAGCTTCAGAAGCAGGCGTGCAGTGATGTTTTAATGTGATTTAAATCCAAGATACACCACAATTAGGACGCCGCGGTGCAGACGTGGGCGAAACGTGCCGTTTAATACTGATTAATGACAATTAGGGGAAGAGAAAATGAAACCGAAAAAGCTCCGTGACCGATAATCTGCTGCAGTGATATTAGCTCAATGTGATTTTCCATGTGCGAGTGTGTTTCAAAGAGGACATATGGGGTGATTGATCTGTGATTGATGGGGGTCTGAACGTCTGGAACAGCTGTCTATGGCGAATCCTTCTCAACACTTAAGATTTGTATTAAATATAGCTGGACCATCTCTTTAGCAACAGCCCCTCCTTCAGTTTGTAGGGGCTAATTCTCTGTTAAATTTATTCAGTGTAATCCTAATCTATCTGTCTATTATTATTATTATTATTATTATTATTATTATTATTATTATTATTTTATTGTCTGGGTCTCATTTTAACAATTTATTTATGTGAAGCGCTTTGTGACTGTCTGTAAAAAGTGCCATATCAAATTAACTTATTATTATTATTGGTTAAAAGGGAATGAAAATAAAGGAATAGACAGTCTCCTTGGGTGTGGCAGTGTTATAATTGAGTTTTTTCTCACCCATGGTCTGCTGTGGTCGAACGATAACTCCTTGACAGATAAAAGCGCTCACATTTAGTGATTTAATTCTGCATGAAAGGTTTTAGTCTTTTTTTCTAAAATAGTTCCTGCTGACGCCACCTGTGATATAAACTAGTCAGACTCTTTCCTCCACTCTAACAGCGTGTAACTTATATGCCTCTTAGTGGTTCTTCAATCAAATGTTAGCCTGTGGTGCTTTTAAAGGCCGAGTCCGTCTGCGTCCTTTTCTGGGCTTTCAAAATGGAAACACCTACTTATCAGAGAGCTAATCTGTGAGGTTATGGATAATGTGAACGCCGGAACTAGCCGAGTCAAAGGGGTGTAACGTATACTGCGGCGGACACCACTTAGGTATCGGCAACAGTTAGTTAACGGTACAATTTCCTGATGCCCCCGTCCACAGCAGTACATATATTGCTCTCTTCAAAGCCACCAGACTCCATAACAAAAAAATTGAATTTTACCTCTCAGAACACAGGAGGCGGTCTCCCGCTGCCTCGATCAATTAGTTTGTGTTATTGGTCTGAACAAACGCGGCGTCCAGGGCAGAATACTGCTTAGCTTCCATGCCGCCTGTACTAAATCAGACCCTATGAAACACGATGAGACCTTAGGAGACACTATGATACCCTATGTGACACTATGTTACCCTATGAGTCACTATGATACCCTATGAGACACTATGATACCCTATGAGACACTATGATACCCTATGAGACCCTATTAGACACTATGAGATCCTATGAGACACTATGAGAACCTATTAGACACTACGAGACCCTATTAGACACTATGATACCCTATTAGACCCTATTAGACACTATGAGACCCTATTATACACTATTAGACACTATTAGACACTATGAGATACTATTAGACACTATGAAACCCTATTAGACACTATGAGACCCTGTTAGACACTATGAGACCCTATTAGACCCTATTAGACACTATGATACCCTATTAGACACTATTAGACACTATTAGACCCTATTAGACACTATGAGATACTATTAGACACTATGAGACCCTGTTAGACACTATGAGACCCTATTAGACCCTATTAGACACTATGAGACCCTATTAGACACTATGAGACACTATTAGACACTATAAAACCCTATTAGACACTATGAGACCCTGTTAGACAATATGAGACCCTATTAGACACTATGAGACCCTATGAGACACTATTAGACACTATGAGACCCTATGAGACCCTATGAAACCCTATTAGACACTATGATACCCTATTAGACACTATGAGACCCTATTAGACACTATGAGACCCTATGAGACCCTATTAGACACTATGAGACACTATGAGACACTATGAGACCCTATGAGACACTATGAGACACTATTAGACACTATGAGACACTATGAGACACTATTAGACACTATGAGACCCTATAAGACATTATGAGACACTATGAGACACTATTAGACATTATGAGACCCTATGAGACCCTATTAGACATTATGAGACACTATGAGACCCTATGAGACCCTATGAGACCCTATGAGACACTATTAGACACTATGAGACACTATGAGACACTATGAGACCCTATTAGACACTATGAGACACTATGAGACACTATGAGACCCTATTAGACACTATGAGACACTATGAGACACTATTAGACACTATGAGACACTATGAGACACTATGAGACACTATGAGACACTATGAGACACTTGTTGAATCAACTGGCACAAATGTGCTACATTTCCCATCTAGGGATGGCTATAAGCTTATAAGCTCTGCCTATAAATGCTGTGGTGTAGTTAATATTGAATGAATGAATACAAATCAAGTCTAGAAGTCAAACACTAAACAAATATGGGAATCATATGAAATAAATAAAGAGAATCTAGTCGTTTGTAGTATTAAAGTACATTTCAAAGACAGTTCCTCCAGGACGGAGTGTCCTTCAATGCAACAAGAGTTTTCAGTATAGTCGCTCTGTGACCTTCTTTCCTGTGTAAGATCCACTATTGTACAGCAGACTGAAATGAACACAGAGCAGTAGCTGCCTGGAAGGAAGAAAATCCATCTAAACACTTTAGAAAATGATTAGCAGTCGTATTGTAAAGTAAAAACACAAAATATTAGTATTACAAAGTTTTACTGGCTTTGTGTGGGTCAAATCAGACTGTGTAAATAAGTGTTGCTTAAAAAGCAGTTTTGACCCGACTTCTTCTAAGTTGGAAGACTTGTTTTTATCAGAGGACAAAAGGATGACTGAGTGTATAAAAACATGAGGCAAATAATATTTGGAATATTTTAGCACTTATTAAAAGACCAAGGTGTTTCATTTTCAGATTAGACTGGGAAGCAGCTCCAGGGGAGCACAGCTAAAGCATTCACACAGGCACGCATGCACACCCACACACACACACCCCCCCACACACCCACACACACACACACCCACAGCATAAATTAACCCCCAGGTACTGAAATGTTTTGTATAGTGGCAGCCAATAAATATGCCTGCAAACACATACTATAAAGGAAAGCAGACATGCAGATTGCTATAAGAACCCAGTGTTTGATCTCCTGATTAATCATTTTATGTATACAGATCATTTAGTCTTGAAAAGCCGTTCATTATATTGTAATATTATAGTATATTATATATGCTGCTGACTTCAGCATTAGATCTAATGCCAATAAGTGTAATGGAAACGAGGGTATGGCCAGGTATGGTGAGGAATACGTCTAAAGTGAGTACTAGTGAGTCATAAATGGAAATGGAAAGTTGTATTCCCATATAGATGATGCCAAATTAAAATGGTTTGGAAGTTATGTTTTTGGTTCAGGTTGTCTGTCCGTCTGTCAGCAGGAAGAGAGAAAATCTACTTTCCATGACACTGTGTGGAAGGGTGTGGCACGGGCCAAGGAAGAAGCCATTTTATTTGAAATGGAATCCCTTTTTTTAACTTTGCGAGATCGGGGGTTTGTGCTGCATTCACGTGGTGTCGGAATAGTCTGTAAATTGAGTTCCGCACTAGGAAAATTCACACAATCACAAATTTGTGATTTATTTTTGTATTTATTTAACCCTCATGTTGTCCTCTGGTCAAATTGACCCGTTTTTGTACATCATTGTTCTTTTTAACTCCCCAAAATAACATGATTGATTCCACACAACGCTCTTTGCCAAGTATAAATCTCAACTTTCATTAATTTTGGGGCGTCTTCTTCAATTTTATAGCATTTTATAGCAAAACAATTGAAGTGTTTTTGAAATAGTATTGAGAGTAAAAGTTGACATATTCCAGTCTGTGATTATCATCAACATCCATTCCTTTAATTTTAGTCTCAATAATTCCTAATTTCTGCTTTTCTAACTCAAACATTAGGTATAATTTCCTATAAATGAGGCTTATTGGCCATAAATTCCAAAAAAAACTGTAAAACTAAAGTTAATGAGTTAGTGTTACGTAGCATTGTGACAAACATTAAAAAAAGGACTAAAACGTAAGAAAAAGTTAAAAACATCGATAGAAAGCGTCATCTAAAGTGTTGATTTTTCAATTTTGACAGGAAGACGACACGAGGGTGAAAGATGGGACGGACCATCTTTAGATAAAGGGTCCAACAACCAGCGCAGGTCGGGCTTTGACTGTATTTTCTTGAATTCATAACCAGCTTTTTCTTCTCGTGTGGTGTTTCTTAGAGGAACACCACTCCAACAAGCTCCTAGAGGAGGCACACGACACCACCCTCATTGGACTCGTCTCTTGTGGGGATGTATTTGCCTCCAGGGTAGGTGATTGCACACCTGGTAGTCTGGTATTGCCAGACCTTCCTCCACAGTGCTGCAGAGGTGGGTCCATCATCTCCCAAGACGTCTGTGTGGCTTTTTTGAACAGGGAGCTGATATTCAGAGGATTTACTTCCTGTGCAGCTGAAGAAGGTCGACCTGGTGCACTTCTACACCGCCATCATCGAGTCCATCCTCACCTGTTGCACCCCCACCCCCACCCCCTAAACACAAACAGTTTGACTTAGAATATAGAGAAATTGATTTTTGGGCCAGGGGACATCACATGGTGGGCTGGGAGTTCTAATTCCACTGTTTGGACATGATGTAGTGCACTTCCTGGGGACCGGCGCTGGCCCCTGGCTTTCCCTACATACATATACATATTTTCATTGTCATTTTGTTCTTTATTTCTATCTCTTTTGCATTACTTGCTTTTATCGTTAAGATCATTTTTGTTACTTTGTTAATGTTAAGCAACAAAACACCCGAGCACATTCCTTGTATGTGTCCCAACTTGGCAATAAACTAGTTATTGATTCTAAGCCGTACTGTAAAATTATTACCAGGGATTACTGATTTGTATCTGTTGATACTTAATTGACCACTAAGTACTGATTAAAGTACATCTATCACATACAGACAGATTTTCTGCCAAACTTTATATTCTCTAAATTGATGTGAAGAGCTCCTTCACACGCCTGTACCGTGACCTCATGTTGCCATGAGGATGGAAATGTGTAAGCTAGGACTTTATTTCAGCATATTATGTATGTTCATTTGCATACTTGTACCCATATTGTCAGGGACTGATAATAAATCATATGAATACAAATGCATGTGCAGGTTGGAACATCCATGCCCTGCATGGATAATCCTAATAAAGTCAATGTATATTTGAATGAACTATGTTAATGCTAATGAGTTTTATTTTATCTGAGGCTTATTTTATGCGTATGCATATACGTGTGTCTGTAATCTGTGCCATGTGTGTGATATATTTTATATGATGGCACTTTTTTAATGTATGAATCTTTTACCACCACGGACCATGGTGTGCAATACAAGTGAACTGAACACACACACACACACACACACACACACACACACACAAGGCCCCCAAATTACTAGATATGTTGAAGTGGTTTAAAGACGAAAGCTTCGGAGAGCAAATATACCCCCACCTCCACACTTGACCCCCCATCTTCCCACAGGCTGCCATTACAGAAGGATGCTCTGCTTTAGAAAGTTGTATTATTTCTCTCTTTGTTCACGTTTCAAGGACATGCAGAGCCACCGCTCATCGGCAGACAGGGGTGGGTGGGAGGCGGAGTGAGTGAGAGAAAGAGAGCATTTTCTGCATTTTCGATTATGAAACATCTTATTGGACCTTGAAGGCACGGCTGTGGCTCACAGGAAGCCGCGGTAGGCTACTGGGGGAGGCGGCGGAGGATGAGGAGGATGATTTCTCGTTGCCATTTCACCTAGAAACAGTTGTTTGAGTGAGCAGAACATGGCAAAAGGGACTGGGATGTCTGTTCCCTACCTTTCCTGGCCTTGTCTTGCTGTTTGTCAGATCCTGCATAGCTACAACTATTACTATTAGTACTACTGCACACCTTCTGAGTTAACGTACTGACAGACAGCACCTATGGTTAACTCCTCATCCAGACGCTTTGGAAACAGATACAGAGTTGATATCATGTCGTCGAAGTAGGAGGTCACAGTGAAGAGGCAACAACAAAACTAATTAGAATAAAAATGATAATTGTGCTTTCCACAAGTCAACCTAAATAACTTGTTTGTGTTTCTGCATTGTAATATCTCATTACTGCACTAACCCTGGAAATGACATTGTATATAAATCAGTTTCCCCTAGGATCTTTTGCGGGGGAGTGTTGGAGCATCCACTCTGCATACAATATGCTGGATTGTAGCCGACCCGTGAAGTTAAACTGGATTGAACTTTTAAGGCGAGGAACAAGAAGTGAATTGTTTAAAAATAAATTTATCTCGCACGTCCAGGAATTATTTAATTTAATTCATTCTTTTTTTTTGGGGGCAAAATAAACAATGATTGGGGAAACAGTAATTGATTGAGAAATTAGATTGATATTTCCATTCTATAATTAAAGATATACACGTGGTGAGTATTATAAAGGCATGCCTCTCCCCCATCCCCAGTGGAAATCACTTGCACGTCCCCCACCCCCCCCCCCTTCCTGCCTGCCTTAGGGATGCAGTGTGCAACGTGGCGGCAGTGTGACATCATATTTCAAATATCAGCTGCAAATCTCTTCAGAGCTTCTCTACTTGTCTCTGAGGAACACAGAGTTAACCCACAAAGGGCGAATCAGTGGAGCCCTTGAGGCAGCCTCGGATACTGTAGGTGTGTGTGTATGTGTGTGTGTGTGTGTGTGTGTGTGTGCAATGTGTCCTTTTCAGACTTGGGTTACAGCTCTCTCCACCCTGAAGGACACAGTAAACACTTGTTTTATTATGATTTGAATATCAGCTCTCAGACTCTGAGGGAGGAGAAATGATTATCATTAATTATAATAAATTTGCTTGTCAAAATGGCAATTATTTTGTTGCCACACAAATTGGTTATTCATATAATGGCGGCGGTGGAATGCAGCAGTGTGAGTGACTCATGATTTTGTTGAACAATCAAAGCCGGGGAAGGTAATTGTTTCACTCGTCAACATTTTTAAATGGCAGTGTGTGTGCAGGCCAGAGCAGGTGTGTGTGTGTGTGTGTGTGTGTGTGTGAGAGTTAAATGCTTAAATGTGATATCCAAGACGAGTTTGTTTTGGGGGGAATTCGGGCTGCTTTAGGTGTGAAAAGCTTCTCTTCCACTCAATTAACTAACAAAATAGAGATTTGCAGGTTTTTATCCATCAAGGACCACAAACTAAAGAGGTTCTTGCAACAAACATATAAACCTGTCCCTTTTTAAATCGTGAGCAGTCAGTGGGATGTCATGCTACTGCTGATTCTGTCTTGGTTAGTCCGTATTTGTGAAGCATGAATTTTTGTAGCCTAGAAAACTAGTGGCAGCAAGTGTCGGTCTAGCAACTCTCCGTTGGCTTGGGAGGTGGAGTAACCAAATTCTGGTCAGGCCAATCACATCGTGTATAGAGTTGGTGGGCGGGCTTAACATAATGACGGCAGAGTTGCGACGGTGGCCAAGAAGATGGCTGCTGCTGCTGGAGAACAGCGGTCTGTCCAATCGACTCTAGAAGACTTGGAGTTAAGGTCTGAAGTCATTCTTAAAAAAGGAAGATGTGTTCGGAGGTTAAAGTCGAATCTACCAACCAGCGTTGCTCTGGTTGGTTGTAGCGCTATCCTATTGCGTGCAGAGGGAAAGTGAAAGACAACCGTTGATCCCGTTGGTCAGGCTATGAGTTTTTGTGTAGTCAACTAAATGTATTCAACAATTACCTCGCAGACAGCAGTCCATTCTTTACATGTAAAGCATAAGAGGCATTTTCACAGAACTGTTGTCTGCAATTAATGAAATGACTGGTGACGCACTAGTGTAGACCGGAAAAAAATGTGCATCATAAAAACTAAACATCTAATGATCTCTAACGTCCCAAGAGTTAAATACAGTGGATCAGGGATATGACAATCATCTGGTAAAAATGACAGAAAATAACGAGTGACCCGGGTCACCCTCTTCATGGTAAACTAAGCGGTATGCTCTCTCTTTTGTACCTCAGGCTATTAGACAGCACAACAAGCACTTTAAACGTACATTTTTATACATTTTTATTTCTTTTTAAATTGTATTTATGTATAATATTGTAGTGTATTTGTGGTAATGTATTT
Organism: Percina caprodes; assembly: GCA_013375575.1. Taxonomy (NCBI): domain Eukaryota; kingdom Metazoa; phylum Chordata; class Actinopteri; order Perciformes; family Percidae; genus Percina; species Percina caprodes. The sequence continues at coordinate 388,461 of JABXJD010000220.1, forward strand.
GTTCTCTAGTTTTTATGGGTAAGATGGCACTGTAAGCACTGTAATTTCCATTTTTATGGATGAAATAAACTTGACTTGACTTGACTTGAACCTCATGTACCAGATATCTTTCTTTCTGAACCTCGCATTTTTGCAGGAGGGTCTTGACTGCAACACTGGCATCTACCCTTGCTGTCTTTGAATAATTACTGCGAATGCTCTGATTAATAAATGGAAATAAATAATGATTTGTTTGTTTTCATTTTGACAGTTAGTGGTGTCTAATGTGCTCCAGGCAATGTGGAGTTTTTGGAGATTTTTCTACCCAAACTATACCAACCCCTAGCTAAAGCTAACAAGTCTTTATTTAAAGCTGCACTAAAGACTTTTTTTGTATTGTGTTATGTGAAAACTGTAGTCTGTAGTGACGGACCCACAGTTTTGGTGTCATGACCCACGACTGGAGTGGGATGTGTGGGTCAGTTTGGCTGCCCTCACCAACCTGGTTTCTAGTAAAACGCTTTGATAAAGTCACTGAACCCAACCTGGTTTCTAGTAAAACGCTTCAAGACACTGAACCCAACCTGGTTTCTAGTAAAACGCTTTGATAAAGACACTGAACCCAACCTGGTTTCTAGTAAAACGCTTTGATAAAGACACTGAACCCAACCTGGTTTCTAGTAAAACGCTTTGATAAAGACACTGAACCCAACCTGGTTTCTAGTAAAACGCTTTGATAAAGACACTGAACACAACCTTGTGAGCTGGCCAGAAACATGCTAATGTTGCCTTATGTGTGCAGGATAGTGTACGTAGGAAACTGTCTGCTAACACATTAGCAAGATCAACTTTATAAAGTGATCATTTGTCAATGTGAACCTAATTTACATAAAGAGAAATTCAAGAGCCTCCTGGTCATAAGGGTGGCGTGGTGTTTCTGGCCTAATATCCTTGTATTAATAACCTACTGCTTGAACTTATCAATGGCATGAATGCTGTCTAATATAATTTCATAGTAATAAGCACAACTCACTTATCTTTATTTTTTAAAAGACAACTTTTTGGAGCTTATCCCTTTATTCGATAGTGACAGTGGATAGACAGGAAAGGGGGAGAGAAAAAGAAGGGATGACACGCAGCAAAAGGGCCAAGGACTCAGCCTACATGGGGCGCACGCTCCTACTGGGTGAGCTAGAGGCCACCCCAAATGTAAGACTTTTTAAGACCCCTATGAATGAAATGTATTAAAATGTATTATTAATGTTATTAAAGTCAGATGCAGAGCAGTAGAAGTAGTTTTACTTTTTTTTTTCAAGAACGCTCTTATGCTGTTTCAAATTATTTAAGACCTAGAGCACAATACCTTTTCAATTCAATTCAGTTTTATTTCTTGTATAAAATCATAACAAGAGTTAACTCAACACACTTTACAGATGGAGTAGGTCTACACCACATTCTAGAATCTACAAAGACCCAACAATTCCAGTAATTCTTAATTTAATTTTTAAGATCTACAACTTTGAGTTTGAAATTTTAGAATTGTTTTTTAGACTTTTTAAGACCTCGCAGAAACCCTGATATATGATGACAAGTAGTGTAGTGTATCTCGTGGCCAGCTATACTATAATTCAGAGATCTTCAATAAGGGGTTCCAGGACCCAGAGGGCCTAGGGGGTCCTCAGAGTTATTGCTAGGGCACCTCCACATTATTGTTACTTCGTCATTGGCTTAAAACACGTTGAAGACCCTGCTTTAATTGACACAAACAACTGTACACACCTCTCCAGAGAAGGCCTGTCCGTTCAGCAGGTGTTCTGAGCCCTGGCCGTCCTCGCTGCCGAAGTGTAGCCGGATCTCCTCCAGACGATGGCTGTACGTCATTGGCCCTCCAGAGATGTTAACCAAATGCTCCTTGTCCAATCGCAGAGAGACGTGGCGGCCAGTGTTGTACATCGTCCCTCCCACCTGGAAAAGAAGGGACACAGTTGATGACAAAAGAACGCAATCATATTCTGAGGAAGAAACATATAGTCCAAATTCAAACCAGCAAATCAAATGAAAGCCTTACAGACGTTGAATACACGTTCTTAACTGCCATTGCGTCAGAAAGCGTCGCTTAGTCAGGTGCCTTTTGGAGTTAGTTATTGACGCAAAAAGTCTCCTTTAGCATCATACACTGACCAAAATGTTAAACGCAACAGTTTTGTTTTTGCCCCCATTTTTGCTGAACTCAAAGATCTAAGACTTCTTTGTACACAAAAGGCTTAATATTGTTCACAAGTCTGTCTAAATCTGTGTTAGTGAGCACTTCTCCTTTGCCGAGATAATCCATCCACCTCACAGGTGTGGCATATGGAGATGCTGATTAGACAGCAGGATTATTGCACAGGCGGGCCTTCAGCTGGCCACACTAAAAGGCCACTCTGAAATGTGCTATCGAAGATCTAAGTGTTTATAATTTTATTCAGTGTATTTAGACGCGCCTGGTCGCGACATTTTGACACTCTGGGTCGGGACGTACGTTTAACTGAAATGGGGCACAAGAACGGGACAGTTAGGTTGAAGAAAAGATGGTGGGTGGTGTTACAAAATGTATGTTTCATTGATACGCTGGACCAGAATGAGACATGAAAGTTCATTGTTTGTTCTTTGTTTTTTTTACCCCCCCCCCAAACCAACCAACCAACCAACCAACCAACCAACCTCCTTAAGCAGATTTTTCGGTCTTTCATGCTACTCTCTACCGTTGTCTTTCTTAATACTACGTCATCTTACAGCGCTGTGGTGGAGCTGCTGCTCTGCCCGGTGCGGTCCATTCAGACGCTAAAGGAGGATTTTTGGGTCAATATCTGACGCTGAGACACACTGACCAAGCTGGATGTTACGAGTTGGGGGCTAAAACGGGGCTGGACCAAGAGGAGTAAACAAGAGGCCATCCAAAAAAATTAAAACTGAACAGTTTTGCCACATTTTGGATGGCACACACTTAAATTCATTCATCAAGTTACATTATCCTTCAGTTGCAAGGACTGGATCTATCAGGAAAACAGATGAAATGCATTGTCAGTGAAAGTTTCTGCTGATACAATCACTATGAACATTTTGCAATTTTAATATGTTCATTAAACTGTGTCCTTAGTATGTTGATTCCAGATGGCCAGTTATGATTTACAGTACATTAGTAGCTTGCAAACATTTTAAAAAACAGGGTTGTGAACTGGTAGTGCGTTCCATTTGTACTTGGAAGTCAGATTTTCCAAGGTCCAAGTCGGAAACATGCCCCCCCCCCCTCAGTGTTTCATGGTTTTTCTTTTGTTTGGACATTACCAGCTTGCGTGTTTTTTAAGTTCTTGTTGGTGTTCTCATTAGGCTGGCACAATTTGGGGAAAAATATGAATTTTTTGCTTAGAATTGACGATTCTCTGGATGTTTTTGACCATGACAGAAGAAAAAAAATTGGCAGTACCAAACATACATTTTATTTAAAAATGTAATCGAGATCGGGGTTTTATAACGATTAATCGTGCAGGCTTAGTTATCATTACACTATTTTTTATATATTTATTATTTTTTACGGCCGCTCCCTCCTCGTATTTCAATCCAATCACGTATTTCTGCACTTGGATCCAAGTCAGATGACTGACGGGTGTGACATAATATATTTAGGTATGAAATGTGTCAAAACAGCAGGTTTATTAGTATACATAAATGAAAGTCGACAACATCTGCCACCATTATGCAAAAACCTTTCCAAATTGGATACATGATGGGATGACTACTATTCTACTATCTTTTTAAACCTGAATCATTACTGAAGGCTATTGGTGTATTCTCTCTAGTCAGTCTCTGTCGTCTGGTTGACTTCATTTGTTTAGTGACAGCGTCAAAAAAGGAAAATGAAGTCTCTTGAAGTCGTCTTCGGCTATTTGAGCTTTGGTTTCATTAATAAGGAGATGCTGTTGTCTCGCATCTTTGACAGCTTAGGAATCCGAGTTTCTGTTGCAGCTCGTATCATCAACAGAGCTTACCCAGTTCCAGTCCTGAGGGCTTTATTTAATTAGGCAGCGATCACAGCAGGGGGAGAGGAGATATTGTAAACTGCAACAACACAACACACAACGGAAAGAGTGGAGCCTCGAGTGAAAAGAAGAGGATGGGGAGAGTAGAAGAAAAGAGGTTGAAATCAACAGTATCTGCTCACAATCAATACGCTGAGAGTTTTTCTGGGGGAAACGCAGCATACACGAAAGCCTCGAATAACGATCTTTATGGGCAGCTGTTTATTTATTTATAATGGGGAGTTGTTTCAAAGGGACCCATTGATATTCACGTCATGACTTTGGGTGGACTTCCATCGCTCTTATCTGCCCCTTTCTCTTCTCTTCTCTCGCCTCTCCACTCCCTTCGCTTTCCCTTCTCTCCCACTCCCTCCCTGCTTTTACCCACTCCTCTAAATTCCCAGAGAAAGAAGTCTACCCACACATTGTAAATATTTTATAGAACCTCTGAAAAATCAATCATTTGAAAGGAGAACGAGAGAGGAAGAGGGAGCGATGGAAAGAGGAGATAAGTACCGGGAGCAGGAGAGAGGTGTGTGTCAGATTTAGTGCCCAAAAAGGAAAAGATAGAGAGGAACGAGTGAAGCGAAGTCTTTAAGGTTTCCTGGCAAGACGACGAGGGTTGGGCATAGTTTTTTATTTGAACAATTCTTATCGATTCTCGATTCCCATTATCAGCATCATCATCATTATTTAGTTTAGACCAGTGTTTTTACACCAACGTACCACTTGAGAAAATATAATAATCTCTCTAAGTACCACTATGATGGCCCACGTTAAGGTCTACCCTGTTCAGCTATGTTCACGCAGGAGGCAGGTTTATTCTCAATAAAAATGATTATTATTCTATTTATTCATTTTAAGTTCATAGACATGCTTTGTTCATAAAGCTCTATTTAGTACCTCATTTATAATCTGTGTTTTTATTTCTGCTGCCTTACAGCCTCACACTATTGTTTGATTGTGACTGTTGCATTGAGCATAGGCCTGGCTAACACAGTTTAGGTATGCCAAATTGTAAAAAAAAAAAAAAAAAAAAGAGTGATTATTGGTCAGACCTTTGAGCAATGCTATGCTAGTTGTTGGCACATGACCCTATACATGTTCATAGCAACAAAAATAAAAAGCGTGGGGAGTGGGGGTGGTACAGTTATAATGATGGTGCGGTGGATATGACACATGTCTTTGGTGTGGGAGATCTGAGTTCAGTTCCCACGGTGATACATCGACCAATGTGTCCCTGAGCAAGGCACTTAACCCTTAACTTAACCTCTGATATACCTAACCCCTAGGTGCTCCAGAGGCATGGCACCTCTGACATATGTAGCAAGTGTTAGTCGCTTTGGATAAAAAGCGTCAGCTAAATGGCATGTAATGTACTGTAAATGATAATAGAGAGGCGTGGTTTACTTCATAGGCTGTGTACCTGTAATATTACATCATCTGGGTCACATGACAGAGATATAACCAAAACATGTCTCCTGCGATTCATTCACCGCTTTAATTTGTTAAAAAAAAAGAAGCAATAAACAAATGTTTTAAAATGTGATTGAAAACGACAATTATATTGTTATTGCAATCATTTCTGAGACAATTTATTGTAAATCAAAAACGGGGAATTGTCCCACGGTGACAGGGATGACAGTTTGTTCCCAGGCAATATCAGCGGTTGGTTGCTCATGTCAGGGTAAATGGCTGGAGTCTGGCTGGGGGGGGGTTAGGGTAGTGAGGCGTGGTCGGAAAGACAGGAACGAGGGGAGCAATCCCGTTTGTCTTACAGTTAAAAGCGGCTGCTGAGGGATCATGAACCGTAAAAAGCAGCTCCTTTTCTAATAGGTAAGTCTTATCAGCTGGGATAAATGCGCACCAGGCTGGAAAAGTGGAGGTTTTCTTTCAACATTGGGGGGGTGGGGTCATCCCCCAAGTTTCAGTGCAAAATACTTTGTTTCCTGCACTCTAAGAAATAGATCTGTAAAATAGCAGACACAACTTCTGGCAGCTCATTACACGGACTTTGCCCTGTAATTAAAAACCAGGAATGATGTGTGTAGCTACAATAAAATACATTTTCCGTTATAGGCCAATTTAAAATTCTCTCATACAAAGCTGCTCTGTTAGTTCACTTTTTAAAAACGTTGAAAAAAAAAAAAACGCATGAATGTCGGAAAAAAAAACGTCAAAAACATCGTGAAAAAAATTAAATGATAGATAAAATGATGTTGAAGCGAGAGGAAAAAAAAAAAGGGACAACGTGGATTACATCTCCCAAAACCAAACATATATTTGGAGGGGGACAAATCTACTTCTTGTAATTATTGAGGGGGAGGGGTGTCGGGGGTCATATCCTCTGCATCCTCCCTGAAATCTACGCCTATGTAACGGCAAAATGGCTCTTCAGGGGAAAAGACTGAGAAGCTGTACACGATGCAATCTTAAATATGCAAATGATCAACCTTAATAATGGAGATTTGTTTTAAAAGAAAAAGAAAATGCTGCTGGAGCAAATAAAAACTTTTTGGAAAGAGAACAATGCAATGAAAATGAACACACACTTGCCAGGCAAAGTCAATGTGGTGGAAAGGTTGCAGAGGCTTCCAATCTGCAAGTTATTATATATATATATATATATGGAGTTCCAATTTACATTCTCAGTGCAGTGGCTGCTGAAAATCACTGACTGGCTCTATTCATGAAAATACATAAGCAGAGAACTACACATTGTTCGTTAAAATGTTAGAACACGGCTGTGCGACATAGCTCATCTCATGTCTCAGCGTCATATTAATTATACATATTCATACGGCTTCATTAGGAAATGCCTCCCTGCTCTCCAGTCTTTTCTTGAGAGCACGTCGATGAAACATCAGTAACACTTTACATAAGAGTGACATGACACAGTCATGAACACATGACACAGTCATGAACACATGACACAGTCATGAACACATGACACAGTCATCACACATAAACCCTAACCAGAAATACATAAAACCAAATGACACTTACTAAAAGAAGCGTTATGGCATTTCAACGTTTACGACTTGTTTATAATCTTTATGACACGTTCATGACAGTGTCACGTCACTCTTATGTAGAATTAAGTGTAACCAAAAAAAAAAAATCTAATTGCAATTCTTCTGCCAGATATTGGGATTAAAATTCAATTTGCGATTTCAAATTTTCAATATTGCCTAACAGATAAAACATGGCATGGAGCATTGTAACATGAGAACATGGATATGAACAGGCAGCATAGAATAAGCCTGGACCATTGAACAGTCAAACACAGAACATATAGCACAAAATCTGAAGTTATAATTATAAAAAAAAAAATATTCCAATAAAAATATCAATACTTTCCTGTAAACTGAAATCTACAGCATCTATATAGTACACCTTCTACTGTGATGTTAAATAAAGTTATACAAAATAAATGGAACATACACTGTAAAAAGGTCTGTGATAAATTATTATTCCAGCATTTATCTTATGAAAAAACAGTAAATATAATAATAAAAAGAAGAATAACAAATGTTAAACCAAATGTTAACACCAAACTTTCAATTAATCGCCCATCTTCACGATGACGTAATCACATTCTTGTTTTCAACGATTCATTGGTCAGCCCTAATAAAAGATACATATTCTGTAGTTCATCTCCTGATAATATGCTGCACATGAATATCCATAAGGCCTGAAACTGAACCTGTTTATCAAGCTTTGCCATATAGTTGTCCAAAAACTACTAAAACACATCAGTGAGACTGACATGTTCCTTCATTACCATGAAAATATATATTAATATTATAATATATATTATATACAGTATGTCTTGGTCAGTGTGTCCCATTTTGCAGCAATAAAATGGAAGTGGTATGAAAAAACAGAGAAATTAATCTTTATAGATTAAACAGATGTTGACAACGTTTCCTTTTGGGGACGTCATTTGAAATTGGGAAAAATTAGAAGTTGGAAAAAAGGTTATAACGATACGATATTATTGCGATTTTAAACATATTGCAATATTCTGCGATATATCGCAATACGTTTAAAATAGCAATAATAACGTATCGTGGCATAAGTATCGTGATGGCATCATCGTGAAGCCTCTGGTGATTCCTGTCCCACCCCTAACGCGCACGCGCACACGCACACACACACACACACACACACACACACACACACACACACACACACACACACACACACAGTAGTGCAAAGTAATCCAGTGATTACTGGGATTACCAATGTTCAGCACTGTGGCCTCACAGCAACAAGGGACCGGGTCTGAACCCTGGTGGTCTTGGGTCTTTCTGTGTGGAGTTTTGCATGTTCCCCCCTGTGGTGTCTGCGTGGGTTTCCTCAGGGTGCTCCGGTGTCCCCCACCACTAAAAAACATGTTCCCCTCCTTCTCTACCGAGCTGATGTGGGGTGGTGTCTGACCCAGGTGGGTGCTACACATTTAGTGGTGGTGGTAGAGAGTAGTCCACCCCTATGATAAAGTGCTATATACAGTACATGTAATGAATTACTATTTTTAAAATGTAAAATGAATACATGCGAAAAAAAGCTAACAGTGTACCTCAGTGTAACAGTGTATTTTTTTTATTTAACCTTTATTGCCGTTGAGAACGGACGACCTGGCCTGGATCAGTGAGGACAGAAATACCTGCACCATGACACACATGCATGGTTGTTCTTCTCTGGGAGAGGAAAAAGGGTTACACTTGAAATTTTCTACATAACAGTGACATGACACTGTCATGAACGTGTCATAAAACATTATAAACAAGTCATAAACAATTATGACAACACGTTGTAAGTAAGTGTCACTCGGTTTTGTCATGACAAGTTATGGTTATTGTTCCGGTTAGGGTTCAAGTCTCTTGACTGTGTTCATGACAGTCATGTGTTCATGACAGTGTCATGTCACTCTTATGTAGAAAAACAAGTACAGTGTTACCATAAAAAGCTTATTTTGGAGTCAAACCCTTTGGAGGATTTTCAATATCCAAATCCCTGGGGCGCAATATTTGTCAAAGGCAACAAAGTATTGTGATGCTGCAGCGACGTCCCAGCCTACAAATCCTAAATTGCTACAACAATCTTCATTTTATTTTAATATTCCTCAATGAAAATGTGAATAACGACAACATATATCATTCCCTCCAATATCGTGAATCATATCGTAATTTCAATATCAGTCAAAATAATCGCAATGAGATATTTTCCTCCTATCGTGCTGCAATGTATGGCAGTATAATATATATTAAGGCTTTTTATGTCTATTGGTGGAAATTACAAAGTGCCACATAGTATCACATGTCATATGTCACAGCTGTAACCCCTCTAACACACTCGTTCTGTTCCAGCAGCGTGCTTTTCATTTGTTCCGAGAGGCTTCCAGGAGCGATGGAGCCGAAAAAGGACAATTGCACTGTGTGCTGGACCTCCCTTAACAGCTAGTGATGATCACAAGGCACCACCACATTAGAGGTAATAGCTGGGAGAACGTAAACAAGTCATAAAGGAGATTGTTGAGCGTCTGGGGCGGGCTTGGTAGTAGCAGGCAGGTACGGTAATAGAAGACATCAGTGGCATGCTGGTAATGAGAAAACACAAGGGGCATCATCATTATCCGAACACAGATCAATAGAGTAAATGACCCTTGTTACAAGAAGAAGTCTTCACTAACTACTGTATATGTTCAGCTATTAGGCTGCAGTTTTTCCTCCGGTTACATCTGAGATATAAAAGCCACCATTGCCTGATTAAAGATGGTTTTAGCTGAAAGAAAGCAACAAAAAGACTAGTTTTAACATGTCAGATTGGTGTAGCTGCCACCACACAGGCTACAATTGAAAGGCAGAGGAAACTGTGATAAGCTACATACAGACATTAGAGAGTAACTGTGCCGTGCAGCTGTCAGATAGGTTTTAATATCTTCACTAAAGGCCTGCAGCTGTAAGCACTGAATCATGGCGAAAGCGTAATGTATTTGATTAAAATACAAGATGACTGGTGCTCTTTCATTAAGGTGCACAGATTAGGAGAGTAAATGGAATGGACCGGGATAGAGGAGATGCGTCTACAGAGGGCAGCAGGGGACCGAAAGGAGGAGAGAAGGGAAAGAAAGAAAAAGACTAGCTGTGAAGAATTGAAGACAAGCAGGGCTTGCGCCTCACTGGACGCATCACTGAACTTATTGTCACACACACCAGAACAGCCGTTCTAGTAATGCTACGTGACGAGAGATTCAACACAGATCGGAGCCATTTGGACACCGATTTCAAGAGATTGTGCTGTCCTGGGCAGAAAAACAACAGTGTCAGTAGTTTGTAAGAAGAAGGCTGGTATTGGGCAAGTCTGAAAGCCCCGGTTCATTGACGATGTTTTGAATGTTCAGTGTTAATATTTGTGGAATTCTTTCTTTCTGCAATTTCTGTGCATAGCAAGTAGGATACGGTCAAAGCCAGGATAGGCTTGAAACAAACCGGTTCGTACAAAGTCACACCCGACCAAATCCAAAGGCTTTACAATCGTACGAATGGAGCTAACAGCCAACACTCTGGCACAGTCTCTCCTCAGAGGCATTCATGGTGTTCGACACATTAAAAGGGACAGAAGGGACAAAAAGAGAGCTTGGGAGAGAAAACTTCAAATCCTGCCAATCGTTGGGTGAAGCAGGCATGCTTGTGGGACGGTCAGTTTCGTAGAGTTTTGTTTTGTAAAAACCGTCAATGCCAAGATTGGAAAGCTGACAAGCGTTTGGACTTTAAAGAGTCCCTATCAAATTCTTTTTTGGTGTCATATTTGTACTCATGGGGCCAACTGGAATAGGTTTACATGCTTTTATGTTCAAAAAACCTATTATGTTTCTCATACTGCCTACTGCTGCAGCTCCTCTGCCTGAAACACTCTGGGCCCTATTTTATGGTTAGGGTGTGTCCAAATCCACTTTTACTGGTTTGACGGCGAAAAAATGGGTCCGTGGTCCATGGTTCTAAAGGGTTGTACTTAGTGTCTTTAGTAATCATAGGTGTGTTTTGGGCATAACATGCAATCAACCAATCAGAGGTCCTCCCCCATTCCCTTTAACAGCCAGGCACGTCTGGACCTTGGCGCATCGCTATTATGATGGAGGATTTACACCGGAATATTTGCATTTGTACTCTTTTGCATGTTAAAATAACAATGAAATGCTGCGTTATTGACTTCAGACCAGGTTTTGTTGATCAATGGTGCGATCAGTTTCTGCTGCCACAAAATAGCAAAACGCCCAGAATGCACCTGAACACACCTCCCTGTAAGACCAGCACGTGGGCGCTGGACGGGACATTAACAACTGCTGTCTGTTTTGAAATAACAAAGACACTTGCGCCGCGCCGGGTGCAGGATGGGCCAAGGTGTCCAAGCAGCCCCCCCTCTCTCATCTGAGAAACTGGAAACAGTCAAAATAGGCTGTTGAACTCAATGGGTGGAGTAAGTGGAAATGAATTAGAATGTAAAACACCAGGAATCCAATCAGGCCCCAGTACCTCAGGGACCTCATTTCATAAAAATGTACTTGGATTTCTTTTCTACTTGATGAAAAGACCAAATGCACAGTGATGCACATCATGTACAAATGGGCAGACTTCTGTACAATGCACAAAATAATTGGCAATTTACAGAAGCAAATCCCAATTAAACACGTAAATTCCAAATATAAATGACAGAAATTGTAACATACAGTAAAAGTGAGTTGAGTGAGTACACATTTACACCTTCGACATAATCCAGATGATACATTTTCCGTAATTCTGTGAAATGTTGGTGGATCCTGCCGCCGGGGCTTCGGGCTCCTTTATGGTGACGAGTCTCCTTGAGGACGGGGGACTATCCTTCCCCCTTCAATCACATTAGAAGAAAGTGGTCAGGGGAACATGTGTGGTTTAACAAAGTGATTATGTTACATTTTTTAATCTGAGTACCTCTCTGAGCCTTCCAAGCTGCGAGCAGATTCTTTTTATTCTCAGGCCGGAAGCATGTGTTTGTCTTTGTGTCCACGATTATCTGGAGACGTCTCACGTGCCAGAACAGTGGATTTCAAACGAGCTGTTGGAGCGTCTCCCGGACGTGGCCATCATAATGATGCCATTTAAAGATAACTTTTCATGTCACCAACACAAACAAAATAGAAAGCACTCAAAAGAGGCTTCAGATTCAGCATACGAGTCTGTACCAGCCTGAAACACTCTTCTGGGCCAGGGGAGTTAAAGTCCATTCTAAAAGACTGATAACAAGGAAGGGTTTCTGCAGCCCTTCATTCTCCTCTCTTTTCTTTGGTCCTATGTGTTTCAACTTTCCCTCAGTCCGACGCCTAGGTTTCTTTTGAGGCACTTACTTTGAACCCTGGAGCAGTTTCTTCCTTTGTGGGCTTTGTTTGGACTTGTGAGAACAGAGCAATCACAGTCGGCTGCCGACCAAATCAATTGGATCGAGCTCTTGTTGACAAGGAGGTTTCTTGGTACATTTCCAAACCAAGCCTGGAGCTCCGTTTGGGCTGACAACGTGCTCTGAATACCACCATGGTTGGTGTGGCACAATTTGGAAAATAAAAATAAAAATGATGTGCTTAAACGTGCAAAACCCTCATACTCATGAAGAAGACACAGTAGGCCTGGGGGGATGTGAAGGTCGAGAGGTGGATGACTTTGCACATTTACTTTAAACTATGACAGCTGAGGTTCAACTGATGCATTTTATTTATATCCTGACAATAGTCAAACAGTATAAACACTTTAGGCTCTTTTGATTACTTTTCAAAAGCAAGATGTAAGGATTTAAATCACTGTCATGTCTGTGCATTGAATATAGCGCTGGAATAAGGAGGAGCCTAGCTTAGCATAAAGATTGGAGTGAATCCGAGCTAGTTTGTCTCTGTTGAGAGTTCAGATGTATGCCTATCTACACAGCAAATCTACATTAACTAAATAAATAGTCCCTATGTATGGATCTCACTTCGTTGTTCTGTCCCTCCTTAGTGAAATCCATCCCAAAGCACTTTATTCCTGCCCTGAGGAGCTAGGATGGAGGATGGATCTCTGAGGAGCTATGATCGAGGATCAACCAGAGCAGCCTTCCTGGAAGCTGTGCAGCTGAAAGCCGTTGCTAACTCCGCCTACACAGCTGACAAATTCACATGACACTTCAGAAAAAAGGACGTCTTGCCCCTCTAAATACACATTTCCTTGTTCCCTCTCTCCTCGCATGGTTTCCTTGCGTCTCTCCATGCTTTCTTGGTGGGACGGACTTAAATGCGAGGAAGGGAGGCAAATGGATTTATAATTTACAAACCTGGGATTCACCACATGAGTAATGCTGACAGTGTGTTCTGTGGATTATCCAGTCATGAGAACAGGTTTGAGACACTGATGCTGTGAAATTGTTGAAATGCAACTTTTCGTGGTATGCAATATGCAAAGATACTTTATACTTGAATATTCAGCTCTCAGCAGATGAGTTCGCTGTCTCACCATGGTTATTGCTCCTCTACTCACTGCTTGATTCCTCACCCTTCTTCTTACCAATTACTCGCTGATGAGTGGCCACTGTCTTTCCAACAAGCCCTCTGCTGGGTCCAAATCTCCTCCTGAGCTTATCACTCTCTTTGTCATTCCTGCCACAGCACTAGTTTTCACTACAGAGTCGGCCAGCCAGATTATAACCGTCGGTGGAAATCAAATAACAGCTGATAAGGCAGAGAGGGGAAGACGTAAAAAGCTGGGCATAATGTCATTGCTTTGCTATCTGAGAAGTTGATTGCAATCAAAATACTGGACAAAAGTTTGGGAATTCAATAACAAGAGAGTTCAGCTGTTTCCCGAGTTTAAAAGTTCTCTCAGCTCTGGCAAGGTCACACATACATATAAGGTGTAAGTATCGAGAGGGTGAATAAAAATAATAGACTTTTCTTCGCTCCCGCTTTCCTGACATTGTAGTGCTTACCTCAGGGCAAAGACAGGCAAAGGCAGCCAATGGCTTTGATGGAAGACAGGTACGAAGATAAATGTTTGATGCTATTGACGGGTTGTTGTGCTCGGAATGAGAGTTATGGAACTAGTGCACCCTAACAGAATAAAAGGTAGTTTCTTATAAGCAAACTGACGTATTGGAGGAGTTGATCTCCGCTCTAAAAGATGATATTGATAGGATACTTTGATCCAGAAATAATTTGGAAACCTGCTGAGTGGGCTAATAAAATATAGGCTTTTTTTTGGCCTTTTATGGACAGGATAGCTAGTTGAGAGAGAGGGAAGATCTACAGGAAATTGTCACATGTCAGACTTGAACCCTGGACCTCTGCGTTGACACATAAGCGTCTATGTAAATGTGCACCTGCTCTACCAATGGAGCCAACCCGGCCACTGTAAAAAAAATTAAATAATAAAAATGAAAAAAAAAAGACACTTTTGAATGTAATTACTAGAGCTGTGAACATCAGGAACGAGTTTCAACAAATAACACAGAGCACTTTTTAGAATAATATGGAAAAGTATTCCCCCTTCCAAGTGATCAATGGTACCAATAGACCACTACGTCACTAATAGAGCTCTTTGACGCAGGTTACAGAGCTCTGTCGTATCAGCGGCAGTTGGTAGACGTGTTTACTGGGGTAGTTCCATTTTGCCGAGAAAAAGTGAGTGCGGTGAGGACAGTGAAGTTTAGGCGCCAAAATGGCTCGTTAAGTTTAGGAAAAAGATGGTGGTTGTGATTAAAACAAGCGTTTTCTAGGTGAAAGTTTCATTTTTGCCACAAACTGTACTCTCTGGCTCAAAAGCACTAGACACCACGTTGTGATACTTCATTCTGAGATTATTTTCCATTGAATACTGAAGTTCATAAATCAGTGTTTTGGCACGGCTGGCTGAGTGGCTCTATATCCTTGGTACTGTAAGGGGGATTATTCACCCCCTCTTTTTTCACAAATCGATCCTGAGATAAACAGAATAATCATATAAAAAAAAAAAAAAACCTTCACGTGTAACAAATATGGAAACAAAGTCCAGACTATGGGACCCCCAATAGCAGCTGAAACCATCTGGCTGTCATTTCTCTACTTTGGTTCACTTCCAACAGACTCTAGGATGCTCTTTCTCTCCTCCGAGCAAGTCTTTTCTGGAATACATCAGAAGAGGAGAGGAGGAATATGAGGCCTTCTGCATCAGAGCTTTCTGGCTGAGTGACAGCGCGCAGGTGTAAAGTGGCATCCGTCGGGCCCCTGATTAAGACCGAGGCCATGCCGGCGAGATGACAGCGTGGCAGAGGACCGGTAGGAAGTGGCGTTCTGGAACCTGTCCCAAAATGCCATCTGTTTTCTCATGAGCCACATCACACAGGGTAGACGGAGCGAGAGTGGCGGCGAGGCTCACACATGATGGAAACAGCAACGCACACGCAAGTTTCAGCACCAAAGCCCTCCCCTTAAAGCTGCAGTAACCAAGACTCAAATCAAATCAGCTGTTAGCCAAATCATAACATTTTTATCATGCTGTGTAGAACTGTCGCATATCTGCAAACTAGTCTCTCCTAATCGAAATGTAGCAGTGTAAATCCTTTCAGGAAGCCCTCACTCTTAATCGATGCTCTACCTAACTCCAATCAGCTGTTGGAGGCGTTCACCTTCCTGCTAAACCAATCAGAATCGTACACAAATTCCAAGGGCCAATCACAGCATCACAACCCTGCTTGAAATGGGTTTCTCCCTTTGCTATTAGCCGTCGTTGGAGGCAAAGAGTGCAACCCTCCACCCCCCCTTCCACCTCCAGTCTTCTACTCCAGCTGAACTCCTTTGTCGCCACCACCAGTGTCTAGATTCCATCGGGGGGGTTATGATGGTATACGATGGAGTCGAATCTCCAAAGACTTGCTGCTGTACAATAAACCTTTTTGCATATCTGCAAACATGTCTCTCCCGATTATTGAATTAATGAATTATATTAACATGAGGAAAAGTGTTGTGTGGAAAGATTTGCTCGTCGTGACAAACCCACAGAGAATTATCAGAAATACGCTGCATTTTGGCATCTTTCTGCTCGTTGGTTTGGTTTAACGTCAACCTGCTTTCCAGCAGCATCGGGCAGCTGTTCCAGTGCCACAGCCCGAATAAACAGTTTAAAAAGCAGCACAACTCATTTCATATTCATGTATTTCATATGTCACATACCTGAAGAAGGTTTGGGAGGAACTACACATAACCCTCTCACGTGACGAGAAAATGTAGGCGGGCAGTAGAGTCTATCTATCTATCTATCTATCTATCTATCTATCTATCTATCTATCTATCTATCTATCTATCTATCTATCTATCTATCTATCTATCTATCTATCTAATGATGGACCCATTCTGTTTTATAAGTACTCTGTACCTAGGTACAGTGTATTTTACTAATATTATTTCTGTATTTGTATTTCAGAAAATACATGGAGTGCCTGTAATTGGCTGCTTATTTTTTTATAGAAGTGCTACTTCTACTTAAATAATGCATCTGAATAGGGCTGATAGAGTCCTGTCCTCCTTTTATATTTCAAAAGTTTGCTAAAGTTGCTTCCCAACTTAGTTCAGAGATTCATGCTGATGAAATATAAAATTCCAACACATTCCCATACAAAGTCATCAAATTATTTCATATGGAAACTCAATTTAGTGTTTCACCACAAATGCGCTGGCTTTCAATGCAGGATCCAGTTTTGGTTTTAAGCCAGCGTGAACACCGAGCCAAAAGGAACGGGTAAACGCTGGGATGTGTGTGTGTCGTTCACACAGGGGTCTTGAACCCTCAAACATACCCCACTGCTCACTGGGTAGTGGAGGAAAGGAGGTCAGGATTAAATTAAATTAGTGTCAGAATACTTGTCGACTCGCAGCTCGCTGCTGGAGCTCTGGAAGCTGCTCTGATTGTGCTGCCATCCTCATTAGCATTCAGACAGCGCGGGACTGCAAAGCTACCGTCGGCCTACTTATCATTGTGGGCTGGTTAAAAAGCAGAGCCATATGTATGCGTCAGCCTGCATGAAGTACTGTATCTCATCTAGCTGTGAAGATCTGGATTCATACCACAGCTCCAGCTGCTCCTACATCACACTACTGCGGGACAACAGCGAGGCCAAGTGGAAAGTCCTGTTTGTGTTTAGCTCGAAGTGGTTTGGAAAGCACTTAAACAGAACACAGCCTAAGTAACTATTGTCATAATTGAACTTGGGAGGCTTTGAGTTAAAAATCACTTAACAAACACATTTGAAGATGAGGGACATTAAACCCAACCAGTGCTCTCTGGGATTTAACTTGATACACAAAGTACCTCAGCAGGGGAGCAAATTACACAACAAAGAAACTACATTATCATTTTGCTCTGCTGCAATTTGGTGAGAAAATAGAGCGCTAAAGTGGGAACGGAGGGACGAGTGTGGAGGAAAAAAGCGAGGGTGGGGATGGAAAGTGAATCGAAGAGATGGAGAGAGAAATGTGACCTCATAATGTGTCTTAAAATAGGGTAGGTCGCCCACACACACTTTGCTCCTGGGTACTTGGCTCTGATTTATTTATTTTGTTTGTGGTAAGAAACGATCCACTGGGCATTGTATAAGGGGAGGGCCCAACGTCTGGCCCCCCAGGCTCTCTTTCTGCGGCGAAGGCAGCAGTAACTCTAAATTTAAACTTCATATTATTATCACTCTGCTTTTTTTTTTTTTTTTTTTTTTATGAGAGGGTGAGCTGAGATTTTATTGGCCGGGGTGCGTTTCAAAGCTCAGAATCACAGGCCCCCTTTTCACCTAGTCCACAGTTCACAGCCGTCCTGAGTGATCGGATCACAAGTGGACAGCTGCTATAGAATAAACTTTATTGTTATTGCAGAAGCTTGTGTACAACAAAATTGCTGTGCCGTACCTGAATATAAAAGTAATAAATACACAATACTGTCTAACGTCATTGCAGTCATTAACTATATACACAAACATTGTCAAATGCATGGAAACAGTATTGGAGCTCTGATATATATGTATATATACAGTATATATATATATATATATATATATATATATATATATATATATATATATATAGTCTAAGGATGCATATATAGTTCTCCTGGTGTTCTGATACTGTTAAGATAAACCTCTTTAAAGCATATTGTACTGCTTCCTACATTCTCTGCTTTACTGAGGAATTTGATGTATAAATGTGTTGGTCGCCTGAATTCTTCTGGTAACTCTGTCATTTCACATCTGATTGGCCCGAGGTTCAGTGCTTTGCGATGCCAGTCCCCCTTATGGGATCACTGGTATAGCTGTCTTATTTAATTGGTGTCTGTCTTGTGTATCGGTATCTTTTTTGTTGTTGTTGTTTTTGTTTTTTATGGACCGTGAGTCTAATAATAAAAGGCTATCTATCTATCTATCTATCTATCTATCTATCTATCTATCTATCTATCTATCTATCTATCTATCTATCTATCTATCTATCTATCTATCTATCTATCTATCTATCTATCTATAGTCTAAGGATGCAAAGTCTAAGGATGCATTTAGATCCGATCACTCAGACCACATCAGACCACGTCCTAGGTCACATTAAGCAGTCCCTCCAGGATTTCACGCCAATTCAACCAATCACCATGATTTTGGTGCGACTAGCAATTTTGACCAATCACCGCAGCTTTTTTGCAAATTTGACCAATAAGCGGAGTTCCCAGATGGGCGTGACAACAGGTTTGACATCAACATGTCAGACCGTCCTGCCAACCTGTACACATTTTAACATCAAGGTACGCTACAACGATTTTTCACTATAGTGTCACTGAAAGTTGCTGCTGTTTCAATCCTGTTGGCTCTCTGGAGCGGGCGGGGCTGCTCAGCTCCCCCCGCAACTGACGCACACACACACACACACACACACACACACACACACAATCACACACGGAGGATGCAGGAAAAACCGCAAATTAGATGTACAGGATGACCTAAATTGAGGACAGCTACATTATTGAAGGTGCAATGATAAGTTAAAGTCCAATAAGTCCTTTATCAAACCTTATGAATGTGTCCCAGGCCAGGATAGGAAACTAACTGACAATGTAAAGGTCAACAAGTCACTGACAGACATGCTCAAAATTGATTCATTCAATAAATTATAATTTTTTGTCTTAAAGCCACCAGCCATTTTCATATTATACCAACATTTGCAGCATCCTGAGCCTTTTTGGTAAGGTTCCTAGAAAACCTCAGCTTAGAGTAAATTAATTAATAGTAATCATTATTATTCTCCCCAAAACAAGTTTCTTCTATACAAATATATTTGTTTTATAAAACGTCCCCGAATTCACCAAAATGTAGGATATAACTACAGACATTCCTGCAACTTCTCCTTTTGTTATTTAGTAGTCTAGTAGTAGTACTAGTAAGCTTTTATTATGAAGCAGCAAAATCAGGACATTTTGAGAAACTAAATAACAAAAAATAGTCTTCAGCGCTGCGAAGGAGGGTCTGGCTAGTCCACACCACATGGATGCAACTGGAGAAAAACCTGCTCTGGTTTATTGGCATTCTGTTAAACCAATCACAATCGTCTTGGGCGGAGCCAACGGCCGGACAGAGCCACGGTGCCTCTGCTGAATAGCCTGGGGAAGGAACTTGTTTTGGTGGCACATGTGTACATTTAGAACGGCAACACACACACACACACACACACACACACACACACACACACACACACACACACACACACAATTGTTTATTTGCATATAAAGTACAGCGGGAAAGTGGTCACTCAGAATGCATTTGGAGACTCATACTGCCGGCTGTGAACTGTCCACCTGTAATCGGATCACTCAGGCCGGATTTTAATACCAGGTGGAAATGGGGCCACAGATTCTGATTTGTGTAAAGCCCCTGGACAGGAGAGGCCCGTGGGACTGCATTGCGATAGAATAAAGCCAGTGGACAATAAATCCCAGTGTGATTTGTTTTAGATTCACGGTCAGTGTGTTCACATCTCGGGGCTACAACAGAAAGAGACAAGCAGGCTGGCGAGGTTAGGATTATCGACAAGAAGAAACAAGAGAAAAAGCAGGCAGACAGCCTGTGAAATGAGAGTGTGCTAAGCGGAGGAGAGATGAAAGATGCGGTTCAAGGAATCTGCTCAAGTCGCTGAATGCACAACTCAAAGCACAGCGGAATCAAAGACTTAGAGCTGATCCAGTGAAACAAAGGGAGGAAGAAAGGGAGGAAGGCGGGAAAGCAGAGGCCTTCTGTCGTTTTAAAGCTTTTGCACTTTATCTGTTGCCGATTGAAGTCGGGACACTGAAGTTGCAGAGTCCTCCACTCATTAACACTAGAAACAAGTAACAAGCCGTTCTTACTTCCAACTCGTAAAATACAGACACTTGGTCAAAGATCTGAAATTAGGGCTGGGCGATATGGAGAAAATCAAATATGATATTTTTGGACAAATACCTGAATATCGATACCATAACTATATCGTAGTGTTGACTATTGGTGCTTTCACAAAATATTCAAATAATAATAACAGCTACAACAGTCTGGTAAATTCAGAAAATGACATCACGTTACTGTAATGCAGCCTTTAAACCCTAGAAAAGGCAACATTCAAAAATCAAAGACAATATCTAGTTTCATATCACGATATCGATATAATATCAATGTATTGCCCAGCTATACTTCAAATACGCATAAGTAGGTTGGTTGGGGTTGGTGGATGGGGACCGATGTTCATGTCCCATTCTGGTCTTGTGTGTTACTGAAATGTTCATTTTGTTACCCCCCCCACCATCTTTCCTAATCCCGCATGTCAGTTAAACGTTCGTCCTGACCCAGAGCGTCAAAAAGTGTCAAGAGTCCTGACCAAGGGCCTCGAAATATGACTCTAAAGGAGACTTTTTGCTTCAATAACAAAGGCACGTGACCAAGCGTCGCTTTGACGCGGTGGCGGTGAGATCGTGTTGCAGGATCAGACTACAAAACATGTATCCGTGTCCCAAGATGGTCACTACATCACATCAGGTGTCATTGATCAATATCTGCTGTGACTTGGCCGAGAGAAGCATCAGACAACACGTTGAGCCCCGATAGCTTATGACCTTTCACGACCTCCATGAGGTCGTGAAAGGAACACTTTTATATGACGTCACTTTCTAAGTTATTCTAATTCAAAAGACGAAGCAGATTTATTATTTAGGGACTGGGAAGCTGGAAACAAATTAGGGGCGGGGACGGTAATCACACAGGACCAAGGAAGGAAGGAAGGAAGACAAACGCGGATATCAAAATAAAACAGGAAGTCCATGAAAACAGAAACTTGACATAAGGACAAAACCATGACAGTGTCTTGGTTTTTACACACATTTAAGATTGATTTATTTGATTAGGATTAGGTAAATGTGCCAGTGTTAGCCAGTCGGCTAATTTTCAACTTTCAGTCCTAGTTACAAAGCATTTACACATTTGTTTGCCACATCGCACATCACATCATATTTAATGTATATTGGTGATTTGTATGTTCTGCTGCCCACACATGCAGTACATACAGTGCATAATCATACCAAGGATTGGGCATCAAGAACTTGATTTAAGAAATTGAGAAATTGATTTAGAATCCGATCATCGGCTCCAAATTGAACTAATTTAATTTAAAGTAACTAAGTTTTGGTTTCCGTAGTGGGCGTCGTACTCCCAGGCGCTTGTTGTGTTGCAGCCATGGAGCCCAGTAAGCAGCGTGTGACCCGTTTCAAGTCCAATAGAATAGAGAAGAACAGGAATCAAAAGGAAGAAATGGCATAAGAATTGTTAAAATCCAAACAATGCCCAACCCTGGGGAGGTTTATTCACAGTAAAAGTTCTCTGAAGAACCACACAATGAGAAAGAGATTCGTTGCTGACGATGTGGACCTCCTCTACCACGCCATTATTCTAGCGCTACCTCAGATTACTGATTCCTCCTCTTGTTGACAGGCATCCCCAGCTACCTGGGATTTTGTGCTGTAGCCAAGAACAATGTGAGTAATACAGTGCCAAAAAAAAGGAAGATAGGAATAACAACCCAAATTAATTCCTGGATTTCCACATAGACAGAAGGCTTATATTTCTAGTTACATCATGAAAACCCCTGCAGTCGCACCAGGATATAACAACAACCTGGATTTGTGGAGCTGTGTAGGTGTACCTAAAAACAGCTGCACAGACTGGCGGTGCAGTAATCTGGTGCAGCCCTGATTGAAATAGGTCAGAGGCTTACTAATACAGTCCAAAAACAAAACCAAATGTCTGACTGCTTTAATAACATGCAGCAACAAAAATCAGTCAAAGAAACCTTCAGATTAGCGAAAGTGAAATACATAGCGATACAGATAGGTCTATTTCTTTGTGGTAAAAGATCAGAGAAACACTGCTGTGAGGGGGCATGTTAGATGTACGAAAAGCTCGAGTTCAACCTGCGCTTTGTTATCCCCCTTGAGAAAAATGCAGGATTCTCACAGATATATAAAGACATATAACATAGCATGCTTTCATACACATGGATCGCACACACAACACACACACACAAATGAATGTGTACTGGGTTCCTTCTAGTAACAATCCCACAGACTATCACCACACCCGAGATATCTGAAATCCCTTTATCATTCATTTATTACTTTTTCAAAATAAAACCAAAAAAAAAAGCTAAAAAAATCACTTATTTTTTTTCCAATAGTCCTTTCCAAAAAAAAACCAAAACAATGAGTTTTTTCCAATTTCAGATTTTTTGCTCAAATAAAAAATGGAAAAAGCGGTTAACAAGCGTTTGATCTAATTTTGATATTTTTAACTGAAAAAGTGATCTCTGCTAGGATGCTGATTTCAGAGTAAAAGCTCTGATAAATCCATTGTACACCACCAGATTAACATTAAAGACTAGCTGGTGACCAAAGCGGAGCATTTACAGCTGCAGCTGGAAGAAGAAGACAGATACTTGTCGCAGGAGTTGGTGGAGCCCAAAACAAAGCTAAAAGGAGTGAATATTGGCCTTAACCAGGGATAAAGACATTTATGATGACTCTGAATAAATGATGATGTTGCTCCACATCTGCTGGATGGAAAATGCAATTTTTTGCTAATATGTTACTGGTCCTACATATCTTTAAGTGAGTAGGTGTGGCGTTGGTTGATCTGATTTAACCCAGCTATAAGTACATAGGGTCGGACAGAGGAATATGTAAAATAAATATCTTACACCTCTCATTCCCCCTGCTCTGGTGTGACGGAGCCCCTAACCCGGAGACATTAGGAAACTCTTCTGACCCGTGTTGGTTATGAACCTGCGGGGTTGTGTTGCAGTCTTGATGGCCGCAAATGGAGACCTTTGGCAACGCCGACACTGACGTTTCTCCTCCCGATTGGTTCTTGTATGTCGTAACATACGTATCTTGTATGTAACACAACTTTTTGTTAATAATAAACCTGGACTACAGCACGGAGACTGTTGTTGAGAAGTCACAGAGGGACTCTTGAAAGTCGACCCAGAGTGGAAGTCGTCTTGACGAGGGAGACGCCAAAAGACCACAAGGCGGCTGGGTGAGTCAGTTTAACACAGCACAAACCCCTCTTAGGGGAGGAAAGACTACACTCATCCAGGCCAGTTTATATCTTTTCTTTTTTCTTCTTCTTTGAAAAATAATACAAATAAAAACACAATACGTATTTTGATGTTGTAGCCACGGAACAATAGCAATGTACTACTAGACTATAGGGTTTGCTCTTGTGGATTCCTGATACTGGGAGACAGTTGCTAGGTGACTGAGACATTAACATGCCAGTCATATTGACACACTGGGTCAATATCTCTTAACGGACGTGCTAATGCCAGATCGATACCCAGTGGTATCCCTAGCTTCCTTGGGTGGCGGCGTGAATCGATCGCGGCAATCAAGCTGAGTTGACTCGCAGGGCTAATGTCAGTCAATGGGGATGGCAGCTGCATCGAGGTAATCACTTCTAAATGATCTGCATTGTGGAAGTGTTGGCCGCCATTAGGCATGTCTGGTCAGTGGCTGATGGATGTTTCCGCATTGAGGAGCAGCTCTGATGTAGAGTAGCCCCGCCTAGCTGCACGGAAATGATAGCAGCGAGGAAGAACTGGGTTGTCCAAACAGATAAGAGATAACTCGGACACATCTGACAGCACATTCATTGTGCTTCACCCGCCGCTGTGTGTGCCGGACATATTTAGATAGCAGTCATCATCATTATGCAGGACATTGCTGTCAACTCTGAGACTGAAGAATTGATGTGCTTCAATATTCATTCACAGTGGAAAGAAGTAGGCTTAAGAGGGTATTGAGCAATCTCCATCTATCCTCTCAATCCATTAAGGTGAAACTCCCTCCACTCTGATGGGTAGACTCCCTTTTAGCACACCTCTTCCACTTTCTTTTTCAGCCATTTGTTCCTAAACAACTTATTGGAAAGTAAAACATCAATGTCTTGTCTTGAGGGAGAGCAGCGAGCGAGCGCCAGAGCGAGCTTTGGAACTTTAAAACCTTCCTTTGAATAACACTGCCCCCACCCCCATCCACACACACACACACACACAAATGCACATGCATTTACCGTCATACCCCTGGGATCCTCCGGCTTACTAGGATGCAAAACCTGCTGAGAGATGCTCACCACGGCGGGATAAAGTGAAATCCTTACCACACACTCAGCCTGAACACACACGCGAGGGCACACATCCTCCATTTCGATCAGCTATGTCTCTTGTGAGAAAGAAAGACGGGCGGATAAGAAGAGAGAAAGAAAAAGACGGATTTTGTTACACCCCTTGTTAGCCTAGCTTAGCAAAAGACCGAAAATATTTTTCAAAAGCTACCTTGGCTATATACAAAGTAAAAAAAAAAAAAAATAACTAGTTTAAAACTTGACTGAAAATGAAACCAATTTTGTATTTTTTCATTTTACTTGCTCAGCAAACCTAATTTTACATAGGCCTACAGAGTCAATAACTTGTCAATAATCTTTGAACGGAAATGATGTAAGCGTAATTTCCAAAGTCAACTACTCATCTCAAACTGTCACTGTAAGCCACACTGCTTTCAAAATAAAATAAGGAAAGAAAAGAACGAAAAAAAAGAAAGGGGGGGACATTGAAAGCAAGTCACACACACACTGAAGCCTCAGGGAAATACAGTTCTGTTCCTGCAGAGTTTGATCAATACTCTCTCTCTCTCTCTCTCACACACACACACACACACGCACCATTAGCAGCAGGGCCTTTTGCCACCTCTCCACAAGTGCCATCAAATCTTAAAATATGTACACACATTTGCACTCAGAGGAATCAGGCAGCATTGCAGTCTACGAGGTCATCTGGATGCTCATCCATGCATGTTTTCCCTTCCTTCTTTACAGCAGTGTTTACATCTGTGTGTGCTCTACATACAGCATGTATATGGCTATATGTTTTCACACCTGTCTCAGCCACATTATCACCTCTGTCTCTGCGGTTGTGTGGCGCTGCACAGCAGCATGCATTACAGCAGCTCTACTTTTATGTACTGTATGTGTGTGTGTACGTGTGAGAGAGACTGCACTTATCCCTGCATCAGTTGGCCTCAGTGTCAAGCACCAGCCAGCTGTCACTGTCAGCTCCGCACACACACATCGTAGAGACATAAGCTGACCCTCTCACTCACCAGATGTGTGCTACACTGCTCTCCCGGGCAGCCCAGATCACATGCGTGGTTCGAGCTGTGGCATTCAGGGACTACAAACCAAAAGAGTTCTATTTTTGATTAAACAGAGGAAGAGTGAGGTCCATACAGTATTTGTCCCAGAAGCCAAATGTCAGGGTTCAGGCATCAGCGGTCCTGACCGGATCTGATCTGTGAGAGAAAAATTTCACGCATCCGCACCCCCTGAAAAGAATGAAAAATGATATAGTAGACTAAAACCACTCCTGTCTCCTAGGTAACATGACTCTGCCCTTTGGGCCTCTAACTGTCTTTTCTCTCCAAACCACGCCAGGCAGAACTAAGAGAGTATAGAATTCCACCTGTATTGTCACCAATATCAATAGCAATATTTGCCTGAAAGATTGATATTTTGTTTTGTTTATGCTAGATTGCAAAGTTCAATCCTGTTGAGTTAGGAGACAATTAAGTGGAGATTGCGGATGCATTAATGATGAAAGTGTAGATGATTTTAGTCTATATCCTCTGCGTTCCACTTCCGGGATTGTTCCGGTGCTGCAGGAAATTCCTTTTCTTTTCCATTTCCTTCCTCTTCCTCTGTGTTGGCATTCTGACCTCTGGTGGATTTCTGAGGACTATGGTTGCCTGACCAAAGCTGGAGAAAGAGTTATCAGCTGATGGGACCTTACCGAGCTACTGAGCATGTGCAACTCCCAACAAAGATAGGATAGAAGTAAGATGTCTCACTCTGGAGCTAAAAATGAGACCTAAACAAACACAGGGTGAAAACAGGATCTGCAGCAATGTGCAGTAAAACTAAAATATGGTGTTTTTTGAAAATGAAACCATGGAAACCTATTCTGGTACAACCTCAAAATACAATTATGAACCGGAAATTAGCAGAATATGGGCGCTTTAACAGTTTGATGCCAGATCTGTGGCATCTTTAAATATTAATTTAATAAAAACCATGCAGCTGATTGGTGATTTTAGGAAAAAAAGAGGCAAAGACAACCCCCTCCCCCCGTCTGCATCAGTGAAGCTGAGGAGCAAGTGAACAGTTTTAGGGTCCTGGGAATGACACAAACAACCTGATCTCACATCTCCATTCAGAAATTACGTTTTTTTCTCAAGGTGATAAAAAAGTTAGGAGGTACCAATCACCTAATATGTCCTAATACCTAATATATTACTGGGACTTTTTACTTTCTGGGCCTGTATCTGTCAAGCATCACAGAATCACTCCTAAACACCTCACAGAAAGTGATCCTCAAAACTAAAAACACTAGATGTCAGAGTCCTGGAATCCAGCTCTTTTATTTCCATGACTGACTGAGCTGAGTGGTGCAAAGTGGATAAAGCCGCACATTATCCGAGGCGCTGTAAGAGCAATAAACGTTAGATTCATAAAATCTAACAATCTCCGTTGTGACAGATCCAAATGCTCACCGTTTCAAAGGTACATTCTCCGTGTCGCTGTGAGGGTTTGGGCACATTGGTTGGAAAAGACTTTGTAATTGTTGATGTATATTTAAAAATAAAGCTTCATAAGTCATTAATGAACACCTTTCCTTTACTCAGAATGTGAGATTATGTCAGCTTTAACACCATCTCCCGGTAACTCCTAACAGGTTAGTACAACTTTGGAGCTCTCCTAAATATCAGCTGAGATAAGAGTATTTTCCAAAATAAAGAAAGTTGATAAAATTGCCTCTACTTTTTAGGCAGTTAGGAAGGATTTCCTTCTCTGAGACGAATAATAAATATGGGCGCCGGGCCCTAAATTTCAATGAAAAATCAAAAGGTGCAAAGCATTTGACAAAGCATTATATGGATCAACTGTGAATCCCAAATAGCAATCCATTATTTCAATCATTACGCTGGCTAGATGCACACACGTTTGTAGATGAAGATAGAAGACCTCCGGTAGGGATGAAGGTGGTCCCAAAGCAACAGGAGATTGTTTCCTTTGCTTGCATCAATACTGTATACAACTAGATTTTTTTTGTCAATGTGCCAGCTTCATTTTGTCTAACATCATGTCAATAGCTGATTGGATGATGGGCCAGGGAGCGAGAACAATCTGTTCCTGATTGATCTGAAGGAACGATTTGATTTTCACGGCGCAGTAAAGAAGACATTCAGTTATGAATTTTGGATCATATTTAAATCAATCAATGCATTGTTTGTAGCTGATTGTAATATCACAGTGTTCTCAGTGTGATCTCATGTACCGATCACAAATATTAGGTGTTCCACATGTGGTACTTGACCTCAGGTTTTCTGTTTGTCAGATCGTATGAACAACTTTTTGTACATATATGAACCATGTGAGTGCAATATAATATAATCTCAACTCTGTACAGGAATTCAAAATAAAGTTATCACTGAGGATATATATGTTTCTGCACTGCCTTTCTCTCTATTTTTGCCTCTCGTTCCCCTTGACCCGGTGGGGTTGGTCTCCATTGTGGCAGATCATGGATTAGTCTCTTAGCAGGGATTATAGAGTGAGCAGTAAAGATGATTAAAGACTCCTCCAATATTCTGCCTTTGGGGAACAAATGGCGAGAGAACCAAAGAGAATGTGTGAGATAGAAAGCACACAGAGACGGGATATATTTCAACGCCAGCTCACGCTCGTTGGGATTGTTGACTGCCAGTGGCTCTGTGAGAGTAAACCAGAGCAAACGACCAATGGAAAGCCTTTTTCATTGTTCTGCACCGACATGCAACAATATGAAGAGTATCAACAGACAACTTGAGATATGTATTTGTACTTTCCTTAACTGTTCTTAACTTGATCAATTAGGGAACTAATTGTCAGCACGCTATTATTTCTGACGACTTCACAGTATTGGATCGGAGCCGATTTTGGAACTTTTTAAATGATCGGGGATCGGCATTCACTCCATTTACCCATAGACCGTACAAGAAATGGACACAGCGATGCCATAGACTTCAACAGAGACCAATGGAAGTCAATTAGAAGCATTTTTCCGGTGATTGCTGAGCGTACTGCGCAGCTTCAAACTGAGTCTTCTGGTAGGTGTACCAAGAGGAATGTGCTCGTGGATAAATGTTTCTTCGTATGAATTCACACGCCACATACCAAAGTATTTCCAATCCATCAAATCATTCGGGTCCAATGCTTTCATGGACTCTCTATGGGCTTCTCCCTGCCTCCACATCCCCCATGGTCTGAGAGCTTCTCCTGACTATACGGTAATTCCTCTACTGTGTGATAGGAAGTCGCGCGGTTATGAAACAATCGTAAGCCTATTTTTACACAAACGTCTGCTACAGAGCCATAATGTGAGCTACAAGGTAACGGAGCCTTTTATACATTGTCATGTTTCTTTTGAAATAAACAATAAAATAAAAAAACAACAACATTTGAACAAAGCGAGTCGATCCACTTTCCATGTTGATAAGAGCATTAAAATGAGAAAAATAAAATAAAATAAATGGGACAAAAATAAATCAAGGGACATTTAGAATAGATAAAAATGTGACATTAATTGCAAGTTAACTATGACATTAATGCGATTAATCATGATTAAATATTTTAATCGTTTGACAGCACATTAGGCATCACTAAGTTAAGTTTTCAAACTAAAAACTATTTTTTTGGTGTGGGGGTTTGCTGCGATCCTTGCTGCAGGACGTCATATTCAGTAAGCTTAAGACATATTAAGCTCTATTATCTGAGCAAATACAAGTATCGGATCAGGACTTGGTATCGGCATATATTCAATATTTAAAAGATCGGATCGGGAGTCAAAAAAGCTGATTGGACATGTTAAGTTAATTGACAATATTTGACTGTATTATTGCATGTCTCATACAGTCTTCTCTCTTACAGTTTGGTCCACTTTAAACCCTAAAAATGTCAGAAACAAAATTCCTTAGCCATCGTAGAATTTAGCATATCATTAAAATCAGTGATTACATTTTTAAAAGCAGGCTACCATATACCGACTCACAGCAACCTGTTTCACATAATTACAGTGTAAAAACGTTCCTGTCTTTTATGGTTAATCAGGCCAAAATTAGTTGTGAACCTAAATTGAGATGGTATTGATATGATATTGCTATGGGGTGACTGTGGGGGTAGAGTGTGCCATGTCAAAGTGTCCTTGGGCAAGACACTGAACCCCGAGTTGACCCCAATGCTGCCCCATTGGAGTGTAAATGTGTGTGAGTGTGTATCTGATGAGCAGGTGGCACCTTGTAAGGCAGCCTCAGCCACCTATCATTAAGACTAGAAAAAATCATATCATAAATCAAAATGCGGCAAGGAGGATCAAAATGGGCAAGGAGCTGGATTTGGCCCGCGGGCCTAGTATGGCTATCACCAGACCAAGCTCAATGTTTAAAGATTGATGCAATTGGATAGTCCTTCAACCAATCAGACCAACGTACTTCGTCAACGGGTTGTGGCGCTTCGGTCGTGTTAGGCGCGACAATAGCGCCAGGTGGACAAGCATGATAAGATGGAAGCAGGACAGATAAATGTCCAGGTTTCCAGACCGAGCTGCATGGCGACATCAAATCGCCGGCAGAGTGGGCGGGGCTTACCAGTCTACCGTGGGCCTGGAGTTTGACACACGTGCTCTACGGTTACTCGTAACCTTGGAAACAGTAAATTAACAGAAACAATCAGGAGCTTTC
Source organism: Percina caprodes (assembly GCA_013375575.1). Taxonomy (NCBI): domain Eukaryota; kingdom Metazoa; phylum Chordata; class Actinopteri; order Perciformes; family Percidae; genus Percina; species Percina caprodes. The sequence goes on from JABXJD010000220.1 coordinate 418,900, forward strand.
AACTAAACTGAGTTTGCTCAGTTGTGGATATTCGACTTCAACTTTATTGTCCCCCGAGGGGAAATTTGCCTTGCAGCGGGTTAAACACACAGAGACACAGGCACGCCGACTCAGGTACATTTTTTTTTTAAATATATGAATACATCAAGTGACAACATCTAAATCTGCACTGTATGTAAAAATGCATGGTGGCCTATGAAGATGAATACAAAAGGGCGGTGTGCACCGCAGCCAATGAGCCGTAGAAATGACTCTTTGTGATGCAAACATTGCTCTCTCTCTTTCTGTGTCTCCGTCTTTCTCCCTATACCCAAGCACCCCCCCAACATTTCCACACTGCACATGCCAGCAGCTGGCTGTGATATTTCTGTTTGTTTGCATGTGTCACAGGTTCAGTGGGGGCCTATTTTTTAAATCTCAAACTAGCCCATCAATCCTCGCAGCCACCACTGCTAACACCATCGGGAAGATGCTGTGCATCTAGGTAATTCAAGTTGACTCGTTTTGTGGCATCTCACTGCACTGGCAGCCCTGTTTTTGACTTCCAGTTCCGTCAGTTACTGTTGAAGAAGGCCTGCTAAAATGAGTAGGCCTATAAGAGGATTATTCTGAGCCTTGCCAGGGGAAAAAGACATTATCACATTGTGTATAGCCTGTTTAAATTCTATGACCACTTGGAAAACACACACATGTCTAACAATGCAAACCTGTTGGGCCATAAATACCCACCCAGTGTTACTAATGCCAATACAACAATTTGAAACTTATCTTACTGAACTGTAACTCCATCAGGTTATTATGTTCCTCCAATGAATACATAACTATTTTTTACGTCATCCTATGTGCACCCTCTTTTTCTACAATTGTTATACTTTTTTTAATATTGTGTAGTGTGTAATAACTCTTATATTGTTTATATTGATCAGGAAGTGCATCTCTCCAGCTATCAGTCCGTATGGGGGGCCTTGAGCCAACGACCCTCCTGGTCCCAACCCAACTCCCTACAGACTGAGCTACTGCCACCCCCAAAGTTAATTACAGTTCTTTAATGAAGTACATGTCTACTGTATGTCTCCGACTCAGAGAGACTGTGCACATTTACACCTGCAGTACTGGAGTCCTGATTTAGATGCATAATGTATTTTTGAAGGTTTCTATAAATCAAATATTAATTTCAGTTTTTTTTTGTGCGAGGGAGGCCAAGAGAGCAACAAAGAGAGGATACATGTGAATGAAGGCTCATCAGTATGCTGCTCCCACAGTCCTCCAGAAGATTGATTTCAGCAGAGGGCCTCAGATGTGGCCTCTTGCTCCCTGATGCCGACTGTCTCATGCAGAGGAGTCTTAATCACAGTCATGTTTTCTTCTAAACGTGACGCTCTGTGGCTCTGTGCCCGTCACATGTCTGATTCACTGAAATCTGATCACATCCAACTGATAGAAAAAGATGACCCACCAAGAAATAAACGACCACAGTGAATAAAAACGGCATCTCTGTGTGTTTCCCTTCCTGAATCTGCCAGTGTGTGTGAAGCTGCATCAGCACCACAGGTGAGATCTTTATTTCTCTCAACCATTTCGTTCCTCTTAGTCCACGGAAGGAAATCGCCTGCTAGGATCGACAACCTTGATGAAGCCAACTGCCTTGTTGACAGTGCCTTTAATTTGAATGGGCCATTAAACAGTGAGTAGCAGCTGAGTTGCCTCCGTCGCTCTGACTGCTGTGAAGCTGCTGGTCACAATCAGGCTGACACCATTTCCAGACTGGGTCCATATGTTTTACTGCAGTACGATGGGAGGATACAGATTCTGTCCCCATTGTTTTAATGCATACTAATTGCTGAAGCGTAGACAATACTAGTTACATAAGAGGCAGGTGGCTGTAGTGGTCTGCAAGGGGACCGCCCATTTCTCCGACCTCTCAATAACCCCTATAAATTCCCTTTGGACCTACAGCCCACTAGTCCGACATCTCTTTATTTAAAAAAAAGTAACCCCTCTGCTCCAACATCCCATTGTTCCGATAGTTGGGCTTTTGTGGATCACCTCCCATAATGTAAAGAAACAACAATAACAGATATAGTTATTAAATCATCCACACACCCATCTGCATGTTTTCTTTGAATGTTACTGCGTATATGTTGGATATAGTTGGCGGTGTTATATCCAGGTACTCGTGTTTCTGTTGTGTCCTCCCCTGTACATTGAAATTAGCTTGAAAATCCCTCGTTTTAAATTGCATTAATATTCAGCCCTGCTGCACTAAATCATCTCATAATCCACCGAGTCAGCTAATTTGGTATAATTAGGCAGTCGGATGCAGGGATGGGTAATTGGCCTTGGCAAAAGGTTTCGGCTCGGATTTACATTCATTGGCTACAAGTTCACAGTGACAGTGTGTTATCCCGGTGGCACGATGGCAAGCACACAGCGTTGTGTTGCTTGGTTGTCGTCTGATCGTAATCACAGGCGGTGCTTCAAGGTCAGCCTCTTTCTGATGGACGCAAAAAAGACTTCTAAGGTCCTTATCTTTGTGTGTCTGTTTGTACAGCGGCAATGTGTCCTCACAGAGAAAACTACTGGCTTATATTTGCCCATCGAATGTTTCCTTGGAATCAGGTTGTCATGGAGTTTTGTTTCTTCAATCTGAAAAGTGTTTTTATGTGACTTTCTTCAAACAGGAAGTTTTTTTTTTTTTTTTTTACTAATTGTACTTATTTAAGAAAAAGCTTGTTTTCCATTCACAATTTTTCTCTCGCTGACTTCTCCTTTCCATTCTTTTGCATCGACTGTCACTCTCCAATGTAAGTCAGTGCAGATGTGAGTCGCGCACGCGTCACTTTGCGACAAGTAGCCTCCGAGATGCTAACGAGAGACCTAAATGGACCTACTTCATGAAGTTGGTTCACTGCTAGCTTAGCTACAAGTTAGCATCAAACACAACAAAGGCTCTGCAGTCGAACGGTGTTTTGAGCTAACGTTAGCGACCAATCAACCATCGATGGCTACAGCATTTCTGGAATGATTCCCATCTTCTGTTACTGTTTGAAATGAGAACATTTTATTATTTCATGGATTTCACAAATTTTAGTATGACACGTTACGCTGTAATCCGTTTAAATTGGAGCATGCACGACTCAAATCTGCACTGGCCTCACATCAGGGAGTGACAGTGACTATGAAACTAGCGTTAATGCACCTCCACACTTGTATTTGTGTCAAATGAAAAGTCAAAGATTAAGCTCTTTCATAACAGAAATATAAAAGGAAATAGCGGGCCATTATTGGACATGACATTAAAGTTGACTCTCAGAGGGATTGGTGAAGCTTCCACTTTGAGTCTGATGAACTCATTGTACAAATTTTATCTAAAATAATGAGCCATGATGATCCCTTAAAAAACTGTTTTCAGTTCCACCATTCATATTTTGAGGAATTGGTTTTCCTACGACTTGAAAAAACAGCAAATGTCTACTTTCTCAAAGCGGACCTGTAACTTTTTGAAAGAAATTATTTGTCAGCTGTGAGCAGCTCCTCCGTTTTCTTTGTGCTTTGCATTGTGGGAGGAAAAATCCAGTGCAACACAGCTTGAGTGTTGTTGTTGTGTTACACCCGAGAGACCTCCCCGCATGCACCATCACCACCCCTACTGACAAACAATCAGTTTGAATGGAGATTAAGACAGCAGAAAGCGGTATCTTAACCAACAGAGCTCGCAAATGCAGCAGGAGAAACCACGCAGCTGGACGTGTCTGACACCCCGCTTGGACTTTAATCCACCTGAGATGCTCGGATGCCTAGCCCAAGGCCACAGACTGCCCCCTTCCAGAGACGCTCATGGGAGGCCTCACACACGCCATTACACTCTGTTTTGTCCTCTGTGTCTCCTGCCTCATTACATCTCATCTATTTTTAAAAGGGAATATGCCTTATTACAATTAGTCTGTTTAGAGGCCAATCTGTCACGCTTATTACAGTGAACTGCATCCCCGCTTTTATGTCCCCACATGTCTCTGTCTTTCTACTTAAGCTGTGTGTTTGTGATTAATCAAGTCCGGCGTAGATATGGAGAGTGGAGGACAGGAGGGGACATGTATTTTTGGACTACGTGACAGCAGGCTGAGATATTGAAAGACACTCAAAAGCATGTTGGAAGTCAGAAATGAGACAGGGAAGGAGAGGGAAAAAGTGAGCCAGACAGAAAGGTGGAGGAATCTAATTTGTTCTTTTTTTTTTTATGATTGAAACGATCAAGGAGGAATTTGTGGCAATCCAAACTGCTGCCGCTAATGGCAGCCAGAGACAACACGTCCTCTCAGACGCAGAGAGCGGAATTAGTCTCTGTCTGAGATGAGTCCGTAGAGGACCACTGTTTACCAAGTCAGCCAATTCTCCTTTAATGGTCCATGATCTGGTTTCAACCTGAAATGCATTACAGTCTAGGGGGCCTCTGAGGACCACTCCCCTCACTCCCTCCCTCCATCCATCCTTTTCTTTTTCTTGTTTTTATTCTAGCTCTCCGTGAAGAGGGAAATGGTTTCAGCTTAGCTTTCACCGCTTCCCCGTGAAAGACATAGAGAAGGCACTGCATGGAACTTTTTAGCCACTTTAAGTCTGCTCAGTGAACTTCACAGCCCTTTCCCACGCCAACCTGGCTAGAGTTGCACACCATGGGGAGTGTGTGTGTGTGTGTGTGTGTGTGTGTGTGTGTGTGTGTGTGTGTGTGTAAGAGTGGGCCAATTCTCCGTGAGAAAAAAGCATGCACACACAGTCACACTCACATCTGGAAAAGAACAGAAAGAACCAAATGAATGACTCTTGAACTTCATTATTCCTGTGTTGCTGTGTGCCTGAATGACTGTTGTTGCTTACTACAATGCTCCTAATTGATCATAAAAAAAAATCTTAATTAGCTGGATGTCCCCCTGTCTGTCCAGGCCTGCGAGAGGCAGCCTTGATCACTTATATATTACGTTTTAATTGCAATTTCACAGTGAGTGATCATGACATTTAGGGACCTTGCAGCGCTGGACGGAGCTGATTGAGTAAGAAGAGGAGTAGCTGCAGTAATGACACACACACACACACACACACACACACACACACACACACACACACACACACACACACACACACACACAAAGCTTCTGCATTGCTGCATTCTGCAGCACTCCTTAAAGCTGCATTCTCTAAAGCACCTCATTCTCTAACCTCCAGCAGGGGAGACTCCTCTGCATTCTCTAAGCTGCATTCTCTCTAACCTCCAGCAGGGGAGATTCTCCCTCCAGCACTCCTTAAAGCTGCATTCTCTCTAACCTCCAGCAGGGGGAGACTCCTTAAAGCTGCATTCTCTCTAACCTCCAGCAGGGGGAGACTCCTTAAAGCTGCATTCTCTGCAGGGGACTCCTCAAAGCTGCATTCTCTCTAGCAGGGGAGACTGCTGCATTCTCTCTAACCTCCAGCAGGGGGAGACTCCTCAAAGCTGCATTATATCTAATCTCCTGCCTACTTCTCTCTTGATTTATTACCTCACTAAACATTTTCATAGTGAGTTTATAGTCTCAACTGCCAGTGTCAAGTCTTCTTCTACAGTATAATGTCCATTTAGTAAATTATGGTTACATTTATTTTAAAATAAACAATAAAGCAGGGGATGCTTTAGGGGCGTGGTTACACTCCAAACTGTCACTCAGGACAGAGGGTTAGCAATACTAACCATGGCAATGTGGACATTATAATAGATTGGACTTGTTTTTGGTAGAACTAGCCTAGAAATGTCTCCGCGATGCCAACCAAGCTAGCTAGATAGTGCTAGCGATTGCTGGTAACTTAAGAGAAAGAATGACACCAGTACCAAGAGGTCCGTGTTTACCTGCTGGTAAATCTCCACTGGATGGCTTCCTTCGGAACTCTTTAGCATTTAGCTTATTGTAGCACCACTGAAACCATACACAGCACAGGCTTAGATGCGTTGTTGTCGCCAGCTCCACACTTTTGTCCAAATATGGTCACTTCTGGCCAAAATGCCAAACTCCTGGCTTCAAAATGGCAGTGCACAAACCAAAGGGTGGTGTCAGTGATGCTACGTCCATTATTGTTTACAGTGTATGGTCAATACAGCATCAGGTTGTCTTCTGGCCAAGTTAAAAATTATGTGGGTAGACATTGTAAGACATGATTATAGCCCCACAAAACCTCGTAGGGAGGAGGTCACAATGGATGCAGAGAACCCCAAACTCGTCTCTCTGGATCCGCTGGCAAAACTGGCTCAAACTGGTTCAAAGCCACTCGCTGGTGGCAGACAGCTTTCAATACGCATGGCGGAACAAGTCGCCCAAAAAAGGTGCTGAACAAATCTGCAGAGATGCTCCACTCATCACAAGAGCAGATAAGTGTTTGTAAAAATGTCTGTGAAAAGCAACAATTTGCAGTATTTTATGGTCCAGGATGTGGCCTGCCTGCCTGTTGTCTCTGTATCTGATACATAATTACAGCTAAAGAATGAGCCGGCAGGGGATTACAGGAGGATTTGGAGGACGATCTCTCATCCTCTCTATCGCTCTCTTTCTCTTCCCGGCTCTGGCTCCAAAAAGTTTCAGCTGCTTATCTCATCCCTCAAGGAGACGGAGGGAGAGAAAACAGAGAGACTGATAGGCGAAGGGAGGAAGACACAGACCATGGATTTATATACATGCAGAAGTGTACACAAACACAGCCGCATCCAATTACACACACAAACACAAACCACCGCTCACTCACACACTCATAATCTCTAGCTTTCTCACTCTCTCTCTGCTGGCCTGCCTCTTACATAAGTAGATGATGCATTTTAACTCCAGAGACGACGATAGATTTGCAGTCTAACAAAAGGCCAACAGGCTGGCAGGAGACGGGCAATGGAAAAAATAATATTTCCTTGAGTGGTTTCAGAAAATCTATCAACTTTGGTAAGTTCAGACAGTGGTTGGAGGCAAAGTCAGGGACATCCGTTAAGCTCATTTTCATGAAAATGTATATGATCAATCAACCAACCGTGCTAGACGTTTCTAGGCTTCATGATTAAGGGCAGAGGGGTAAAGGAGAAACTAACCTTTACTCCCCAGATTCCAGTTCCTTTAAAAACTTCTTTTTGATATTGCCTTTTTTTAAGTAACTGTTCATTTCTCACACCTTAGTCTCAGACCTTAGTAGTCCCCAAATACTGTATCTGAAGTCTCTTTTATGTAGACCTTAGTGGTCCCTAATACTGTATCTGAAGTCTCTTTATATAGACCTTAGTGGTCCCTAATACTGTATCTGAAGTCTCTTTTATGTAGACCTTAGTGGTCCCTAATACTGTATCTGAAGTCTCTTTATATAGACCTTAGTGGTCCCTAATACTGTATCTGAAGTCTTTTATATAGACCTTAGTGGTCCCATAATACTGTATCTGAAGTCTCTTTATATAGACCTTAGTGGTCCCATAATACTGTATCTGAAGTCTCTTTATATAGACCTTAGTGGTCCCTAATACTGTATCTGAAGTCTCTTTTATATAGACCTTAGTGGTCCCCTAATACTGTATCTGAAGTCTCTTTTATGTAGACTTTAGCGGTCCCTAATACTGTATCTGAGGTCTCTTTTATATAGGCCTTAGTGGTCCCCTAATACTGTATCTGAGGTCTCTTTTATATAGGCCTTAGTGGTCCCCTAATACTGTATCTGAGGTCTCTTTTATATAGGCCTTAGTGGTCCCCTAATACTGTATCTGAAGTCTCTTTATATAGACCTTAGTGTTCCCCTAATACTCTATCTGAGGTCTCTTTTATATAGACCTTAGTGGTCCCCTAATACTGTATCTGAAGTCTCTTTATATAGACCTTAGTGTTCCCCTAATACTGTATCTGAAGTCTCTTTATATAGACCTTAGTGGTCCCCTAATACTGTATCTGAGGTCTCTTTTATATAGACCTTAGGGGTTTGAATTGCCTTGTTGTGCTGTAAAAAATAAAGCTGTCTTGCCATATTCATATTACAGCCACTACATTGAATACAAAGGAGTATGTTTACATGCTGACTAATATTCCACTATTATTCCAAATTTCACAATATTTTTTTTAACAATTTTATACCGGTCACCACATTTGGATGTTATTTATTTGATTTACTTTGGAGTACGGAGTGTGGACTCAACCCAACTCCCTAGGACTGAGCTACTGCCGTCCCCTATGACTGTGAGTCAGGATGTCTAAGCCACTGCTGCCTTGACTTTGACCACTGTTCTTTTAAATTTCCCTTTTTGCAGTCCCCACACTTAAAATTAAAGAACAATACATTGCTGGAATACAACTTTAAAACAAAGAGATGGTTTCAAATCAAATAGGAAAAACGAAAGTATTCCCAGCATGCTTGAAAGATAAAGTAGATCTCAGAAAAGCCAAGCCTTCACTTCGTCAAACCTGCAGGAAATCCACATTCTCCTTACTCTTCATTGTGATACAGTCTCTTTCATTCAAATGGGCGTAATGGAAATTGTCTGACAGAGTTTAAAATGTCTTCAGATGTATCCAAAGATGGGGCTGACATTGAGATGACATGGCTTTACTTTCATTATTTTGAATTCTTAATCTTACGTGTCGCCCTATGTTTTACCCGAGAAAACCTCCCCCAGGCAGCAGTGTTAATGTTACCGGTTCAAGGGTGTTACAACATCCCAAATGTCTCCCCTCGAGTAAAAACATCATGTCTGCCAGATAGAGCTGGAGATGGAGATGGAGAAGGAGAGAGAGAGAGAGAGCACTATGTGATTAAGTTATATGTGTTTTGAGGCTTTTAAGTGGATTTGGTAGTTTGTGCCACAGTTACATCTCATGTAGTCTCACTTTGCCAGACCCTCCTCCAAAGCACATTGGAAGAGGGTCTGGCTACTCCACACAGCATTTTGGGATGGAAGGAAAACATGCTCTGGTTTATTGGCATTTCTTTAAATCAATCACAATCATATTTGGTGTGGCTAAGCTCCGGGGAAAAGCTGTGGTGTATTCAAAAAAGTATGTTCAGAAGTAGTTTTAGTCGTCAACAGAAAACTCTGATTGGAGAGATAGTCTAGCTAGCTGTCTGGATTTACCCTGCAGAGATCTGAGGACCAGGTAACCATAGTCCTCAGATTGGACAGATAGTCTAGCTAGCTGTCTGGATTTACCCTGCAGAGATCTGAGGACCAGGTAACCATAGTCCTCAGATTGGACAGATAGTCTAGCTAGCTGTCTGGATTTACCCTGCAGAGATCTGAGGACCAGGTAACCATAGTCCTCAGATTGGACAGATAGTCTAGCTAGCTGTCTGGATTTACCCTGCAGAGATCTGAGGACCAGGTAACCATAGTCCTCAGAAATCCATCATAGGTTAGAACGCCAACACAAAGGAAGCCCATGGCATATGGCCCGGTGGATTTTCCGGCGGCACCGGAGCAATCCCAGAAGTGGAACGTCTAGGATAACTGTAACTGTAACTGATGAATAACCCATCAGGTCTGTTAATAGACTGAGACATTACCAAAAAACTACCTCCCATGTCTGAACATTATCGTACGTGTTTGACAGCTTTATCTGAAGAAAAGTCAATAATGTACTACACGTATCTCATTCCTTTCTGAGGCCCTGCGAAATGACATGATTCCATAATGGGATTTTGACCTTGAAATGAGAAACTGTGTTGGGCAAATACTGAGGATATTGCTTTTCACAGTCTAAGCAAGACTGTGTCAAGATGTCTTGTACCTCAGTCTGGGTGTGAACTCGCTTCATAAGAGATTTATAAAAGAACTGTTGGAAAGATCCATTTTGATGGAGTCACAATATAGTAGTCTTGCATTCAGTCAGGACAGACTACTTAGGGGCACCATTAGTCTTGCATGTCCAGACCTTCCTCAACAGCGCTGCGGAGGAGGGTCTGGCTAGTCCACACAGCATTCCTGGATGGGCTAAACTTGCTCTGGTTTATTGGCATTTCTTTAAACCAATCATAATTGTCTTGGGCGGTACTAAGCGCCGGATGGAGCCACGGTGCCGCTGCTAAATAGCCTCAGGAAGGAACTTTTGATAGCTTTAGTCGTGCAACAGAAAACTCAGATTGGACAGATAGTCTAGCTTTCTGTCTGGATTTACCCTGCAGAGAACTGAGGACCAGGTAACCACAGTCCAAAGAAATCCACCGGAACTATCCCATAAATAAATCGTGGTCAATATAGATTACAATAGTCATATGTTTTCATAATGATGACAGCATTTAAGGTTATTGAACCCCATGATGACACAGTCTCAAATAATGGTCAAGTCTCAAATTATAACGCTAACATTTCTCATTTTCTCGCCACTCTCTTGGTTTAACTTGAACCCTGTCCTCACACAATTGATGACATTTCTACTTACTTCTACTTTGTCGTTTGGTTGATCGGTGTTAAGCCACTGTCAGAGACAGCCAACGCATCTTGCAGATTTACACTGAAACCTATGAGCAGGGGACTCACTAGGAAGGGAGCCAACATAGGGAGGGCCAACAGGAAGCCTGTGTGTTTATCAGCAACCTTTACATTGACGTTATTAGTGTTAAAGCGCCCACATTCTGCTAATTTTCAGGTTCCTAATTGTATTTTGAGGTTGTAACAGGATAGGTTTCCATATTTTTGTTGTACTGCATATTGCTGCAAATGCTGTTTTCACCCTGTGTGTTTAGGTCTCTGTTTTAGCTGCAGAGTGAGACCTCTCACATACCTGCAGAAAAAGGGACATGGAAGTAGTTCTTATGGAGATTATGGTCAAATAGTGGGTGTTGTGGCAGTGTTTTCCCATTGAGAACAAGATAGCATGCTACGGTTAGCCACCTCGTCTTGGCTAATGACATAGATAGATAGATAGATAGATAGATAGATAGATAGATAGATAGATAGATAGATAGATAGATAGATAGATAGATAGATAGATAGATAGATAGATAGATAGATAGATAGATAGATAGATAGATAGATAGATAGATAGATAGATAGATAGAAACCATAACACAACAAACACATATACACACACACATATATCACACATACGTAAGATACCTAAGAATAAAAATACAATTAAAATCACTCACAGAAATGCATTGACCATGATAAGGTGAGATAATATTGTAGACTTTGTGTAATGATGATAGTGCAAAAGTGAAAAAATTGAACAGTGCAGGAGATCATGATCCGTGCAGATTCTGAACAGTTCACCCGAAGACTGAAGACTGAGGACATTCAGAAACCGGATCTCACTCAAAACACTATGGATGGTTTTTTTTCCCAAGTTTGTATGTGTGTGAAAGCAGCAGAGACACAAAATAACACCCCGATTTTCATAATATGGGCATTTTAACAATAGGTTGTTAAAATGATGAACAAAGTCCCAGTTCTATCTACATTTGAGGTAAATACCACTTTGGTAGAAATGACAAAATAAATGCCATAGGAGTAGTCATTGTGACCTATTATGATTGACTTTGCTAGTAACACGTGACAATAAAAACTGAAGGTTGTTAGTTAGGCGCTGGCTCACTTTGTTCTTTGTTAGAGAGCTCTTCACACAGCAGTGTTACTTGTCAGTCAAGCCCTCAGCGTGGGCTCAAAAAAACAAGAAATAAGTGAGTGGAGGACAAGGAGGTCAAGTGGAAGCAGAGGAAGAAGAGAGGAGGAGGAGCAGATGGAGTAGCGAGGATGAAACATCTGCACGGCATGGGAGATGACAGAGCAAAGCTGATGTGACGGAGGGCAGGGCAGCTGCAGGAGATAAGAGACAGAAGGAGAGAGAGAGTGTGTGAGGAAAAAAGACGAGAACGAGGACGCCGGGCCTGCTCTGTCAGAGAGGAAGGCAGGGAACAGGTAGAAACAAACAGCAAGCCTCGGTAGCCAGCTCCAGAATTCACCAAGATGAATGATAAAAACCTAAAATGGAAAAGAGAGCCGACTTTAATGGTCTATTTAACCTGATGGATGCCTCAGCTGTCTGACCTTTGGCCTTGAAATCCTCCTTTTGCTAAAAGCGTTTTGTAAGACTTCACGTATTGTCCATCCCTCCCACTTAGCAGCATGTAGGTGTCTAACCACTGTATGGACAGGTCCTTTATATTAGCCACACATCTGTCATAATGGGTTACGACCATTTCCATCAAAGAGTCAGTTCTACCAAATTAGCAACCTTTTCATTTTCTAGCTTACCTAACAGTATCTAGCCATGCCTGGCGAGATGGTATTTTGTATTCATCCTGGTCGTTAGAGGTCTGTCTCCACCGTAATGATATGAAGGTGAATGGAATTGTTTTTCTGATACTGGAAACGCACATTTAGAGTTCAACTGCCACATGTCTTTAGGAGTCTGTCTGTTTTCTCTTTTCCGTCCATCACCGTTATAGTAGCTTGACAGTTGGTAGCACTGAGATAGGATTTCTTTACACACAGGTGGCTGTCCCTGTTGCTCTGGCTAATTTACAGACTTTTCTGTGAACAGTCTCACCCTCTCACCCTTTCTGTCATAGAAACAATCCCTACAAACACTGTTGTGAGAATACTCTACTGCAGTCGTGTCACCAGGGTAGAAAATCGTATTTTTTTATATTACAGATCTTTGAAATGTGTCATAAAATCTGTTGGATTTGGGCAAACAGGGAGCTGAAAGTTTGCATTTCGGAAGGTTTTGTTGTTCATTAAAGGCTCTGACACACCAACCCGACGGCTGACTGCCCCCCCCGAGTTGGTTAAAAAGGGCCTCGGAACACACCCAAGCGACGCCAACTTCAGCGTATGTTCTGCACCTGCGACATAATATGTCTCCATAACGACAGGTGGCGCTAATTTGTAAAACGCGTCATGTGGGTCTGGTTTCTCCGAAATTTCAAAACGATCATAATGGCTGTTTGTTCGAAATACGATCTCGTATTTTCTATGAATAGTTCACCGAAATGTGTTCCTGAAAACATTTTAAGGAGAAATCGGACGTGCAGCTGCTGAATCTGTCTTCATTTCAGAGCCACAAAGGTCAGTGTAAACGATTTTTGTCAGATTTTGAGAGACTCCAGTCACAGTCCAGTCCAGTTAGCACTCCACCAATCAGATTGGTCATCGAGTCTGACTGCCAGCCTTCCGATTCAACATGTCAAATCGGCTGAAATAAAAGCCTGACGATGGCACGAAATATTATCTTCAGTATTCTGACATTCACAGTGAGATTCTGTAAACCCAGTTCTATAATCTCATCTTTGCTGCATCATGACCCTTTGGCAAAGGGCATGTGGTCCATGCTAATCTCTTGTGTGTTCAACCCTTCGAGGTCATGTGGCGGTCGCGCACCAGTCTGCTCGCCTCAGCATCTGATTGACAGATGACCTGTGACTCAATGCAACCGAATACACAGGCAGATTATCTATCTTCAGGGCCGTAACAACCACTTGTGGGTTTTTCTGGGCTAAGCATTCAGTCAGGACAGACTATGCCATTAGGGGACCTGCTATGGATGGAACAAGAAGAGAGGGCAGCCATGCCACCCCCAGGACTCATTACAGAGGGTTAGATGTACAGCGTTGCTTGTAAATAGAGGAGGGAGTGGTTCTATGTGAAGAAAGGATGAATAGCAGACTTTGGATCAGAGAGAAGCTAAACCTCAGTCATGTCTTGAACACAGGGTGCAGATTTTATGAATCCACCTTGTGTACTCATAAAACCTCAGGTTTCTCATCACCATTTATAGTATTTCATAAGCTCTAACAAGACCATATGCGCATTGTCATTAATCTCACCCTTAATTACAAGACGCACACAACTAAGGCTTTTCTGATTAATTTGTGCAGACTTTCATTTGTAACACTGCTGCTCTCCTTGGGGTCTGTCTCTCTGTTCATCAAGAGCGACGGGGCAGCGGTTTTATTTGCGCCACTCGAGCAGAAGACAGAAGACGTTTTGCTCAGCGGAGCGGCTCTTAGGGCGTAATTAGGCCGACTGATTGGTAAATTAGATTGGAGTATGGAGGCGCATGCTGTGTGGGAGATGGAATGGAACACTTTGAGACTTTATGGGCCACGCTGTAGGAGGTACTTCCCTTGACTTTTCTTTAAGGCACATACACCCACACACACATGCATTCATGCTGATACTTAACCCTTTTGCTCAGGCTAAAGATGACTATGCCATGCTGCGAGTGCTTGCCAAATTTCAAAAAGTTCTAATTTGATCATGCAGTTGAGTAATAGTCTAGTTTTATAAGCACACATGAAAGGAAAGTAATATCACTGGTTCAGTTCATCTCAAATCAATTACTATATGACACGTACAGTACCTAATACATACAGTATATGTCAGGAATAGAATACAGAATTGCAATGAATAGAAGGTATGGAGTACCTGAAGAAATTACATTACGCGCCTGAAATCTGCAAAGAAAGTGAAAAAAGGGTCAAATGTAATAAAAAGTTGAATGAATAAGCCATGACTTCTGAGTTTTAACTCGTTGAGAAAACTTCCCGGCAGTCGTTTTTTATCTGCAGAAACACTCCCAGAAGTTTCATCATATTGGTGAAAAGGTTTGCGATTATAATTGAGAGCAAAGATCAAGGAAAAGCCTCAGAAAGCGATTTGGAAGCTAAAATGTTTACTTCAGAGAAGCAGTCCTCCCTCTATGATTATAATGTATTGTATTGAACAAAGAATACCTTGTTAGTAATCTTTGTGATTGGTCCGCGGAGGCAACCGCAGGTGCAGGCACTGCCACCTTAGTGTTTGCCTGGTCGTCCTTTACCCATTGTTCTTTCCCTAACGTTGGATGGTACACTCTCTTTCACTGACATGCTTGAGCAGTCACTTTAACAGCCGCTTTGTTTTTGCTCCCACTATCTGACCATTGTTGATGGGAAGAGCTCCTCTGGGAATGTGTCGGTATTTATCTACCTGTGGTCCATCTGCCCAGATCCAGCAGGATTAAAGGTAGGTGTTGTTGGTGGCATATAGCGCAAAATAACGGGAGGAAGGAAGGAAGGCGGTTAGGTATGGAGGGGGAGGTGTTGTAGATCAAGGGGATTTTCTGCTTGTCAGGCTCCCTTCCTCTTTTCTTGAAGAAAGGAGGGAAGCGGTGCAGCTGTCTCTACACTATACACCTGGGTACTTCAAAAAGACGCCCAGATGTTCAACGCTGTGGCATACGCACACATTATCCACCACCCAACCCAGTGCCAGAACCTCCACACACACACAAACACACACACACACACACACACACACACACACACAGACGGCTGGTGAGAACATTACCCACTTGACTTGAAACTCCCATTGCATTTGACACGTCCCTCCCATCCCTGTCTGCTCCCATATCACACTGGCAAGTGCAGCTGTTGCAAGATCACACATTATTTGCTCCTTTATTCCTGTTGTCATGTAAAAAAATAAAAAATAAAAATAAAATAATAATTCTAATTTTTGCTGGATTTACTGCAACTACCTTTGTAAAAACCAGAGGCCTTGAGCTGCACCACAGAGACAATGTCAGCACACTGCACTGTGGGTGTCTGTAATTTTCCGTTTAATGGGCATCCAGATGGCTTGCTTGATTGGACCATAATGGTGGTATCATCAGCTCCTGTACTTTTAAGACTCTGCATAATCACAGATCTCCTAGTAAAGTGCCCTGTGTTGAAATGGTACAGCATGTACTCTCCCCCTCCTCAGTTAATCTTTAACATGCAGCTGTCTGTTTTAAAACTGTACAGCGACTTCATTGGTCCGAATGGCTGGATTGCACTGGGGAAAAAGTTCTGTGCATCTTACATTATTCACTCCTGTTCATATAACTGTATACAGTTGCAGCGTCCGCATAGCCAGGCCCATCTGCTTCTCTTCCTAGTCGTCAGATGAATAATATAAAAGTAGAGGGGGGCAGGCCAGTAAAGGCTGATCCAGCTGGGGATGGTTCTAGCCTGACCAGGCTCCTGTCTTTAACCTGTCTCACCTAGTTATCCTGTTTTAGTTCTAGACTGCTGGGGGACTTCCTTTGACACACTGAGCTCCTCTCTCCTTTAAATTTCCATGCGTGTGCATCCCGTCCCAGAAATGCTTGTTACTAACCTAGTTCTGGGGACTTTGCTCCCCAGAGTCCTTATGTTTTTTTGTTGCCCAGCATATTTCCTTGGATTAGGATGGCAACAAGGTCTCGGTTGCAACTGTCGCCGTGGTCCTGCTACACCCCCGGCTACACCCTGCTACGCTCTGCGATGCCCTGCAGTGTCCTGCTTCACCCCCGGCTACACCCTGCTACACCCAGCTATGCCCCTGCTGGGCCACGCTACACCCTGTAACGCCCTCCAGTGCCCTGCAACGCCATGAACTACTAAAACTACTGCTTCTAGTCATAGTTCTATTATCTTTATTGTGACTGTTATTGCCACTACTCATCATCCCCCCAACCGGGCCTGTCAGACACCGCCTACCAAGAGCCTGGGTCTGTCCCAGGTTTCTTCCTAAAAGGAGTTTTCCCTCACCACTGTCACACTAAATGCTTGCACTTGCTAGACCTACTCTATAATTACTTTCTCTATCTGTAAAGTGTCTCGAGATAACCTTTGTTATGATTTGATACCATCAGTAAAATTTCATTGAAATTTGTTGAACTGGTCAAATTTAATCTAATCAAATCAGGGGATCAATTATGAATTCAAACTACTGTACTTGGTGGATTTAAAAAAAAAAAATGTTGCAGGCTCTGAACAGATAGCAGATATTGATCTAATTAAAGCATGCCAAAGACATTGTTGACATCTGTGCAACACTTGTTGCTTCCTGCAGCCAGCAGGGGGAGTGTTGAGACTGAAGAACTGACACACACACACACACACACACACACACACACACACACGGCACCCCTTTTGGCAGCGAGCAGTGAGACTGATGCAAAGGTGAATGACGCGATTGGAGCCCCGGTTATTTTATTTTTTACAGCCTGGTTCAATTTCAACGCTTTCATCTGTGAAATAATGGCAGCAGGCTGAAACATTGTCATTTCCCGCTGGATTAAGAGAAAGAACAGACAGCGACAGGCTAATTGTGACACACTGAGAGCAAAGAGGCAGACCTAAGGCCGAGATAGGTTAGACAGGACAGATAGGAGAGACAGAATTCATGGCAGGGAAATTGAAAAAAGGGAGAGAAGACAGATGAGGAAAGACAGGAGGACATGACAGTGGAGGGGATGGTGGGGGTGACAGCCATGCGGGATACAACTATAGGATAGGAGAGATGAGGGAGAGAGGACAGGGCTGGGATGGTAGAGAGAGCCTGGAGGAGAAAGAGGAGGAGGCAGCAAGAGAGAGAGAGAAGAAAAGGTGGAGGCAGTAAAGCGGTTATGGCGCTAGTCTTTCCTTTGGCAGTCACAGGTGAGATGAGGGCAGACACCTCTATTCCAGCACAGGGCAGACCAGTGGCACCCGCAGGCTCCGGGGTCTGCTGAATATTACATGAGCATGTCAGTCTGTGAACACACACACACACACACACACTGAACGGGATGAGTGGATGAAGCCAATGGGGTCTCAAAAGATGGAGGGATCAGACTCGGGGGAGGTGGGTGAGTGTTTCCGAGTGTCAGGCCGAATCTTCACTGGATCAATGCGCTTTCCTCTTCGCTGACTCCACGGAATATTCATTTATAATACATGCACATACGGAACCAATGTGGTCACCATGATGGGGGCTGAAACCGGGAATATAGAGCACGTCTTCAAACCCACAAGATCTACATTTTTATCTGAAAAAATATGGTCTCCATGTTGTTGCATTGAAACATATGTTCTACTCACCCACTTTGTCAAAAAGCATCTTTGAGTAATATTATTATCAGTAACACTGAGCACCACAGCCCAACTCTACAATTTATGACCATATCTAAAGAGAATTTCAGACAAATAACTGCCAGATTTTTAATCTCACCACAGGCCACAGCAGATTTCAGAAACTATTTCTTCATTTGAAAATAGGTCCAATGAAAACTACAGTATTGAGAGTAACAAGGACATGATTGATTTAAAAAAAAAAAAAATGCAATTTTTCAGCAAGTGACATTTCATTCACCTCCAGAGACAGCGTTGGTTCTCTTGGCTGATTTCAGGACTTGTACAATGAACTCTTTCAGAATGTATTTTTGAAGATTATTTTTTTGGGGGCTTTTTCCCTTTATTATAGTGGATAGACATGAAAGGGGGAGAGAGATGGGGGATGTTCATTCCTGGGTGTTCCTGGCAGAGATGGCCTGTCAATCAGACGGCGTAGGAGGTGGGGGTGCACGATTCAGAAAATGTCACGATTCAATATCAATTTTTAGGCTCAAGTGAATGAAACCGCTAGGAGAGGATGTTTGGAACCGATATGCATCTACAGTAACAACGGAAATCTTTAAGTCCAAATTAACATTACGGAATGTTACAAACTCCCAACACAAAACTTTGATTAAAAAAGCAAAAAAAAACAAATAACAGATAAAAAAAAAGTAATAAATAAAAACAAAAATTGCTTCCTGAAGTCTAAACGTGCTAACAGTGTGACTGCATACAGAGCTGTAGCGGAGCCAAAGTAGCGCACGTTTTAATAATTTCCAAATATAATCAGCAAATTGCCAAATATCGGCCCCAATAATCGGTCAGGCTCATAATTTTTGTATTGCAAATGGATGTCGACTTTATACCAAAGAATGTCATCTATTAGCCTGACAACACACTGTTGCTTGCTCTGGAAGGAACTACTAGAACTGTTGGGTCCTTGTAAATTATGGAGTGTGGTCTAGACCTGCTCTATCTGGTCTAGACCTGCTCTATCTGTAAAGAGTCTCGAGATAACTCTTGTTATGAATTGATACTATAAATAAAATTGAATTGAATTGAACATTAAACCTCTCCTTTCCCACTAGAGGCCGATGCCTTACATGCTCTAGCTCCCCTTAACTCCACAGTGATAGAGATGAGAGCACAGCCTCCTGCCTCTCCCTTTGTTTGGGAGGGTGTGTGTGTGCGGGGGAGGAACACCGGCTTTATGGATTAAAACCCGTCGACAGTAACGGGATGTTGGTCCATGGACAGCTTTGATTGTGTCTTCACTCCCGCTATTGATTTCCTCCCTGCTGGCCATCACTCAGCCTGTCTGGAAGTGAGTTGTGAAACTCTTTGTGTCTCGCCCACCTCTGTCAGTCTCCAGTCATTCGGAGAGCACTTGTGTGTGTGTGTGTGTGTGTGTGTGTGTGTGCATGGATCAGTGTTGGGAGTAACACGTTACAAAAGTAACACACGGTAGTTTATTCCTTTTTGCTGTAAGGCAGTAATATAACGCATTACAAGTTCCATTTGGTAATATTATACCTTTTTTGTGTTTTCTTTCCTGCCCTCTTGCCTAAACTCTAAGTTCTTGTCCATTATCCCATCCTCTTTCAGTCACTCTGTTTTCTGATTTGTATATGTCTGCAGACAGGAACTGTTAAATAAATATGTTGATTATTAACTTATCAGAACATTGTTGAACATTCTTTTTCCAGCAGCTTTCCCACGCAGAAACTCAAGTGAAGATGATGACCTCTTCTGAAGAGTCTGTCATGTTTTGTAATCCTCCGTGTCCTCCTTGGCTACTAGCAACTGTGTGGAGGAGGGGGGTGGGGGTGGTGCATGATCACAAAAGGTTTGTATCATGTGGATGCGCCACCAGTGTGGTTGTCATTACTTAAAACTCCTGAAAGAATAGACACTGAGACTCTTATAATAAGCGAAAAGGGGAAACTGAAACGGACCAATCGCAAGTTGTGCAGCAACAGGCAAAATAGCTGCCTTTATGAGGATCTAATTTCCTGCAAAAGCACAAAATACTGTTATATACTAAATGTTCTTTGCGTTAGCGGTAAATAAACAGACTATGACGGAACATATCATTTCCATGCAGGGAAATCTGTCTGCAGCCATAACTGTTCTGGACGTTCCACATCTTGTTTTTTCAATCCTGATTTAGAACTGGACTGCAACACTGTTTGGTTCACTTTATCTTATTTTAAAATAAGACCATATTCATGTAAAGGAAGGAAAGTAAAGGAAAATGACAGTTATTTCATGACTAGTTTAGCAGATCACGTGAAATTAGATATATTGGTACTTTTCAAATTTGCCTGCTGATGATGCTTGTTCATTTTCATTTGCTGTATTTTTAGTTTTTTTTTGTCTGCTGTGGTCAGAAAGTGTCCATTTTTAGGGGAAGATACAATAAAAAGGGGAGTTCATATATATCTGAGAGCTTGAATATATTGGTGAAAACAATATGTAGCAATTTATAATAATATTTAGGATATCAAATCGTATTGAATCATGAGACCAGTGAAGATTCACACCCCTAGTGTGTGCTGTGTGGCCATATGGTGTGAGAGTGCACATGCCACAGAAAAAAAGAGTGGGAGATGGCCTGAGGGAGGGTTAGGCAGACGCAGGCCACACAATTCACTCATAATGCCATTACAAGGAAACTCACAACTTTTAATGGCTTTTGCTCTCTGCGAAGGGGATGGAGAGCGTCTGGTGCTTTAAAATGACTGTTCTAGGGGATTAACGCTATCAGGACTCAAAAAAGCAATTTTGTTCGAAAACATGTCTTTTCCAGGAAGGTGGAAACACATGCATTAAAAAGAGGCCTTCTCTACATAGCGGTGATAAATGACCTCATTATCAGACGTCGGCTAGGTAGAAAGGCTACGTGGGATTAAGTACAAAGTGTCAAAACCGAATAGGAGGAAAGATAAAGAAAAGGAGACGGTGAAGGAAGGAAGGAAAAAGAAAATAAAAGATGGCCATAAATAGGGACGAGAAGTAGCAACACAATAAGCTGCCCTTAAGACGCCTTCGGAGTTTGAGAAACATGTTGAAAGGTTAAGCTCACACGGTCACAAATGACAAGCTGTTTGGAAACCTGGTCATCCATCCATTGGTCCATCCATCCATCCATCATTACATCCATCCATCCATCCATCCATCCATCCGTCCGTCTATCCATCATTGCATCCATCCATCCGTCTATCCATCATTACATCCATCCATCGGTCCGTCCATCCATCATTACATCCATCCATCATTTTGCCCATCCATTCATCATTACATCCATCCATCCGTCTATCCATCCATCATTACATCCATCCATCAGTCTGTCCATCCATCATTACATCCATCCATCCATCGGTCTGTCCATCCATCCATCCATCCATCATTACATCCATCCATCCATCCATCCGTCTATCCATCATTACATCCATCCATCGGTCCGTCCATCCATCATTACATCCATCCATCATTTTGCCCATCCATCCATCATTACATCCATCCATCCATCCATCCATCTGTCTGTCCATCCATCATTACATCCATCCATCGGTCTGTCCATCCATCATTACATCCATCCATCCGTCTATCCATCATTGCATCCATCCATCCGTCTGTCCATCCATCCATCCATCCATCCATCATTACATCCATCCATCGGTCCGTCCATCCATCATTACATCCATCCATCATTTTGCCCATCCATCCATCATTACATCCATCCATCCATCCGTCTGTCTGTCCATCCATCATTACATCCATCCATCGGTCTGTCCATCCATCATTACATCCATCCATCCGTCTATCCATCATTACATCCATCCATCGGTCTGTCCATCCATCCATCCATCCATCCATCCATCATTACATCCATCCATCCATCCATCCGTCTATCCATCATTACATCCATCCATTGGTCTGTCCATCCATCCATCCATCATTACATCCATCCATCCATCCGTCCCTCTATCCATCATTGCATCCATCCATCCGTCTATCCATTATTACATCCATCCTTCGGTCTGTCCATCCATCCATCGTCACATCCATCCATCCATCCATCCATCTATCCATCATTACACCCATCCATCGGTCTATCCATCCATCCATCCGTCCATCTATCCATCATTGCATCCATCCATCCGTCTATCCATCCATCCATCATTACATCCATCCATCATTACATCCATCCGTCTATCCATCCATCCATCATTACATCCATCCATCATTACATCAATCCGTCCATCCACCCATCCATGATACCATTCTATTCCACAGGTTTAGATCTGTTCTCCCATCTCTTTGGCACTCACCATCATTGTAAAGTGACACTAGGAGTCAGCTGCCCTGCACCATCCTGTACCAGATGGAGGTTGAGATGTATGAGTAGCATTTAGCAATCCATCAGCGGTAAGAGGCCGTGGCGTGCAATAACACCGAGCTAGCACTCGGCGCTCTAGACAAAATATAGTATGAGTGCTCCATGGTGAGTGATGGTGGCATTGAGATAGTGGCATTCGATAAATGAGGGAAACAAAAATGATCTGTCAAATAGAAACTCATAAATTATTTGTTTTTTTTTCTGTTTTTGTATCAGTTATTCAGGAGGCTTTGAATGCATTTGTCTGCCCTTTTAAACAGAATCAGAGGCCCATGATGTGGGGGGAGGAGCAGCTGACCAAGAGCAGAACATGGTGGAGACAAGACCTACAGTGCTGCTCTTAAGTTTATGAACCCATGCTAAAGTTGACTAAAAAGAGGAATAAAAATAATCTTTTCAAAGTTTATCTTAATGCCCTAATTAAAAAAAAAAATAGGATATATCCAACCAATTTTCTTTGTGAATGAATAAATGTTCTTCTTAAAATACAGGGTGCATGAGTATACACCCCCCCTATGCTAAATTCCCATAGCAGCAGGCACATTTTTATTATTAAAGGCCAGTTAAGCTGGATCCCGGATACTATGCATCCTGATAAAGGTCCCTTGGCCTACGGAATTAAAAAATAAACTTAAAAACTATTTTAATTCCAAAGGTGAAGGGAACTTTGTATCCTGGATCCATGAAATAACTGGCCTTTAATAATACAAATCTGCCTGCCTCTCTCTGTATTCTCCCTGCTTCTTACAGCGCAGACACTTTGCTGCTTCCTCCTGCCTCTGCTTGCATATTTCTGCTGATAATCTTGCTTTTCCTCTGAGAGAAACTATGAGCAGCGGCTCTTGGATACTTCTAAATCACTGACTATACATTTTTTGTAGACATAGTAGGCTACTGCCATTTTTCAACATTTTTCTGCGTGGGCGTGGCCTACCAATAGCTCAAGCCTGTCCTACAAAGACTGTAGCTAAAGCTAAGTAGCAGCAAGATGCCTCCCTTCTCCGTGGATGACTACTGCTAACTCCTTCAGAAGATTACACTTCTGGAAACCAAAATTCACCACGTAGAAGTAAATGTGGAAGTGGTACGGATCATGTGGGAATGACACCACTTTACCATGGACCCTGGCCTGCATTATCATCCAGGCAGAGCACCCTGAGACTGGCCGGCCTGCATTATCATCCAGGCAGAGCACCCTGAGACTGGCCGGCCTGCATTATCATCCAGGCAGAGCACCCTGAGACTGGCCGGCCTGCATTATCATCCAGGCAGAGCACCCTGAGACTGGCCGGCCTGCATTATCATCCAGGCAGAGCACCCTGAGACTGGCCGGCCTGCATTATCATCCAGGCAGAGCACCCTGAGACTGGCAGGCCTGCATTATCATCCAGGCAGAGCACCCTGAGACTGGCAGGCCTGCATTATCATCCAGGCAGAGCACCCTGAGACTGGCCGGCCTGCATTATCATCCAGGCAGAGCACCCTGAGACTGGCCGGCCTGCATTATCATCCAGGCAGAGCACCCTGAGACTGGCCGGCCTGCATTATCATCCAGGCAGAGCACCCTGAGACTGGCCGGCCTGCATTATCATCCAGGCAGAGCACCCTGAGACTGGCTGGCCTGCATTATCATCCAGGCAGAGCACCCTGAGACTGGCCGGCCTGCATTATCATCCAGGCAGAGCACCCTGAGACTGGCTGGCCTGCATTATCATCCAGGCAGAGCCTCTCTTCAACCCCTGTACTCAGGAAAATGCCTCCCCAATAGCTGAGTGTGCAACTGGATAACAGATTTGCTGCTCTGCTGCTGGACCCTGGACCTCCATCTGATGACCTGGATTGTGTCTCATTGTCACCCAGCAGGGTAAGGACTAAGAGCAATTCAAAAAGTAAAAAGCTACAGGGAAAGCTAACAACTGGGCCTCAAACCTTGATCATGGGTGACTCTGCTGTAAAAGATTTAAAACGCAGTAAAAAGACCAAAATACTCCCAAAGACACGGTGTCTGACTTGACCCAAAAAATCCTGGATATCGTGGCAGCACACCCAACCCTGAAGAACATTATACTGCATTTAGGGTCACATGACGTATTAAAGCAACAGTCTGAATTACAGAAACTGGACTTTATGGAACTGCTGAACACAGTCACCCCCCTAAACGCAGAGGTGTTTATCAGTGGCCCTCTATCTATCTATCTACAGTATCTATCTATCTATCTATCTATCTGAGAGATTCAGCCGACTGTTGGCACTAAACAAATGGCTTTCAACTGAATGTACCGTCCATTTTCTGCATTTCACTGACAATTTTAACATTTTCTGGGAGCGCAGACATCTGTTTAAAGCAGAAGGGCATTTCCTTAACAAGCCAGGAGTAAAGCTGTTCACCTCTAACCTACTTTACTTTCTGCGCTACACATCTGCTCCCCCTGCCAAGGACGCGAGACAAGACAAATCTAAAACAAGAGGAAGACATAAAGTGCGGCAGTGATCCACCACAGCCCCCACCTGAGCAAAGATTGGACCGTGGGAGACCAAAGAGCAGGGACGAGAAATCTCAACCCCCGTTTTTACCCATCCAACACCCCTCAAACCCGACGATCCATGGCTCACCCTTTCCCCTCTTTCCCCCATCCCCATGTTGGAGTTCACTGACCAGATGAAGCAGCTGGTAGATGCTGGAACCATATTTACCCCCCTTCCTTCCCCCGGGCCAAAGTAAAGCGCCAGGCACCTCAGCCAGGATGGCAGCTAACTAAGGATGCTTGTGTGCAAAATCCAGCAAGCATTAAACTGATATGTGCCGGGTCCAGGCTGCGCACCTAGTGGCACTCATGACTCTTTCCAAGACAAGCCCGGGCCTTGTGTCAATTCTTCCTCAATTTATGTTATGATAGGTAATAGAAAAAGAATGGCGAATAAGCACTTAACTGCTAACTTAGCAAATGTAGCATCCATTCCTCGTCAGCCCCAGCCTGTCCCAAAAAATGAGAACACATTAACACTAGCTTTCCTAAACGTCAGGTCTTTGGCAGGAAAATCATTTTTAATCAATTATATTATTATTACAATCTAGATGTGATGTTTTTAACTGAGACCTGGTTAGACCATAATAACAGCGCTGCTGTTCTCATCGAGTCAGCTCCCCCTAACTTCAGTTTTATGAGCGAGAATAGAGTCAACAACTCATTCCACTGTACGCAAACATCTTATGGAAATGTTCTTTCTTTTGAATATATGGCTATTCAGTTAAGGTCGTCCCCTCAAGCTATATTTCTTAATATCTACAGGCCACCTAAATATTGTGCAACCTTAATTGATGACTTCACTGAACTGCTGTCTATAATCTGCATTAACTTTGATTGTGTAATCATTGCGGGTGATTTTAACATTGATGTTGACCCCCCAGGACAGGGGGACCAAAGAACTGGGTTGTGTTTTTGAGAACTATGGACTGACTCAGCATGTGACAGAGCCCACGCACAATAAGGGGCACACTCTGGACTTGATTGTCTCCAAGGGTCTGAATATTTCCAAGGTTGTGGTGACTGACGTTGTTCTGTCTGATCATTCCTGTGTTTTCTTTAACGGCTCTATCTCTGTGCCCAAAAGTGTCCAAACAAAGGTAATCAGAAAACTGCTTTTCACCCCCACACCCGCCCCCCCTGGGCTCTCAGTCACTGAGCTTGTAGATAATTTCAACTGTAAAGTTACAAATGTTATTGATGCCATTGCTCCCACTAAGGTCAGAGTTGTCTCTGGTAAGAAAAGGTCTCCATGGAGACATGTCACACTGGTGAGAGCAGAAAAAGAGATGATTCAGAACGCTGCTACTCAAGCTAAGACCAAGAGACTGGATCACACCACTCCAGTCCTCACTAAGACCAAGAGACTGGATCACACCACTCCAGTCCTCACTAAGACCAAGAGACTGGATCACACCACTCCAGTCCTCACTAAGACCAAGAGACTGGATAACACCACTCCAGTCCTCGCTAAGACCAAGAAACTGGATCACACCACTCCAGTCCTCAATAAGACTAAGAGACTGGATCACATCACTTTATAAATCATTAAACGGTTTAGGGCCAAAATACATTTCTGATCTGCTAATACACTATGAAACTCCCAGACCTCTCAGGGGGTCTGGGACAGGTCTGCTTTCTGTCCCCAGAGTCAGAACTAAATGGGGGAGGAAGCAACATTCAGTTTCTTTGCTCCTCATATCTGGAGCAAACTCCCAGAAAACTGCAGATCCTCTGCTACTCTCAGTTCTTTAAATCAAGGCTGAAGACCTTTCTTTAAATGGATGTTAATTTCTTATATGTTTCATTTCTTATACTGCACTGTAACTTTTATTCTCGTGTTTTTTATTTATTTTTTTTTTTTTTATTGTTGTTTTTATGTAAAGCACAAATAAAGCTGTCTTGCCTTGCCTCAATGGGAATTTAACATAGGGGGGTGTATACTTATGCCCCCTGTATTTTAACATAGGGGGGTGTATACTTATGCCCACTGTATTTTAACATAGGGGGGTGTATACTTATGCCCCCTGTATTTTAACATAGGGGGGTGTATACTTATGCCCCTGTATTTTAACATAGGGGGGTGTATACTTATGCCCCCTGTATTTTAACATAGGGGGGTGTATACTTATGCCCCCTGTATTTTAACATAGGGGGGTGTATACTTATGCCCCCTGTGTTTTAACATAGGGGGGTGTATAATTATGCCCCTGTATTTTAACATAGGGGGGTGTATAATTATGCCCCTGTATTTTAACATAGGGAGGTGTTCCAGCTTCACTTCCATTCATAAAATCCTAGTTACATACTGTTTGTATGGAAGACTCCGGCACCTCTGTCCCAATCACACATGACAAATCTGATCCTAAAACTTCATTTATTGAAAATGCTATCCTTGATACCAGTGTAGTACCACTCACATGGGAATGCATGGCAACAGTATAGAGGATGAGATGCCTGTTAAGATGAAACAAGGGTCTGTAGGTCTGTAAATAAAGAAGCTGTTGTAACTAACCCTCCAGTAAGAATTATTTGCCAGCCGTCTTTGAACTAGCTCTATTCGGGGTGGAACTGTTTGCATTGCTGGTGCAGGCTGCAGCGTTGCATCATGCTGTGCTGTGCGCCGTCTCAAATGCATGGGGAGACCAGCGAGGCAGGAAGTCCTTGCAACACACAGACAGGATGTGAGGAAACAGCAATCAGTGCACTTTCTCTGGGTGTGTAGGCAAAAAAGTGAACTCTTCAAAAGGCGTACAGTAGAGTTATTTGATCATGTATGATGAAAATGTGTTACATGGAATGAAGTGGTAAACATCAATATTATTTTAAGGTTTTGGTTTGATAGTTGTCGAGCCAAGCGGGGGGGGGGGGCGTCCCTCTGTTCTGATTTTACGAGGGTACATTTCTTTAGCTGTGCGTCTGCTTCTCACAGGCTGTCAATCAGGCTCTCCTGTGGTGGGCAGCCTTGAGACACACACACACACACACACACACACACACACACACACACAAGAGCTGCCCTCTTGCAGATCTAAGTGCATATGCTCTGCTAATTACTTTCCCATTTATACGCAATGCCATGAGGCTCCTTTCACCGCTGCATAATAACAGTAGCAGTGAATTGCACAGCCTCTGAATGCTTCCTCTGTGCTTCTTTAGCAACAATTCAGTAATCATTTCAGTATTGATGTGAGCCTGAAGTGCGTACTTACTGTATATATAGAGGCGTTTCTTTAAATGGTTAGTTTTGCAAGATGGTTATGAATCGATAGCCTGGAAATCCAGACCCAAATCCGAAAGATTAAGGGTCTGGCATTGAGTAATGAAAGTCGGCCATCTCGAGGGGCGACATCAAGCGTGCATTTGAAAATTGGATAACAGTGCGACCAATCACAACAACACACGGGGTGACGTATCCAGAGCTCCATACGCTTAGCTACCAGCGGAACTACCTGTTCAGCTCGCCTCTGGCCCCGCCTACATCAGATACACCGATGTAATTGGTGCAGCTCGCCTCTGGCCCCGCCTATATCAGATACACCGATGTGATTGGTGCAGCTCGGCTACAAGGGCATAGTTAATAAGCAGTATTACTCGATGCCAGAGTAACTTGCTGAGCTAATTCAAATTGTGCTCTCCTAAAAACTTCCAGGGTAATGTATCAATGTTAATGTCAAGAATTATACATCCTATGGAATTTTAATGAGGATGAAATTAATACAAAGATATATAACCGGCTATAGTAATCAGCATCTTGCTAAATGAAAAGCAAGGAACACGTGTCATTGAGTAACATAAAGGCAGAAGCATTGAAGAATAGGTTCAGATTGTTTTCCAGCCTACAGTATGTTTATACAATAAGTCTGAAAAAGTCTGATCTTCTGCATGAAAGTGTTGCTGTAAAAAGGGAGTGCTTCATGCTCACTAAGAAGAATAAAACCAAAAACTCGATGTCTTTATGGACGCCATTTTTTTTTCAAGCCCTGCTCTAACTGAATGTGAGGGGACCGTTGGATATGAAATGAATACATGCAGAGAACAATACAAACTCAACAGACAAATAGTCTGCCTTATAAGCCTTTTAACCAGGATTGATCAAAAATCATGATTCCAATTGAATCGTTTTGTGTTGCTCCCAGGTAGAAATCACATTTTTATTGCTCCACTGGAAAACCACTGGAAAACATATAATCCATTTTATTAAAAAGGTACTAATAATAAATATTTATTTTAAACCAAGTAAAAAGGAGGCCGTGGTAGACGTCTTTGTTTACACCTACATTGCTAAATTCCACATTAGGCCCATAAAACCCAAAGAGTGGGACTAAACGGGTCTATAATCATCCCAACGGAGAGAAAGAAGAGGAGCAGAGTAAGAGCAAGGACAATGGGAGATTTTATACCATGCAGAATATGACACACTGCATTCTGTAGGCTTTCATTTTAAAGGCCAGTTGGGAAAAGGTGAAAACATGTCAGTGTTAAATGAGCCCTATGATGGAACGCAACATGTGCATGTGCATTGGTGACAATAAAACATCTGGATATGGATACGCTCGATAGCTGTGTGTTAGAATACTAAGACACTCTGTTGGCCCTGGTACAGCTGATCAGTGTCCTCATTTGTTCAGACCACGGTACATTCAGAAAGTGTCTTTTTTTAAGAGCACAAACTAAAAAATATATAAACTCCCCGCCCCCCCGTCTGAAATACCACTTGATGACTAAGCACACAGCTGATGCTGATTCACCCCCCCCCCTCCCATGGTCAGAGTACTATTTCACCCTTTTAGTGATGGGCAGTGTTACATTGTGTGAGAGATTATTTGCTCCAAGTGAGAATGTCAGTGTGATACTGAACACTACAGTAGACTATATGCTGGGGAGAGGGGGGTGTTGAACACTACAGTAGGCTATATGCTGGGGAGGGGGTGTTGAACAGTAGGCTGATGCCAATGTTGTTTTGAATTAAAAAAACCTTTGCACAAAAGCGACCCGATCCACTTTTCACGTTGATAACAGCATTAAAATGACAAAAAAATAATGGAAAAATAAATCAAGGGACATTTAGAATAGATACAAATGTTCTAGCTATATATTTTATAGCTCTAATATGTTGATGAAAACCATGCGTAGCAATTTATAATAATATGGAGGTGCTGACGACTGGTGAATATTCAAATTTTGCCAGGCATTCAATTGATTGACATTGTTTTTTTCTTCCACTTCCATATTTTTATATATTTTTATATTTCCAGCATTTGGCTGGTGGATGGTGCTAATTTTTGCATCGTGGATGCATCGTGATATCAATTCGATACATATCAGGATAATCATAACCGAATCCAATGGTGAGAGCAGGGAAGACTAACACCCCTAATTAACAGTAATGTTTTTCCTGCCGCTCCACTCCCTCCAACTGTGATATACGTCCCCTCCACCGGCATTAAAACCCCCCCCCTCGAAATAGAGCGAGGCATCGTTGCTCAACCCCTGCTAGTCAATAAAGGTTTCATTCTTGGGTGTAAGTGGTTTTACAGCTGTGTGTAAACACAGCCTCTTGTAGAGCGTGCGGTCCCTGCTGACGCCTTCTCCAAGGGGAGGGGGAAGGATGAGAAACTGGAAAGGGACAGGCTCCGCTCCACAGTAATTCATTACATTCATATAGAGCTTCATCATAGACACTCAAAGTGCTTCATGTGGGGGACGACTTCTCTCTACCACATTTTAACATTAAAACATGACGTATACATGTATGAATATGCCAACAAGTTTTATATTAAGAGCTTAGTGTTGCACCACAAAAAGGTTTTGTATAAAGGCGTTAGGCTGCCCTACACGCTATTGTAACCCCAGTTTAATATGCAACTCTTTTTCCTATAATATGTATAGTAAGGGGAGGTGTTCTGATACCGATACCAGGATCGGTACCGCCTCCGATACTGCCTAAAACGCTGGTATCGGTATGTACTGGAGGTTATGCACCGATTTGATACCACGGAATAATGAAAATCTACCTTAGAGTAGATTATTTATGTTCCTTTTCTGTTAGAACTGACTGTCAAACTGGATGATAAAAGAAAGTTCATTGTTTGAGAGTTTAACCTGAGCCAGACCGACCACAAAGATAGAAATCATATCCCATCCATACAGGCATGGTAGTATGCAGCCGTTAAAGCATGATGAAATATATGACCCACCGGTATGGGATCAGTACTCGGTATCGGCCAATACGCAAGTTAAGGTATCAGGATGGGTAGTAGGAAGGAGGACATGGTACCGGACCATCTCTAGTAAGGGGTCCATTTTCTGTTTATTTCAGCTACGGGGTCCTTGGCCTAAAAAGACTAGACGTTGAAGACTCCTACTCTACATGTGAAGTCCAGCGGGAGACCAGCATTAGTGTAGGATGAAAGTGAGGAGTTACACTTACATAAGCAGATTCTTGTGTAGGTGTACTTATTTGATTTGTGGTTTATGTATCCACTCTAGCCTGACCTGGCAGGATGTCAGTGGAAAAGCACACTGCTCTTATTAACCTGAATTATGTTGCAGCAGGGCTGCTCGATTATGGGGGTAAAAAAGAAAAAAAAGAAAAAAAGAGTGAAATCACGATCATTGAAGTTAACTATTTACCAGCCACTTTCTTTTTTGCCTCATAAAAAGGTGAAAAACAGGAATTGCTGTGTCTCTATGATCCTATCCTGTCATATTCATGGTAGCCTACTCGTGGACATTGCGCCATCATCATGTGCTGTAGTGTGTGTGTGTGTGTGTGGGGGGGGAGCAGTACATATTGGACTTTAACTTATCATTGCACCTACATAATGTAGTTGTCCTTAATTTAGATCATCCTGTACATCTCATCTGCGGTTTTTCCTGCATCCACCGTGTGATATTGTGCGTTTGTGCATGTGTGCGTCAGTCGCGGGGGGGAACGGAGCAGCAGCCCCATCCGCTGCAGAGCCGATTGAAACAGCAGCGTCTTTCACTATAGTGAACAACTGTTCCAGCGTACGTTGTGTTGGTTAACGTGACATGTTCGAGTCACACACGTCTCGTCTTCATATCAGAAACAAGGAAATTAACTTGACCCATTCTCAGTCCTCATTGGTCAGTGGCTGCACGTGGGACTGCTGGGATTGGGAGTAATGAAAATGCGATAGGGGCCCCGGCTGTCAATCAATGTTTTCCAGTGATGCGGGCCCCTGATAGGTCCGGGCCTGTAAGCAACTGCGTACCCTGCTATTGATAGTTACGCGTCACTCAATTCTCATTGGCTACCTGCCAATGTGGCAGGTGGATTGACAGTGTTACCCACCAATTGCAAAATTCACCCACATTAGGCAGGTGGTCGGGTGTTAATTTTAGGCGCTGAACAGGATTATTCATTGTCTTTTGGAAATATGTTCCATTCATTGAATTTAAAAAGAAAACAGTGACAACACCCTGAACTTTGACACTTCCCTTCGAACTTGTCCCGTTCCAACAGCTTTCTCTCATTCAGAAGACAATAAGAGTTGACTTGCAAAACGTAATATGGAAAAAAAATCATATTTCATTCCTCGATTTCTGTTTTTGTGAGCTGACACGATTACAAATTAGATTGTTTGCTTAGCCCAGTGTTGCAGCGACAAACTGTATCGATGTGTGTTTGAGACTGCTCCAAACCTCGTCTGCTGAATGAAATCTGATGTCTAACTCCTCTAAAGGCGTTAATGTTGTATAAAATACACCAAACTGTAGCTTCATGAATACAGCACGACACGAGATGTAATAAAGGGCTGTCAAATTCAATTTTACTAAAAAGGGCTACACTGGAAAATGAGAATCACATAAAGGGCCAGACAAGTATAGTACCAGTAATTGATATGCTTTTATTTAATCAAAAAATAAAAACTGTATTATTGCGTGTCTCATAAAGCTGTCACTTACAGTTTGGTTGACATAACGCCCTCACAAAGTCACTTAAAAAGTTCCTTAGCCATCATAGAGTTTAGCAAATCAACTCTCTGCTTCTGGGGGAGTCTCAAAGACGGCAAATCTGCGAAATTCTGCTTTGAGTGCCGCGTGATTACAGTCTGAAAAACAGACATGTATTGTGTGAATTTGTCATCAAGACGCATACTCGCTTTTAGCGTGCAATGCCGTTTGGCCTCCATTGACTTACATAACCTTGCAATAGAGTGTGAATTCACACCGTAGCGAGTAGTATGAAGGGCTTTCACCCAGGAGGCGTTTCCTAAACTCAACCCTCGCATCATCATGTTGGGGGCTGGATCTCAATTTGCGAGGGGCCGGATTTGGCCCGCGGGCCTTGAGTTTGAGACGTGTGACGCAAAAGAAAAGCATTAACTTCATTTAATATAGCGAAAGAATCAGACATGGTACTCATGAAATGCTTTATAGGACAAGGCTGTAACTTACTGTAAAAAAGTGAGTCTAGTAAGTAAGTCAGTCAAGTCGTGGTTGGTAACCTAAATTCCATCTTGCAGCTTTCAGTACGATTTGACGGACGTGGGACAAAGCTGCATTTTATATCTGAGTGCACATTTAGCGTTTCACCACACAGGCCAATTTACACGCAATGAAGGACGGAAAGTGTTCAAATCCAGATTAGCCCTTAGCCTTGGCCAGTTGGGGTTTGCAGCTCACAAACTGCCACTAACACCTCACTAAAAGTGTTAACGCATGCCTTCTTTGTTCATGTACAGGATTATGTATAGTAGGGGTAATGTGTGTGCGGTCATGAGTGAAGTGTGTGTGAGGTGTGTGCATATATTTTATACTTTATATTGGATTTTAAATCTGCGAACTGGATTGCTCCAACTCATTTCCATTGCGTAAATATATGCAATGACAATAAAGATCTATCTATTTTTTCAGTGTCCTCTTATACTTCGCTGAAAAGGTACACACACGTTACAAGGTACATTTTGTCTTTGTACAGCTGTATTTTACCTCTAATTACGTTGAGTAGGGTTTCCTCCATAGGTGTTTTCAGGGCTGTTTTGACCCCGTGGCTGCAGTATATTGCATTACTTAGATTTGTGAGGCGAAGAGTTGCAATTCCCTCAAGGCTGTGGTAGGATTGTGGGTTCAGGAGGTTAGGCAAGGTGGTAAGGCAGCATGGATAAAACAGCCTAGACATGCTTACTGGCTGGATCTTGCCTCAATCACACCCAAGATTGGTAATGGATGCCTGCAGCACCTAGGTCACCCAGTGGACACACACAAACGTAGGAGAAGTTGAGGTGTGTGTGTTTGTGCATGTGACACAGCGGCCTCCACTATATCTCTGTCACATTCCCTGTGGGAGTGCAGCCTATCCAAGTGTCAGCCGACCTGGCAGGCAATCAGAGCTCAAAATGTCATCCATAGCCAGAGCCTTCCCTGGCCAGGCCGGCCACCACAAAGACCATCCATTTATCTGTCCACACACACACACACACACACACACACCCACACCCACACCCTCTCTGAAAAAAGCGATATCCACTGTGAAGACAGTATTTTTCTCTGAGCCAGTATTTCTGTATTTGCTTGCAGAAATACATCATCAGATTAAACTCGCCTGGTAACAAAAGCTCCATTTGACTGCATTTGATTTGAAGGTATCTTTTATACACGTTCCCAAGCGGCCCATAAATTTACTCGCCCTCTTCCACAGTGAGCCATCGACCAGTTAACAGTCATGTGTCTGCTGGCTTTTCATGGCCCACTTGATTATTGAGCGCGCACTCATGCCAAATCTGAGATAAAAGCTTTAAAAAGGAGCACATAGGAGGCATTTACCAGCTTGTATTACTACAATCTATCATTCTCTGATGGTTGCGTGATGCACAAGAGAACTGCCCTAGCTTGTGTTACCGCCACGCTGGAGAAAGACACTTTACAAGAACAATAAAAGGCAAACACAATAGATACACAAAGAGAGAGAGCAGCAGAGGACCAGCAGCAGGCTGCTCTCACATTTCAAAAGCTTGTTTGAAAGTCTGGGAGGGGAAGTGGATTGTAGCGCGTCCATATCCATAAATATCTGTTACGTCCGATATGTTCCTCATGTCAGGGCGGCGGCAAGTGCTGTCTTATGATGTGTGATTTGATGCATGGTGGAAAGAAGGTTGTATTTTGGTCTCTGGTCTTTTACCGCAGCAAGGTCACAGAAGTCAATGTGTGAAAAACACGCTCTGTGGTCTCGTTAGCACAAGATATGACCTTCGAAAACACATTCAATTCTTCTTTTCAGACATACGTTAGCAATGCTTGACTACACTCTTTTCAAAAAGGCCACAGTGTGGTGTGAACGCCCAGCAACGCTCTGCATTGACCAATCAAATACGTGAAAAAGCGCACAAGGTTTTGTTCCAACACAGTGTGAACAACACAGTGTCTTGTTCATTGGCATTTCTTTAAACCAATCACAATCGTCTTGGGCGGGGCTAAGGTTGTTTTGGTGGAACATGTGTACGTTCAGAAATAGTTTTAGTCGTCAACAGAAAACTCTGATTGGACAGATAGTCTAGCTAGCTGTCTGGATTTACCCTGCAGAGATCTGAGGACCAGGTAACCATAGTCCTCTGATTGGACAGATAGTAACTAGTCCTCAGATTGGACAGATAGTCTAGCTAGCTGTCTGGATTTACCCTGCAGAGATCTGAGGACCAGGTAACCATAGTCCTCAGATTGGACAGATAGTCTAGCTAGCTGTCTGGATTTACCCTGCAGAGATCTGAGGACCAGGTAACCATAGTCCTCAGATTGGACAGATAGTCTAGCTAGACCAGAGATAGGACCATAACCATAGTCCTCAGATTGGACAGATAGTCTAGCTAGCTGTCTGGATTTACCCTGCAGAGATCTGAGGACCAGGTAACCATAGTCCTCAGAAATCCACCAGAGGCTAGAACGCCAAGAAAGCCCAAGGCAACGGATGCAAGGAAGGCTGAACTAGTAGGTAGAGAAGACTGAGGACTATATAAGGCCCAGCACACATGTGTCAAACTCAAGGCCCCGCTCAGGTTTTAATCCGGCCCGCATATCAATTTGGGTTCACAATACATTTTATCTAGTTGTGCGCCTGGCTCTAGTGGCTATAATTGTGCACCAAGGCTGAATTTTGGGAAAGAGACTTCAGATACAGTATTAGGGGACCACTAAGGTCTATATAAAACATACTTCAGATACAGTATTAGGGACCACTAAGGTCTATATAAAAGAGACTTCAGATACAGTATTAGGGGACCACTAAGGTCTATATAAAAGAGACTTCAGATGCAGTATTAGGGGACCACTAAGGTCTATATAAAAGAGACTTCAGATACAGTATTAGGGGACCACTAAGGTCTATATAAAAGAGACTTCAGATACAGTATTAGGGGACCACTAAGGTCTATATAAAGAGACTTCAGATACAGTATTAGGGACCACTAAGGTCTATATAAAAGAGACTTCAGATACAGTATTAGGGGACCAGTAAGACCTTTTATTCATATTCAGTAGCTGATATAAGTTTGATGCCATCGACTGTGATTGCTTTGTTAATGGTCACACACACACACACACACACACACACACACACACACACACACACACACACACACACACACACACACACACAGCCTGACATTTCCATTTTCACTGTGACATTAAGTGCTACCTTACCTTGGGCCTGTCCCACTTTGACACACAGCTGCGTCTGAAGAAGGAACACACACCTCACTCTGACATCACTCACACCTGACTAAAGACCGCCGGCCAAGCAGATAAACAAACAAATTTGATTGGCGAGGTAGCAAGTGAGACACACACACACACTATCCTGATGTGATCCAGATCTTTGTACGAGTGTGTGTTGCACATGGGCCTGCAGCCTAAACGCATTAAGAAGAAGGTATTCAGAGAAGGGAAAAAAACCCAACATTTTCAGCGAGCATCATTGTCCCTGTCACTGAACAGCAAGTTTAGAGAGAGAGGGAGGATCAAAGGCGAGTGGAGCGATGGCCTCTGGCGGTGGAGACTCGCCCCGTGGAGGAGGTGAAGGACAAAGTCTGTTCACTCCCTCTTCCTCCTCCTCCTGCTGCATACTTTCAACCCAACCTGGGCTTTGTTCACTGTGTGCTTTGAAGCAGACTGCAAACTTCGTGTCCTAATTTCACTTGTCACAGTCGCTTACGTTAACTACAGTCGTGTTTTCCATTCACCTCTTCCTGCCCTTTTCTGTGCTGCTGTCTGTCTCTGTGGCTACTGGCGGCCACAAGAGGTCATATACTCATCTACGCAGCCTGTTCTCATTAAGCATTAGTTCAAAAAGCTACAAAAAGTTAAGCCCTGTAATTCGTAAGCATTTCACATTTTGTTTTTGCGTGCACCACACTAATACTGTATGTGAAGTCTCTTATATAGACCTTAATTGTCCCCTAATACTGTATCTGAAGTCTCTTTTATATAGACCTTAGTGGTCCCCTAATACTGTATCTGAAGTCTCTTTTATATAGACCTTAGTGGTCCCTAATACTGGATCTGAAGTCTCTTTATATAGACCTTAGTGGTCCCCTAATACTGTATCTGAAGTCTCTTTTATATAGACCTTAGTGGTCCCCTAATACTGTATCTGAAGTCTCTTTTATATAGACCTTAGTGGTCCCCTAATACTGTATCTGAAGTCTCTTTTATATAGACCTTAGTGGTCCCCTAATACTGTATCTGAAGTCTCTTTTATATAGACCTTAGTGGTCCCTAATACTGTATCTGAAGTCTCTTTTATATAGACCTTAGTGGTCCCTAATACTGTATCTGAAGTCTCTTTTATATAGACCTTAGTGGTCCCTAATACTGTGTCTGAAGTCTCTTTTATATAGACCTTAGTGGTCCCCTAATACTGTATCTTAAGTCTCTTTTATATAGACCTTAGTGGTCCCCTAATACTGTATCTGAAATCTTTTGTATAGACCTTAGTGGTTCTGAGTCTGTAGCTTTTGAGGAGGAGAGGGGGGGGGAGGTGGAGGCTTGGGGTGTGGCCTTGACCAACTGCCACTTTGCTTGTTTGAAGCCACGATGTCTCTCTATCATGGGGGGGGAAAATTCTCTGGGCGGACCAAGCAGAGAAAGGGGAGGTAACCCTGCCCCTTATGACCTCATAAGGGGAATATTCCAGACCGGCCCATCTGAGCTTTCATTTTCTCAAAGGCAGAGCAGGATCCCCAGGGCTTGGTTTACACCTATCTCCATTTCTAGCCACTGGGGGGCCATAGCCAGACTGGGGGACTCACCACTGCACTGCAGTTCTCACCTTTACTCTGTGTTCTTTCTATTTATTCACTTTGTCAGCATGCCTTTTCTCCTCCTAGCAGTTTTGTTCATAGAATGAATAATTAAAATAAAGAGATTTTGGAACAACTCAATGAAAGCTAAGAAATAAATGTCACAAAAAAAGTTTAAGTTTAAACTAAAACATAGCCTGTAGTGAAAATGTGTTTCATGGGAGCCTCAAGTCTAATTACTATGTTTGGATGTTCTCTCTTCACATTTAGACAGCAATGTTATGTTGATTGGGAGAACTATCCCACTCACTGTAACTCAGTCCAGATGAAGGGTAAACAAATACTTGAAACTTCAACCGTGGTTGTATTCGTTATTATTGTCATTAAGACATGTACT
Source organism: Percina caprodes (assembly GCA_013375575.1). NCBI lineage: Eukaryota > Metazoa > Chordata > Actinopteri > Perciformes > Percidae > Percina > Percina caprodes. The sequence continues at coordinate 457,342 of JABXJD010000220.1, forward strand.
CTCCAGAGAGTTCCCAGCAAAAGTGGAGTCAATTGTCAGAGTTAATTAGTGTCTTTGCATTAAAACCAAGGCTTTTGTGACACAAGAGGAATGAGAGGAAGACATGAAACGAACACAGTGAATAAGGATGCTAAGATGGACGCAGTGCCGGGGGAAAGGAACAGAAAGAGACTTGGACAGGGGCTCAGTTAGGGCTAAACCGGAGAGGCGTCACTCAGTCCGTCTTCTTTATGGGAGATAATAGAGAAAAAGAGCTTACAGCACATTGTCCTCCTCATGCAAACCTCCACAAAAATGAACTGCACTCAATGGCACAAGTGGGAGGAATGGGTAAGAGGAAGACAGAAAGCCAGAGAGGAATCGGTCAGACGGACGTTGAGTATCTCTGTATGCTGCTATGGTTAACAGCCATGTATCTTTACATCAGCAACGTTTCATTGCTAATCACTCCATCTTCTTCACTGTAATGTTCTGTCTGATTTGTCTTCAGTCAGTCAGTCGGAGGAATTCAGCTCTCCAAACATGTCTGACACCTGAAGTCTGAGCATCCAAGACCATTCTGGAACCCACTACTGTATGTTGCTCCCTAGCTTTTATCGGAAGAGGGGAAATAACTCAGTGTGGACCATAAAGGGTTCATTATAGGGCTGGGCTGAAGAAAAAAAAAAAATTAATTTGAATGATCTCATATTGATTAGGAATGGTACCAACTATGCCATGCAAGCTTGTCAGGAATTTGGATAAGTAACGCTCCAAAGCTACATTTTGGCGAAGGAAAAACTGCCATGGTACATTAATGTAGCTGCTTTAGGGTCGATTCCTAATGCAAACATTAATACTTTTAATAATGCAGCAGGTCAGAGGAAACCTTGTACAATTGTAGAATATTTTTGATATCAAAGCAAAATTGGTTTTGTAAGTGAATTATCCCAAATGAAGATTGAAAAGGAAATCAAATCACATAGGGACCTTGTGAATCAAGGAATCAAATCTAAATCCCTAAAAAAATCAATCAGAACGCTGCTTCTCGAGTCCTCACAAAGACCAAGAGACTGGATCACATTGCTCCAGTCCTCACTAAGACCAAGAGACTGGATCACATCACTCCAGTCCTCACTAAGACCAAGAGACTGGATCACATCACTCCAGTCCTCACTAAGACCAAGAGACTGGATCACATCACTCCAGTCATCAATTAGACCAAGAGACTGGATCACATCACTCCAGTCCTCACTACGACCAAGAGACTGGATCACATCGCTCCAGGTCTGAAGTCCTGACACTGGACTCTCAGAGAATTGATTTCAAAATACTTCTGCTGGTTAATAAATCACAAAATGGTTTAGGGCCAAAATACTGTATAATTTCTGATCTGCTACTACACTATGAACCCACCCCCCCCCAGACCTTACACTGCATTGCAACTTTTATTCTTGCATTTGATCTCTTTTTCATATTTTAATTGTTTTTAACTGCTGTCTTTTATGTAAAGCACTTTGAATTGCCCGGTTGCTGAGATGTGCTGTACAAATAAAGCTGCCTTGCCTTTAAAGTTCCACAGTGAGTGGGATTGCACCCCTCCGGGCGTGAGGCAATATTGAGTGAGGTTTACTGTGAAATCTGTTAACATGTGCCTCCTTGGCAGGGTCCAAACACTTGATTGATGAGGAAACAGCACGGGATTTAGTGGCTCTTTTGCTGCGCCCTGACGCCTAAACTACCCGCGCATCAGCACCCAGGAAAATATGGCCACAAATTGAAACCATGGGGGAAGGAAAATATATATGGTACCCTTGAACTTTCCCCAAATTCATTTTCGGGGGGGGGAAATACAATTTGCGGGATGCTTGCACTGCAGAAAGAAATAGGTCTTGGTAGGGGGTGAGAAATGAAAATGAAGGAAATGATATGGAGTCGGGGGGTTGTGTGTGGAACCGATTCCACAGCTTCTGGCTCGACCGGCGCTCTGTGATGTGGCTGACACCTCTACAGACAAATTTATTTAGCTCAGCAGTCTGAATTAAAACTCAGCAGGGCCTCTGTGCTGTTTACCTATTCAGAGGAGGCTGCCACTCTTAACGCAGGCAATGCAATGTGTAGATGAAGGATGCAGGGGAGGCCGTTATTGATGAGGTTTATTCCACCTCTCATGACTCACGCAGCTGACAATGGTGTGCTTGCTCAAGTCCTCATTTTCCCCATAATTCTATATCATGAAAATAGACATTTTCAGTTTGTCGGTGTGTATCTGGTGTCTGCTAGACCAGCCTACATTGTTTAATCCTTATTGGATTTACAGAACTTCTTCATGCATTCTCCCAAAGATTGGGATGTATGGGGCCCTAAAGGTGGAGACTTTGAGAGAGAAAGAGTGAAAGAGATGGCGGATCAGATTGGGCGACTGCAAACATGGAAATATGGAGCAGAGGAGCAAGGAAGTCAAAAGGAGGTGGAAAGGGTGGAAAGCAGCTGATAGCTGACGGGTAAACAGGCCTGGCATCGACTGGAATGAAGAAGCGTCCCCCGGTGGCTGGGACTTTGGAGAGAATTAATGCCAGTGTTACAAACAGCCCAAACCAGTATTAATCTCCCAGATAGCCTTCATGGCCGCCGTGCATTAGAGGAAATAGCACGCTAAGCCACAGAATCATTCAATCTTCCCTGCATGCTCCCCGAGTGCTGCCTGCAAACAGCCAAGGCCCAGTGCAATAAGGAGTGATGGAGGAGCCGAGCGTACAAGCAGCCCCATCCACCGCAGCGTTTTACATTTTAATCACATCACACAATAAGACAGGTGGAAATCAAATATGGGCCGGGGAAGTGGAAGCAATTAACAGTGGCAGTGGGAGGAAGAGACAGAAGAGGGTGGAAAGAAAAGTGAAAAAGAGTTCCTCGTATAGTCAGCTTTAATCGACGTATTAAAAACAAAAGGCTTTAGGTTAGATTTGGAGGTTTTTAATTCTCTGGGCATTGATTTAAGGTTGGATGCACAAAGAGTATTTAATGGTATTAAAATCATGGGAAGTGTTCAAAGCCGTAGAAAAGAGGATTAGTTCTATTTTGTCCTGTTTGGGGAAAGTGACCTTGTTTACCCGTAAAGTGCCACATTGGTCTGACGGACGGCTTACCAGAACACGTAGCCGCTGGTCCAACTGAAAATTAAGCTAAACTCCAAATGAATTGATCCTAGAGATATTCTCCAGACCTCAGGAGAGTTTTGTCCCTTCTGCAGCAAACCATCCAGAAACTCCAGGAGAGGCCAGAATCAGACAAAGACACCTACTGTACGTGTCATTTTCCTGGCCCAAAGTCAACTGGAGTCTTATGGAGTCAAATGGAAATCTTATGTTTTGCTAATTTCCCCCCCGACTACAATCATCAATCATTTAATCTGCAGTGAAGTGCAGCCGGGGTGGTTTCTGCCGGGCTCCTGCACTCTCAAGGTTTTACTCCTAAGTGTGACAAATGAAGAGTGGGACAGGGCTGCACACACCGCCTTGCAAACTGATGCCGCGCACGCACTTGTGATAGAGTGACAACCAAAGGGTTAATATGAATTAACAGGGGTTGGATGTATTTTTTTGTGTTTAAAATGTATCACTTCCTGGAACCTTTCCTGGGAAGACCTTGGTTTCCTTCCACACACATTTGATTGTCAACACAGAACTGCAGATAGTTCAAGGGCTACTTTTGCCAATTGTGTCCCGGAACAATTGAACAATTCGAATTTACATCCTTTTATATGTGAATTCAATTATTTTTTAATTTTTTTTAATTTGATAATACTGTTGGTAGAACAAGTCCTCATTCCAAGTACATCAGCATATTCAGCACACCAGTTTTAATACGCCCAATTGGTTTATGGAAGCATAGGACCATCGTCGTACTGACGCTCTTCCTCAGCTTTCTGACCGTACAAGTGTTAAGCCGGAATTAGTCTTGCATTACCAGCCCTATCTCCACAGTACGGTAGTCTGTGGAGGTCTGGCAACATCGCTTATCTATTCTGCTATAAGGGAAAAAAACCGTTCGAGGGAAGGAATATTCGGTGTCTGGCAGAGTTTATCCCAGTAATGTACATCCATTGAGCCGGACAAAGCCTGAATGGTTCTGAGCTGAAAAAAAAAGATCCTGAAAGGATGGTTTGAGTTCTTTACCAAAGTGGTTACAATCGAGCTAAAATTTGCGGCATGAATTACCCTTATCCAAGAAAATACCCACACAATTCACGCATTAGCATTTAGGAGCAAATTCATCTGCAATTTAGAGCGACAATCATTTATGAGACATGATGCTGCCACCTGAAATGGGCCCCTGACTCATGAGATTAATAATAACGTATACTTTTTTTAATACCGCAAGGGGAAATTCCAATTTACACTCCGTTATTATTACACACATTGAAGGCTTATCAAACGTGCCTGGATTTGATCGGCAAACGCAGCGCATTACTGGTTGAAACCATATTGCACTGGGTAAAAAAGGTGATCCAGATAACCTTGTGTTCTTGGTTTTATTATTTTGGGTTGGCGTAAGGACCCTTTTATACAGACTCAGTAAAACACATTATTTTGGCAAACGGTCCTCATAAAAGCCTGTATTTAAATCCTAAATCCTTAAACATTGAACAAATCTCCATAATATAACTTAAATATATGTGAAGTGGGTATACAGTCTTGCTAATGCGTCCTCATAAATCCAATCCAAATTACAGCGTTATGAATCATCAGCTTTTTAATGAAAATACAAAATCTGTCTGTTGAAGCGTTGGTCCTTGATTCCAATAAATCTTTCCAGTGTGGTGTGTGTTTACTCCACAGCTCCAGGGGGGTCGATCTGTAAAACCTACAACGAAACCTGCCTCAGCCTGCCTGAAGGAGCCTCTCAACCAATAAAAACATTTGGAATTCAGTGAAGAGCGTCAGTGATGGATATTCTAAGTGAATCCTAAAGCATTTCCTCCCTGACAGGAATTAAGATCTGAGGGAAACACAGAATCAATGAATCAGGTGATTGTTTTGCCGTGTTAAAAGTCAATGATATCTTTAATTTCTGAAGCCAAAAATATAAAGATTGCAACCTTGTCAAACTGTACTTGACAGTGCAGTACTCTGCTGCCCAGTGCAGTTGAAGTAATTAAAAAGTGAAGCGCTGAGATTTGGCTTGGAGTTGCTCGAAGCTACTACTGCATCTGCCCTCTGCTGAAGAACACATGCCCGGACTGTCATTATAAGGGAGCTTGTTAGCAGCGAGGTCAGCAGCTAAGGGTTAACGCGAGAACAAGGAGCGGCGGAGAGGGGTGGGAGGTCAAAAGCTGGGGTTGAACCCAGGAAGACGGCGCACTAATGGGATACTCAGTTCGGGCTGAAACGCACTCAGACAAACACGCCGATCGATGGGATGCCATGGGGTTTTCTGAGCTTCTTTCTGAGCTTTCACTCACCGGAACTCCATCCAAACTACATTTTCTCTAAGCGGTTGGTAATATGTACTAAATGCACCATGTTATGTAACTCTCCTGTCTATGCAACTGGCTGTGGAGGTGTCTATGACCTTTGCGCAGCATCTGCCTACATCTACCCTCATCCACATCTTTAACCCCCAACCAGTGGAACCCAACCCCCCCAGGAGCAGAGCCTGCCATTCAGGGGAGTCATTAAGACTTATTTTGCAATGGCAGCCTGATAAGTGGCAGATAAAATATGTCATTATTAGATATCCAGAGATGGAGCCGAACATGGAGTGAGCAAGAAGGAAGAGCAAGAAGGTGGGATGCTGGTAAAGGTTGCATTTGCCTACATTTCTGCTGAGCCCCCGGGTCTCTCTCATTAGTGGCGCACATTGGAGGGAGGGGAAGGTAAACAACTAGCCTTAAAGAATACACTGAGCCTCTAACCAAACACGCCTGCAGAGACTCTTTATGCTTGGCGTCAGCCTGACAGAGCAGCATATGTTGTTTACATGCTAAATTAGCAAAATCCTGTGAATTATAAAGAGGGCTCCAGTCTGCTGCATCGATACTGCAGGAAATCTGCAGCAACAGCAGGGTAGGCCCAACGGCTGCGTCAGCAGGAACTGAAGCATGACTGACGTGTCAGGTTTTGGATATGTATTTTTTTAAATTAGAATTATCACTGAAGATAATTTGCGATTCGCTCTGGGAGTTTTCTAATTGCCATTTCCAGGGGTAGAGCTTAAGAAAGAAAACCAATGTGTAAATATGGTTTCTGTTTATCCTGACAAAAACACAGGTGGGGAAACCAGTGAATGTATATCTCCATTTGGAATCTGGGCAAGGGTGCCCAGTCCCCCCTTTATCCCCAAAAAGGGGATATTATTAATGTGCAGTGAAAAATAAAAATGCACATCAAAATAAAGAACTATTACTGCTCAGCTGTGTATTATTCATTGTCAAACACACACTGCGTGGCACTATCTTTGTGGGGACCAGTCATTGACATAATGCATTCCCTAGCCCCTTACTCTAACCTTAACCATCACAACTAATAATAATAATAATAATAATAATAATACTAACTCTAAAACCTAGTCTTAACCCTGAAACAGCCCTTTAAAATTGTGGGGTCCAGCATGTTGGCTCCACAAAGCTGTCGGGAACCCACAAGTTTACTGGACACCTGGTTTTTGGACCCCACGAATATAGTTAAGACCACACACAAACACACACTTTGATTTAATTAGGGATGGAGCAGAATGCTTCACAGCTGACACTGGTTTCAATGCAGTCCACAGGGCTCTACGGTATGGACAGACACCATTTCTTATCAACCCGCCTCACTGCTGATAATCCGGCTAAACGGCTAAATGTGAGTGCAGCCTGTATGCCGTGCCATCTTTTCCTGCCTTTTGTGCATTTTTGTAAGCATAGTGTTGGAGTGGTGTTGGCCCGATCTTCCCATTGGATGTTGTGTTGCTGTAAGCTGTTCTGCTGGCTCACACCTGACAACCTTAGTGGCATGCCTGATTTCACTCCCGTTCTTGTAACATCAAAGTCACATTGACTGCCTATTGCTACAGCTCCTCTGTCTGAGCTCTTGGCCCCCCCTTCCTGAAAAGCCCAGTCCGCTCTGATTGGTCAGTTGGCCCAGTCTGTTCTAATTGGTTAACCAAATCCAAACAAGCCACTAGCGGACTTTCAGGCAATTGAGAAAACGTGCTTAATACTTACTTATCTTATGTTAGCAGTTTTGTATAAAGTGTTTTGACGAAGATACAGGTTGGTAATGCAGACTGTACTGAGTTCATAAAATACGACTTCAGTATACATATGACTCGATATTGACTCGTATTTTTAGGACCAATTGTGTGGGTAATCACTTTACTGTCCACATTTTCTCTTCCACATAAGTTTGATCAACCAGGGGGCTTGTTTCCAAATTGGCTGATGGTCTGGTTTTAGCCGCGCTAGTAAAATGGCTGTAGGGATGGAACTATGGGCACGTAGGTCGTCGGTCTGTCAACCGTTGAAACATCGGCATCTATTGGATGGATTGGCTTTTGGCTACTGGCTTTTAGTTTAGACCAATTACCTGCAAAACTGAAGGACATTTCCACTACCAATAGGATGGATGGCCAAAACAATGAAAAGAAAATACAAGTAGTATTAACCTGTAATGTCCCTTGAATAGTGCTAGGCAAGATTATATATATATATATATATTTACACAATGGGATTTGTGATGGGTAATGGCAAATAACAGAACAGCTGGTAACAGTCTGGAAAGTTCAGAACATGACATCACTGTATCGTAGCCTTTAAAACCAGGTAGAGAAAACAGTTATGACGATATCTCAAATCTAAGACGATTTCTAGTCTCACGTCACAATATCAATACATATCATTATATTGCCCAGCCCTTGAAAATGGAGCTGTGCGAAGGGGGTGAGCATGGAACTTCGACACTATAAGAATAACTTTGGTTATTGTACTTTTCCTGACCTTGGTATAATGGTAAAAACTAGATATGATAGCACTAACAAATCAAGTTTAGTTTCTTTCCTGATTTTACATAATAAAATGTTGTATTTGCATATTTTCCCTCTGGGCTCTATCTACTGTCTGGTCTTTGACTGATGTCTTTGTGGGAGAATATTAACTTCATCAATCAAACACCTTCTGGGGTTGTGTTGACACAGTCAGTGTGTGAGCTTAGTGAGTGGCACATTTCCGCGTGGATGTGTTGTTTTTTTTATTTCCTTCTTCCAAATTGCACTTGCAGCTCCATTGGATGATGTTTGGATGACTCTAATCTTTCAGCCAGTTGCTGGAGGAATAACTGCATGGCAAATAAAAGATCAGCGTGGATGAATGAACGTATCTGGATAACTAAAAACACTGCAGGTAGCAGCAGAACAAATTACTGCCTTTTCCCCTTTTATTTTCTCTTTCTAGCTTGCAGTGTTATCATGGCGCCTTTCCTCACACCCGGCTTGATGGATCAACGAGCAGGGGTCAGCCCTGCGTTCTCACATTTATACGATTTTTCTTAAAATAAGGGAGAAAGGGGATAATGTCTGATACAAACCTTTGAAAAAAGAAATGTGGGAACATAGGGCCTAATTTTGGAAAGAATCTTAGAAATGTAGGGCTGTGGGAAGATAGGCACTCCCCCAACGAGCACACACGTGTTCCAGGGCTAAACATAGTTCAAATAAGGAGTGGGGGTAGATGCGCAGCCCAGGAACAGTGAACATATGGCTTTCAACTCAATGCCCGCGGGCCAAATCCAGCCCTCGCGTATAAATTTAGATTCCCAATACATTTTGGCCCGTATAGTTTTGCGCCACACCAAAAAGACAGGGAACCGATTATATGCATCATTTGATCATTTGCAAACTTTGAGACTTAGAAACTCCCAAACAACCAGTGAGTTTGCATATCAAGGGTTGTGAAACAGGATGTTGTGTAGCTACTTGTCTGTTACTGCTACTTTTAAAAAAATGTAATCATTGTTTTGATTGATTTGTTAAGTTCTATGATGGCTAAGGAACTTTTTTTAAGGTTATTCTTTGGCCAAAGTAGGCCTTTATTATATAAGACAGCTGAAGATGTGAAAGGAGAGAGAGAGAGAGAGAGAGAGAGAGAGAGATGGCCCCTGTGACAAGGACTGAGCCTTTCTTCATGGGGCACACATCCTACCAGGTGAACTATCCAGGCGCCCCCATTAAGGAACCTTTTTGCTGACTTTTTAGGGGCTTTTATGACATTTTTCCATTACGTGGTACCTGCTCGACTCGGCCGTGGTGCCCCGTCCTCCTTTCTCCATTGCAACTTAGTACCGCCTCATGAGGCGAGCGGGGCTGGTCGTCATAGCAGCAAACTGCCGTGTCCTAACGCGACAGACCCACACACAACATGGTGTGTTGCTTTTCATTCTCGGCGTATGGCTGTTTGCCAGAAGAAACATTTCGTTTCTAAAGACGTTGGAAGCAGCAAAAAAAAAAAAAAACACAGCTGGATAAACTATTTAAACCGTCTGTCGCTAGCGATGATGACGCAGTGATTAGTGACGATTCTCTCCGACCAATCAGCAGTCTGCAGGTTTTCACGTCACCTTTTGGTGTCGCCTCAGCTTGCTTTGAAGTGAGGTAGTACTACAAAAAGTACCTGTTAGCTGGTACCAGGGACTTTTATCATCATGGAAAACCAAAACAGGCGAGTAGAGTCGAGGTGAGTCCATGTAGTGTAGTACCAGCTGAAGTAGTACAGAGCTCAAGATCTTTGCCCGAACCCGACAGGACCCGAAGGGATCCGACCCAACGGGTTCAGTCTTAATTTCTATAATTTTACACGGGCTCGGGCTTGCGTGGTCAGGTGATGCATTTCAATTAGCGCGGAAAAGGATGCTAAGGAGGTGAAATGGAGGCTGGCAAATACGTTTTGCTTGGACCCGTAAAGAAAGCAAAGTCTGAGGTAAAAAGAAACGTATAAAAGACTCATTCTTGACAAAAGAGCTTAGTGTGTGTGTGTGTGTGCGCATATTTGAATAATGTCGGGCTATTATCAGGTTCGGGCTTTTAAAAACCTGTCAATCAAAATGTACTGGTCCGGCTCGGGCCGAATTCTGTCGGACTCTGGGGGCTTTATGTCGACCAAACTGTAAGTGAGAAGACTACATAAGACATGCAATAACATGTCAAAAACATTCAAATAATAACAGTCAAATAAATGCATGTCAATAAAGTAGCCTGGCCCTCCATATGATTCTCATTTTCCAGTGTGGCCCTTAGTGAAAGTGAGTTTGACACTCCATGCCATATTCTGTGTACAGCATACACTGCAAAACAGCAGTATATAATCCTTTATTAGTCCCACAAAGGAAAATTCCAATTTACACATTACACACATGCCTGAATAACACACACATGCTCAGTACCTATACATGCACTAATGGAGAGATGTCAGAGTACAAATATGTATCTCCATAGCATTAGTCATTATATGACTTACATTATCACACAATATAAGCCCATTAATGATCAAAACCCCTGGGAAATCATGCACTTGTATGCAATTGAATAATTACAGCCAGTGAGTATTTTTTTTTTACTTTTGTTTACAAGTTTCAGGCTGCCTTTTATGACAGAACTGCAACGTAGTTGTAGTCTTATTCCAGAAGAAAAGTAACTGCTGATGGGATAGGACTGCGATAAACTGCGCCAGGCGGAGCTGACGTTATTATGGAGGGAAACTAGAAAAAAAAGGCAGAACTAAGCAAACATCAAGAAGCAGGGAACATCCCTGTGATCTGCAAGCCCTCTTTTATAGAGGGGGACTGTATATTCTGCAAACACTTCACATGCACTGTATCCTGCACACACAGAAAGCAAAGCAGAGTGCTCACTGTTGGCTGTTGTCGGCATTTTGCCCAGGGTAGATTTCCTTTTCTCACATGTGAAATGAATTCCTGTCACAAGCACATAATGAAGGCTTCTTCTAGCTGTTTACCTCTCAGAGGGGTTATCCACTTTGCATTGCTGGTCTAGAAAGGCAGAAGACAGAAATCTGACAGTGGAAACAGGAAGGAAAATAACCATTTTGTTGCAGGAGATATAGAATTTGTGCTCAAAACGGTTGCCTCATTCATGCAATATTCCATGTGTAGTCAGCCTGCTCTCACACCAGTTTGTGAAATGGTCACATTATTTTGATTCATGTACATGTCACCATTTTTTTGGAACGTGACCATTTCACAGACTGCCATGACACTGGGGTGCTCTGGGGGGGATGGGGGCAATCAAACGCCACACGCCGGCGACAACGATGCAGGGACACGATCCGTGGTCCCTGGGGGACGCAACAATGAAGTAAGTAAAACCAGCCAGCGACAACAACGGGGCGGTTTGAATTAGCTCAGCGAGTTACTCTGGCAATGCTGCTCATTAACTATGCCCTTGTAGCCGAGCTGGACCAATCACATCGGTGCATCTGTAGGCGGGGCCAGAGGGAGCTGAACAGTTGAGACAGTCTAATCTACCAGTTAGCTCCGCTGGTAGCTAAGCATATGGAGCTCTGGATACCTCCCCCGTGTGTTGTTGTGATTGGTCGTAGTGTTATCCAAATGTGTGCAATGAAATTTTCAAATGCATGCTTGGTGCCCCCCCGAGATGGGCAACTTCCATTACTCGATGCCTGACCCTTAATCTTCCAGATTTGGGTCTGGATTTCAGGCGAGGTTTTAGCCAGCGCCAAAGAAAAATCACCAGCATCAAAACGATTACAATTGAGAACACTAGCCATTAAAATCCTCTCTGAACATGTTTAATTGATAATCTTAGCTTCACCGTCCAGCATCTGGTTGCGTCAGACTCTCCCGGGGATTTTAACCCTCGGTGTTATGGGGGGGGGGACAGGAGGAGCGAACAGCTTCCTGTCCTTCATTATGCTGTAGTGACTCAACCCAGCACTATAGTGTATAATATTCACTCCTCTGAGTGTTTCCACAGGAGAAGGTGACAGCACAGCAATCTGTTCTCAGCAGGCGGTAAGAAAGCTCCGACTCATCGTAACACCGCAGCATGTTTCAGCTTTTATTTAAACACGTGTTTACTGGGTGTACGTGCCAGTTATCTGCATATTGTGCACTAACAGCTCCAAATTAAAAAAAAAATAAATTAAAAAATAGAGTACATCTGGGTCTTACTGGCCGGATCGCCTGCTGCCCATGTGTTTCTCTGCTGGCAGGGCAAACACTCTGAACATGCCTTTGGTGTGGGAGATATGGTTCGATTCCCACTGCGATACATCAGCCAATGTGTCCCTGAGCAAGACAATTAACCCCTCGTTGCTCCAGAGGCGTGACACCTCTGACATTCATAGCATTTGTGAGTCGCTTTGGATAAAAGTGTCAGCTAAATGTAATGTAATGTAGTTTGTGAGATTATGCGCGACAGCATGTCAGAGCATTTCTAAATCAGCTACAGCTCAAAAATCTGCTGCTGTTCAAATATCCCTCATGGAAAAGGTCATTGAAAAGTCCACGAAATCCAGAACAAAACCCACTTATTTTTTTATAGCGCCACCTAATGGTCATTTGAATAAATACAATTTAATAAAAAAAATTTCTTTTTAAAAAGCGTGGAAACATTAGAGTTTACTATCTGAGCAGCAAAATCTATGCAATGAGAATTTTAAAAAGGAAAAAAAAAACATTTCTGTCTTTAATTACGGGACAAAGTCTGGTTAATGAGCTGCCAGAACCATTTCTTTCATTTTACGCTAAGCAGTGTGAGCCAGATGTACAAAGAAAGAGACAGAAAGAGTAAGAACAATGGACAGAAAGACACAAATGATGTCATTATGACATATAAATGGAGTCATGGGATGTTGTAGGCCAGCCAAGGACAGGACTATAGATTTCAGACTGGCATGAGTCTACCCAGGCCGCCATTAGCAGTGGGATCACGTCCACCCCGGGGCCCCGCGCTCTTTCCCCGACCTCGTCCTTCACCTCCGCGGCCTGGAGACGGAGAGCTGGCGGGCTACATTTACACACACATAAGAGTGTGCAGGTTTTTATTCACACACACACACACGTACATAGAGACACACACTGAGGAGCGAGTTACATTGAGCGAGGAGCGAAGACCTCGGTTGGATGGGAGAGAGAGAGTGGCTCTCTTAGACAGGCGAGATCCTTGGCTATGGATTGAAAGTCTGCTCTACCCTGAGCTGCAGGGGTAGAATAAAGAGCTACACCTCGGCTCGTGCTCCCCTCATGCTGTGATGATGCTCTACATTTACACGAGCAAACTGCTTTAACTTCATAGGAATGATTTAACTTTACACCTCGGAGTCTCCTGTGTGTGCTGACCCCCGGTGGTTAAAGTTGTCAACGTGCTGCAGTGCTGTAGAAGTGTGTGTGGTCAGTACACTCTGTTGTTGTTGGCTGTGATCGGAAAGAGAGTAGAACTCCATGTTTGCTCACACTATGGCTAGGCCTAATAGGTAAATGTTAGGTTCAGCTCAAAAATCACTGTACCTGCCAGGCTCCATTTAAATATACAGTACTTTCATCCTCGTAAAACACACTTCATTCAAAGTCGACAGAAACAATGTCACGAGACCCGAGACTTAGGTACCAAGTTGGTTCCAAAATTCTGAAGACAACCGGTTTTTCCACAGGGGGGTGCAACTATTCCAGACCTGATGGGGGCAGTATTTGCCTAAAGGTGTTCTAACCTCTGGTGGATTTCTGAGGACTATGGTTACCTGGTCCTCAGATCTCTGCAGGGTAAATCCAGACAGCTAGCTAGACTATCGGTCCAATCTGAGGACTATGGTTACCTGGTCCTCAGGTCTCTGCAGGGTAAATCCAGACAGCTAGCTAGACTATCTGTCCAATCTGAGGACTATGGTTACCTGGTCCTCAGATCTCTGCAGGGTAAATCCAGACAGCTAGCTAGACTATCGGTCCAATCTGAGGACTATGGTTACCTGGTCCTCAGGTCTCTGCAGGGTAAATCCAGACAGCTAGCTAGACTATCTGTCCAATCTGAGGACTATGGTTACCTGGTCCTCAGGTCTCTGCAGGGTAAATCCAGACAGCTAGCTAGACTATCTGTCCAATCTGAGGACTATGGTTACCTGGTCCTCAGATCTCTGCAGGGTAAACCCAGACAGCTAGCTAGACTATCTGTCCAATCTGAGGACTATGGTTACCTGGTCCTCAGATCTCTGCAGGGTAAATCCAGACAGCTAGCTAGACTATCTGTCCAATCAGAGTTTTCTGTTGACGAATAAAACAACCCAACCAAATTGTTGCCAAGTTTAATTTTAATAAAGTCAACAGAATTGTAGAAATGTCTTGGTTTACTGTTACTGTAGCGCCCCCTCTGGGCAGAATCGTATGAGATGCGTTAAAACGCATAATAACCAACTACAGACAGATGGTCTGTACAGAAACCCCAAATAATAATAAACTCATAAGTTGTGTTCTAAATATGATATTTGCAGCAGGTTTGGTGAAGATTAGATGAAACATATGCCAGTGGATGAAAAGAATGGGTTTACCAAAAATCAAAAAAAAAAAAAAAAAGAGAAAAATCCAAGGAACACACAAATACTGTTATTCTATGCCTCACAGCTTATGAGTCATTGGTCAAAACACAAAACGTGTAATAACTTACCACACCGCTAAAGGATTACCGATTTGGGTATTTAAAAATCCGATATAAAAAAATTAAAAATCCAGAAACGCATTACAGAACATAAACAGATTTCCCTAACATTAGTTATTTGTAGTTATTTATGACTTTTCACTAAAATAATACCGGCCCACCAATATATCAGTCCACTATATGTACCCTGTTTTTAATATGTTTCGCTTTTTTTTCTTCTTCAATAGGTCAGCTGTCCACGTTGAGCTAGGAAATACATGTCACATGACCACGTCAAATTACAATATTTACATCACATTACAATCATTTTACACATTATGCTCCTTCATTTATGGCAATATATGCACAGGTGCATTATTCTAAGGGTGTGCACAGTCTTCATAAGTATGTTTATTCATGTGTATCTGTTCTTTTATCTGTATGTACGTGTGTGTGTGTGTGCGCACACGTGCATGATCAGAGATTGGTTATCGCAGCTTTTTTTTTTTCCCTCACCAAGTGTTTCGGATTTCCATTAAACATTTTCAGATCAGTTTGTGTTTGTATTTCCATTGGGAGGCCTTTCCAAATGGGTTTTCCTTTTACTGAAAAAGATGACTGACCCAATGTAGTTTTGCGCCGTGACACCCTGCCGTTTCCATTTGCCGAACCCCTTGTGGCTACTCTATTGGTATTGGCTTTTGTGACATATCGACAAAGTAAAGCTGGGGCAAGATTGTTCACACATTTAAAAAAATCAATTCGATAACAGAAAACTAAAGAAAAGGAGCAAGAGACCTGCTGTTTTTTGGCTCCGCAACGCGTGCAGTTTTACTTGAGAACCGTGCGTAGTGCAGCTTTAATGTAAAAACCCTAACCCATTCTGGGTCTTATTGTAATATTCTTTGATATTTTCATATTTTCTCCCAAGAAGGGGCCCAAGTGTATCAGATTCCCTATCTTTCCTGATTATACAAAATATTCCAGCACCCGTGGGAACCTTAAAGCACTCGCAGGCATCAGGTAACGCTCAGGAGACGGGGCGGTGGAGGCAGAAAGGTTACTCCTAGATGAAAGAAGCTGAATGATAATAGAGCACATGGCAGGACCACAGATGATTAATACCATTCTCCTCTCTCATTTGCTGTTCATTAACTCACTATCTGCCATAATGGCCTTAGCTCAAATGAAAGGGGAGGGAAGAGAAGTTCACATTCTGCATCATTAGAAGGATGGAGCGAGAGAAGAGGAGGACGGGAAGACGAAGGGATTTTTGGAAAGTGTGCTGATTAGTGCAGCAGTTCTTTACATCTTAATCAAGCCCATTATTGCTTTCTTGCCTTGAAAAGGCCACACAATGACAAAACGCAGCACCACTTAACCGTCTACCCACTAAACCAATCCTATTGGAGGTGCTGCTGGTGTTTATTGTCCGTAACGTCTTGCTGAATAAATATTAAAGTTGACATGCATTACATAAAGCCATTTTGATAAAAACAGCTCGTTAGGGCCCGTGAAAAATGTGAAAAACCAGAACCATAAAAGCGGGTCTCCAATTTTACATATTTTGTTCCTCACAATGCCGAGAGCGCCTCGAGGGAGCAGGCGAAGTCAGGTGGATTGGATAAAGAGAAAGGGAAAGTAGATAACACCAGAGAGGATGTGCATTTAGAGTGGCATAACACGTAGCATTTCAGTTATGGTTAAACTCTGGCAGAGATAAAAGCATCAGGCCCTATGAATCCCTTTCTGCTTATGCATAAGGGTTGAAAAAAAATGGCCACGCGCAATTGGATTTGAAGACCTGCTGCAATGTATTTCAATCTACGTCAGCGCTAACCTTATAAAATGGGAAAATATTGAACTGATGGAAGAAAAAAAAAAGCCCCTCCACTAAGACAGAACAGGAGCCTTGACAGACAGGAAGCCCGTGGAGATTAAGTAATTATTCTGAAAGGATGGAAAATAAAGAGTGACAAAGAGGAATAGAGTGCGAAACAAGGTCGAGGACGAGGCGTTCAAGAGCTTCTGCGTGAATAGTAATGGTAAAAGCAACCAACCTTAATTTCTCTCTTTACCAGTTCTACACATTCATACACAGTCCACGTCTTTGGAACCCAGATTTTCTACCGGGCGTGTCTTTACTGCGGTGAGGCTGCGTTCCGGTTCAGATTCTGTCCTCCGCCAGGCGCCACACCTAGGGTTTGGCATCGTTTTGATTTGAACAATTCTGATTCCAATCACGATTCTCCATTTCGATTCCGGTTCTTATCGATTCTTTATTCCGATTCTTTGAGGGTTGGAGTTAAAACCAGTCCCATGTTTGTATCATAGAAAGAGAAAAATGGTATTTTAATTTAATGGTGATTTACAGTTCTACCGGGATTTTTCCAACGTGAAATAAGGTCAGACCTCACTCCTGTGCTCCATGGCTGCAACATGCCTGGAGGTAAGGTGACGGCTACAGAAAAAAATAAAAAAAATAAATAAAAAAAACTTAGTTTCTTGTATTAAATTTGGAACCGGTAATTTGAGTCTAAACCAAATTTTCCAAAAGTTCCAATAAAAGAAACGATTCCATTGGAATCTTAATTTTTTGAAATGATTCCAAATAGGAACCGGTTCTCACTGACCAATCCTAACCATACCACACCGAGAGTGCCGGGAAAGCAGAGCATCTTGCTGCCCGGCTCTCAGATTTGATTAAAGTACTACTACTACTACTACTACTACTACTACTAAATTTTTGTGGAAAAAAATGCCGTCGTTACCTTGTTTCAAGCCATTCTAGCGTGGAAGACTCAGCTCCATTTGGGCCAGTACTCAGTAATATTCAACCAGCTAAGCTGCTGGACTCTGATTGGCTAACAGCTAGCCAATGAGAACTTGGCTATCAGCATCCTTTCCCCAGCTCATGAATAGTAATGAGCTCAGGCAGCATGACGTCAGACTAACCAGCTGTTGTGATTGGTCTGATTTTTCCTCTTATTTTCTTTTAAGTTCAGCTGCACATGCTCAGTAGCTCGGTAAGATCCCATCAGCTAGATAACTCTTTCTCCAGCTTTGGTCAGTCCAAGGCAGGATTAGCTGGGAGACTTCTTCTAGACCAGGGCCACTTGTGGAATACCTGCACAACAGGGACAGGAAGTAGTTCTTTTGGAGATTATGGTCAACTAGTGGCTGTTGTGGCAGTGTTTAACCATTAACAACGAGCTAGCATGCTACGGTTAGCCACCTCGTCTCTAGTGACGTAGAAAGCCGTGCAGATGTTGAACAGCTCACCCGGAGACTGAAGACAGAGGACATTCAGGGGTAAGCCTTAAACCTGGACTTCCTGCACAAAGTGTTCCATTACAAATTCCTTGAAAGCCATAAAGTGACCCGAACATCCCAATTACAGTACAGTATGTACAGCACAGTACTGGTAATGCCTGGAAGAGCTGTGTGTGTGTCCTCAGGCGCGTCGATATTTCACATTGTAAATGGGAACGTCATTATTTTTAGCAATACAGCAGCGTTCATATCTAATTCTCTTCCGGCACTGTCTCAGTCCCTTAAGTGCATCCCTACAGC
This sequence comes from Percina caprodes, assembly GCA_013375575.1. Taxonomy (NCBI): domain Eukaryota; kingdom Metazoa; phylum Chordata; class Actinopteri; order Perciformes; family Percidae; genus Percina; species Percina caprodes. The sequence continues at coordinate 475,534 of JABXJD010000220.1, forward strand.
TCTGACAGCGCTGCCAAATGCGTGGTTATGTCATCAGTATTACTAAATGCAGCTCTGTAGGACAGGGTGGGTTCGGTAAGGATTGTGTGTAGGATGCTTTAGGTCTTTTGCAACTGGGAAATATTCATAAATAAAATAAAGTCTTTATGTGGTTGAGCATTTCACATTTATCAATGCACTTTTTAAAGCTATTTTGGTGTAATAATACATATGTTGCTCAGCATGAATTCTGTCAGGGAGACTTCAATAACGTTAACACTCTTCTCTTATACTGATCAGCTGTTTAGTGGGAAACACGTTAGTGTAAACCAATCAGAGTCTGGCACGTATGTTCAAGCCAATCACAGCATGACAACCCTGTTTTAAATCTGTTCTCCCCCCGTTTCTGCATACATACATACATACGTACACCTTTTTTCCGATGGAGTCTAATCTCCAAAGTCTATGTACATTCTTACTTTGCACATCTGCAATGTAGTCTCTCCTGATTGAAATGGCAAGTGTTCACATATGGGTAAGAAGAGGTGAGGTGAGGCCATATTGTCATAGCTATTAAAGCAACTGAATTTATGGACGTTCAGGAAATAGTGTCTAAAACATACACTTTGCATTCTTAGTAGAAACAGTAAATCCTGAAGCTTCATGCAGTCTTATCAGGTCCAGGTTTTGGGTCTGTACATGTGTAAATATGCCTCATGCCCAAGTGGATCAAAGCTGACTGGCTCCGATTATGATTACACAATACTACAAGTATTGCATAAGAAAGATTTAGATCAGGACTGTGTATTTATGCACATAGTCTAGATCAACAGAAGTACATTTTCAGGATAACGTCTGTCATCCAGCGCGTAGCTCACGTGCAGGATGTCGGCTCTGTGTGTGGTTGTCGTTGTCTCGTTCGTGCCAGCGAGCCACACGCTGAACATGTCACATTTTGAAGAAATTTTGAACAAGGCAGACCTGCTTGGTTCTTTCAGGGAAATGATTGTAAAGATTTGCAAAGAATATGTTTATGTTCATTATGTCTCCTCTCTAACTGGGAAGTTTTGGGACTGATTGGTGGGACTGCTGTGGACGGAGTACACACAGAGAATACACAGGTAAGAGCCAATGTGTTAACCACGCATCAGCTAATTTAAATAGCTCACGTTACTGTAATGTGTCAACAGTTAATTTAATATTGGAGGTTTGCAATCCAAATGTGGATCCTGACCACACAAGCATTAAAACATCCTCTTGTGTAAGGGTCAACAGCAGCACTTTCAGCTGCGAAATGAAGCTTGTCAGTGTCAATATCTTTCATTTAAAGTGGTAGCTGTAAATTATTTTGCACACACACACACACACACACACACACACACACACACACACACACTTGTCCCAAGGTTCCAGTGTTTCCAGGTTCCAGTCAGCTAGGTACAATACAGAGTCACAAAGAGGATTGGAAATAGGTAAGAGGTTTTATTTATACGGGCGGCTGTGGCTCAGTGGTTGTCTGCCAATGGGAAGGTTGGGGGTTCAATCCCTGGCCTTGCAGTCACATGTCACAGACACTGAACCCTGAGTTGCCCCCGTGTGAATGTGTGTGAGTGTTAAGACTAGAAAAGCGCTATATAAATACAGCCCATTTAGCTGTCCCCGATACTAATGCTTAGCCTGACCCAGACCCACATCATCCAGATGTTTGGCCTGGGAGCTCCCCATTGGCAGTAGGGGTGTATCGAGCAAATCGATACAGCATAGCAATATTGTATTGATACACAAACATCTTTTATTATATATCAGTTTGTCTGCTCACATTTTTTCAGCAATACAATTTAAGTGATATGAACAAACAGAAATGTTTCTTTTTAGATAAAACAGATATTGGCAGAGTTTCCTTTTGGGGACGTCATTTGAAATTGGAAAAATTAGAAGTCGGAAAAAAAGGTTATAAATTGCAATATATTGCATTATGTTTAGAAAAAAAAAAAATCGCAATAATATCGTATCGTGGCATAAGTATCGGGATGATATCGTGTCGGGAGAGTGATTCCCACCCCTAATTGGCAGAGCTCAATCCGAGGGGCGGGATCAAGGGTTGTCTTTCAATTTCCCTCTGCACGCAATAGGACAGCACTACAACCAACCAGAGCAACGCTGGTTGGTAGATTCAACTTTAACCTCCGAACACATCTTCCTTTGTAAGAATGACTTCAGAGCATAACTCCAAGTCTTCCAGAGTCGATTGGACAGACTTCTAGATTTCTAGACTAACTGAAGTTGCGGATTCAGCTGAGGCCTCCCTACCATATATTTATACCACATACTCGACATAAGGCTGGGCAATGTTTCGATATTATATCGACATGGATACATGAGGCTAGATATCGTCTTAAATGTTGGATATCGTGACATGACACCAGTGTCTTTTACTGGTTTTAAAGGCTGCATTACAGTAAAGTGATGTTGTTTTCGTTACCAGAGTTATTAGCTGTTCTATTATTTGCCTTCACCAACTTAGTCATTGTATGCACATTACCGGTTACCATTTATCACAACTCCCATTGTGTTCATATTTTGAGTAAGCTCCATGGGTCAACCCTACAATATCAACATTAAGGTATTTAGTCTACAATATTGGGTTATTTATCCATATCGCCCAGCTCTAACTTGACAGCAGCAGCTTTTCAGAAAAGATAAAAATTAATAGGATTCTGGTTAAGAGACGGTATGGACACCATATGTAAAATAGTTTTCAGTGTGATTTGTTCCACAGCAGAGGCTGGCGCTCTTGAACTGTCAAAATCACAGGCGTAGATTTTGGAAGGGGATGCAGGGGACATGTCCCCCGCTCCAATATAAGACAACCCACTTCCCAAAATAGCTAAAAATAACCTCAGGAGGCTTAAAAAACAAATGGGAAACAAGAACTGTGTCTACTGTGCTACACTGGTGGGTGGAAGGAAACACAACAGGAGCTTGGAAATTAAAGATGTGATTTATGTCTTTTATGTAGTAACTTTGGAGCTTCTTTGGAGAAGTTACCCAGATAGACGTGCTGCCAAAAGCAGTAGTCAAGCGTTCTCTCTTTTCACCTTCCCTACAGTATGCACCAGGGGACTGAGACTAAGTGCTGTTTTGTAATGCCCACTATCTTACAAATACCGAGAGCAGGATTCACACAAAAACTGTTGCCATTGGGGAAAATGATTCCCTATTATGCATCTCTCCCTCCTGAAACACCAAGCCCTGCAAACAACACTATCATTACTCCACCATCAGGGTCCGCGAAGGCTCTAGAGACCCAAGTGAGATGACGGATGACAATATGGGATTACGGGAGGAAGAGGGAGCGAGAGAAAAATAGAGTGTGTGTGTGTGAGTGGAAGAGAGGAGTGATGGAGCAGGTGGACTCTCATCCATCTTGTGCCTGCAGATGGATATATGAGTGGGGGCCCCGTGCTGGCTGTCAGCCACTGTGATGGATACAAGATAAATAGTGAAAAACATGTAGATTCAAATGACAGTCATGCAAGAGACACACAGAGGTGTCACAGTATGACTGGAGAGCTTAGAAAAGCCCTGATGGTGAGTGACTCTGCTACATTTAGGTCATATCCAGTAAAACAGACTAATACTACTAATAAGCTTGTACCGTTGACGTTAAATTGGGATAATGAAATGAAAGCAGCGTCTGAAATTCCTGTAGGCACAGTTTTCTCTTATATTTACAAGATGGCTATTGATATGATATATTTAACGAAGATGGACTATTTGGTTTACAGGGTCCATACAGGGACTTAGTAATAGACTTTCATTAAGTTCTCTCAAAAGACAAAAAGAATGGACAAAGGTGATGCCAAACAGGCTGAGATATCCCGACTTTTAGACCCTAGTGTAAGTCAAGCTCCAAGGATACTGGATCCTACATTTCCCATAATGCAAACAATAGCCATATTTTATTCGACCATCCTTGCCAAGTGAACGGCACAAAAGACTACACATGAATTAAAAACTTTGTTGTTTGATAATGGGGGACATAAGTGTAAATCCCCCAACTACGGGTTGTCCCCCGCCGAGAAATATTAAAAACATGTGGTGTATTGTAAATAACATTATGTGTAAGCAGTTAACCAATCCAACCCCCCCAAAATGCTTTTTAAGTTTAGAAACATATTTAGTGCTGGTCAGGAGTATAGGAACCCATGCTTAAGTCTCAGGTAAGGAACAGGGAGACCAGGGACAGTCAGGTGTAGAGTCTCAGGTAAGGAACAGGGAGACCAGGGACAGGCTGGTGTGGAGTCTCAGGTAAGGAACAGGGAGACCAGGGGCAGTCAGGTGTAGAGTCTCAGGTAAGGAACAGGGAGACCAGGGGTAGTCAGGTGTAGAGTCTCAGGTAAGGAACAGGGAGACCAGGGGTAGTCAGGTGTAGAGTCTCAGGTAAGGAACAGGGAGACCAGGGACAGTCTGGTGTAGAGTCTCAGGTAAGGAACAGGGAGACCAGGGACAGTCTGGTGTAGAGTCTCAGGTAAGGAACAGGGAGACCAGGGACAGTCTGGTGTAGAGTCTCAGGTAAGGAACAGGGAGACCAGGGGCAGTCAGGTGTAGAGTCTCAGGTAAGGAACAGGGAGACCAGGGACAGTCTGGTGTAGAGTCTCAGGTAAGGAACAGGGAGACCAGGGACAGTCAGGTGTAGAGTCTCAGGTAAGGAACAGGGAGACCAGGGACAGTCTGGTGTAGAGTCTCAGGTAAGGAACAGGGAGACCAGGGACAGTCTGGTGTAGAGTCTCAGGTAAGGAACAGGAAGACCAGGGACAGTCTGGTGTAGAGTCTCAGGTAAGTGTATTGAGCTTAGTTCATATTTTTGGATGTGTGTAGGTCAAGTTTATCTAATTTACATTATGATCGGCTAATTTACAAAAGCATTGTATTTATTTTAAATGGGGACACTTTTTCAAAATAAGTCATGTTTTTAGGTATTTTTGGCTTGATTGTTATCATAAAAATAAATAAATGGTTTTAAAGAAGAAGGCTAATGGTACAGTCCCCATGCTCCACTAATGATAGTATTAAGGCTTTCCTCTGTGTACACATATCCTTTACAAGTATAATTGCGGCTGCATTATTTGTGTTCCCTTCAAAAATTGCTCTTCAGAAATTGCCCGACCTTCCTACACAGCTCTGCGGAGGGGGGTCTGGCTAGTCCACATAGCAACAGAGTGTTTGAGTCACAAGTCACGGGAGTAAAAAAATGAGACTGAATTTTCACTTTGTTAGTTTTCCTTGTAATATTACTTGTACTTACTCAAAGTGGTCAGACAAATACATATGAAAATGTTGCCAATATCTGCATCTGCTGTTGTAATGGCCTATTTTCTTTAAGAAACCAGCCCTGTGGCTCCTCTGTCGGCTGAGCCCTTAACCCCAAAAGACACAAGACTAGAGCTTCCTCCCTCGAGATGTCATTACCCGCTCTTTGAGAGGGGATCCATCAAAGGGAGGAAGAGACGGAGAAGTATTCAAACAAGTCGGAAAGGGCTGCACAGAGACAGAACTCCAACCGATCACATGAGACTTGTTTGGATTTTTCAAAAACTCATCAGAATCACACATCCTGTAGATAATCACAGGGAAACCTTGTGATAGCCTTTCCCCTAGTTTTCCTAGTGTTTTTTTCCTTTCATCACTGCGATGAGAGCCATTTGTAAACCAAATATGTGCACCATGCTGTGCAGAGTCAGACGGTCCTCCCGCCAGTCTGTCCCGGGAGACTGCAGGACAGCAGTAAAACTAACTGTGACCCACTTCACTGTGAACCATCCATCCATATGCTGCTGTAACACACACATCATCTCTCTCTTTCAACCAAATACCCCCAAAACACATTCTATGAGCATGCCCTCCTCTAAAGGACCCCACTCACCAGGCCAAGTCAGGCATGGCAGCGGCGTGTTAAGGCCAAGGTCTGAGGTCTGTACTCCCAGGATGGAGTTTAGCTGTGGAGAACGCACAATCCAAACACTTCATTTTGTTGTCGTCGACTTTGAACTCAAGTCCACAGTTTCCCCTGAGGGTGCATTGCTGTCATGTGATGCCGAGTGGTCCAATGACGCCGAGACAGGTTCCTGTCTGAGACTATTTAGCAGGGTCACGCTCGCTGTATCAGGAGCTTAGCCTTCCCCAAGATGACTGTGATCTGAAAGAAGGGCGACCAACCCCTGAGCATTCATTCATTCTCCTATCCAGAATTGTTGTGTGGCCTAGCCAGGCCGTCCTCCGCAGCGCTGTGGAGGAAGGTCTGGCAATGCGTGACTAGCCCCGAAGCGAACATCAACCTAGCCCCTGGAGGCAAAACAAAGTTTCCCCTGTGCTTCCTGTCCACGGTCTGGAAGCCAAAGCAGGAATGGTTAACAATCAGAATCAGAAGAAGCGTTGTATTTCCTGTTTGTTTTTCACATTAAAAGTCCCCCGCTATTTTGGTTTTTCAAACCAGCCAAATCCGGAAATGTTGGGTTTCATCAGCAGTAGCTCAACACAACTCCTACGCAAAACATCAAAACGGAGAATAAAGCAGATGTATAATAAGAAACAGCAGCTCTGCTCAGATATATTTTCCTCTTTGATTATACTTGATTTCACCCACAACCCATCCACTGTTAATCAGAATGTTTGTTTTTATGACTCAGAATACCAGCTGGTGTAGCCTATATGGATGTTGTCAGGGTGCAATTTGTGAAGAAAGCAAAGAGGATGTTTTTTGATCATGCACAACAAAACATGCAAGAATAAAATCCCCCTCCATGGATATGGAGCCACTTAGCCAGTCGAGCCAAAAACACTTATCAACCTCAATATCCAATGGAAAATAATCTCAAAATGAAACTGCACAGTGTGACGTCAACACCGCTTTCAAGCAGGAGAGCGGAGCTCACTTCGACTGGGGCGACTGGGGCGACTGGGGCTCAGCAGTAGAGCGGTGGCCTGCCAATTGGAAGGTTGGTGGTTTGATCCCTGGCCCTGCAGTCCCATGTCGAAGTGTCCTTGGGCCAGACACTAAACCCTGAATTGCCATCGTGTGTGTGTATCTGATGTACGGCAGCCTAGGCCACAGTGTATGAATGTGTGTGAATGGTTCCTGTACTACGTGAAAGGGCTTTGAGTAGTTGGTGAGACTAGAAAAGCGCTATATAAGACCAGTCCATTTACTTCTCAGGGAAAACAAAATGTTATTTCTAATAACTAATTTGTTTCGGTTCTGTCATCGCACTCACCGCATGACGCACACTTTTTTCTGCCTAAACTCCACCACCACGGCCCCTGAATGGACCGTCATCTGGCGTTGCCTGTACCCGGCTCGCAGTCACCTATTGGCGGCTAAACAACTACCGCTGGTAGCCGCTGTCCCGGAGCTAATATATTAAATCAGCTGTTATTCCTTCTCATTCATTTCCCTCCATATTGCTTTATTTCCACACAGTTCTGTTTACTGTATCTTTCAAGGCCATAACAAGTGATCAGCTGATTTCGACCGCTGAGCGGGCGGGGGGGTTCTGACCCACGAGCTTTTCCAAAATGTTGTAGTATTTTCTTAGTGGGTGTTACTCCCCGATGTGAGTCGAGTGCAGATTTGAGTCGTGCATGCTCAGATTTAAAAACGGTTTACGGCATAACGTGTCATACTGAAATTTGTGAAATCCATGAAATCCATCCTTAAAAGCATTAAAACAAGCCCATCTGTAGTCTATCTGGGTTTAACAAAATGCTTCTACAGAATATTGTCCCGACCTGGTCAACATGATATGATAAACGTAGCTTTAGGACACACACTCCCTCATCCAGTAGGCTCCATCATGATAATATCAGCTGATTTTTCAGTGATATGGCTTTGGCATCTGGTGGCTAGTAGGGGCGTTACCCGTCGGCCCCCAGCTAACTACATTGAGTTCTTTTCCAGCCATGGCTCAGGCCAGGGACCCGTCCCGGACCTGGTGGGGCCCCAGCACGGAGGGAGCGGAAATGTTGGATGGCTTCATCTGTATGCTGATGTCACTCTCTTTTCTTCATTGAACAGAGAACAACAATAAATCTGTTTTCTCATATGGCTCCAGTCTGGTTTTTATTATTACTATGTGGATTGTATAGGAGGAGTATTGCTTCTAACTCAGTTTGTTTTGCAAACTCAGTGTGTGCATCCTGTCCAGATGCTCTGCCACTTTCACATTCAACACACAGAGGCTTTAAGGTCAAGAAAGCAATTTGACTTCAAAAGTCGAAATGGAAAGCGATAGAATAATGTCACAAGTTGGAAAACTGTTTCCCAGTTTTTGAAGTATAGTTCTTTCAGTGGCCTTTACTAGTTGCTTGGCGGACAATGTTCTGATGCATCCACAGTTGACTTTTAGAGTATAAATGATCGGAGTAATTAGCGTCCTCATTATGTGTATGCGCCCAAAGAAGCTAGCGCATGAAAATAAGCATCTGTCGTCAGGCCTGTGGTCAAAATAGGTTTCATTTGGTTGGGTTGTGCTTGAAACTACTAGCTAGTGGATGAAAACTATTTTAAGGATTTAAGGATTTTGCAGTTCCAGTGGTGGAATGTAATGGGTAAATGTTTGTACCAAAATAGTTTGGTTTTTCAGTCTTTAGAGCTTCGCGGGGGGTGGCCCGACACACTGATACCCACACAAACACTGGCACACACACCAGACACCACCTTGTCACTTCTGGTTACTGATAGCTATCTGTATACTATAGTATACTATATAGTTTGGAATGAAAGGATCTGAATACTTCTTCCACCACTGGTGTTCACTTGTATTTCGACGGAACTACCAGGACAATAAGAGCCAATGTTTTGAGGCCATCTGGGCCACCCCGCCCCATCCTGCCTTTTCTGTCCTCCTACCCCCATCTCCCTTCCTCCTCTCCTCTTTCTTCTGTCCCTCTGTTGAGCAGTTCGGTAATTGAGATTCAGACTCACAGATGGATATGCCATGCATGCTGGCTCCGGCATCGCTGTAACACGTCCAGCTATCTGTGGAGCCGGAGACCTGAGAAGAATCCCCGAGTTTCAAGGCCCCCGCATCGCTGAGGCAATTAGAGCAATCTCCCGCCTTGAGAAGTGCGGGCGGGCCTCAGTCAGACGATGATAATTGCAGCTTTTCATACACAAGGCCCGCTCGCTTTTGTGATGCTTCTACAAGCGTCGCAGGTTCAGCCAACCCAAACTTTTGTCTAATTAATTTGAATCTGCAATTTGCATAATTGAATATTCACACAATGTGATGCATTCTCCACCTTTTTGCAACTGACATCGGCTTGTGTTTGCAGACTTATACTTGTCAGGCCGTTGTTTCGCATGTGTACGGCAGCAAACATTTGTACATGACAGGAGTTTGAATGTGACCCTGAGCCACGTTTGAACAAAACTTGGAAGTCACAACAAGAAATGAGTGTGTGACTACGCACAACAATGAGCACGATCGCTTTGCGTGTAGTAAAGCCAATGAGTCTGTGTTACCTTATTTGACAGAAATCTAATCAGTTGCCTGTTTTTTTTCTGACAATTTGTTAAACAAAATTTTGTAAATGAAGCTGAAAATTACAAAACTGCTAACAAAAAATATTTAAATACTCAGTGCTATTGAAGTCTAAGTTCTGCCTGTTAAACAGTTGTTGGGTAAATTGCTGATAAAAACACTTTGGAAATGATATTTGTTCTCAGTTCTTATCAGTTTTAGCACTGGTGGTCCTTTGGTGATGGCGGTGAAATACCTCAACAATTTCTCTATGCAGGAAAAACCCTGAAGAGGTTTCCCCAGTCAACTACTGAAACCACTGACTATTAGTTATTGTTTTTTTTTTTTAATAAATAACAGCTAATAAACTTGATTGCGGTTCTATCCTGTTGACATCTCGCCACCTGTCTGATGATGGCTGCCCTCCAATGACTGAAATGGATAGAAAACGATTAAGGCCGTTTTATGGCTCCACCCACTCCAACCTTCTGAGAACCATCTGAGAAGCCGTAATTGGAAAGAGGCGGGAAGCACCTGGGAGGTGATTGGATGAACCATCTGTCTATCACGTCTGGCCAATCGGAAGGTTGGCAGTTCAATCCCTGGCCCTGCTGTCCCATGTCAAAGTGTCCTTTGACAAAGTATCCTTTGACATGGGCAAGACACTGAACCCCGAGCTGCCCCCGATGCTGCCCCATCGGAGTGTAAATGTGTGTGAGTGTGTATCTGATGAGCCGGCGGCACCTTGTACAGCAGCCTCGGCCACAGTGTATGAATGTGTGTGCATGGTGGCTGTTCCTGTACTATGGAGAAGAGCTTTGAGTAGTCGCTAAGACTAGATAATATATAAAAACAGTCCATTTACACACACACCTAAACTACGCCCGTAGCTCCTCCCTGGACTCTGATTGGTTCGGTAAGCTGGAAGTTCAGATATGAACACATAAGGTTGGAGCCAAGTCTCGCTTTGGCAGTGCCTTCCAACACAGCGCTGTCGAGACCACACAACGCTGGATGGGAAAAAAATAATCAATCATCTCGGTGGTAACCATAGTCCTCAGAAAATCCCTCAGATGATCTCATGATATTACGAGAATCCAGCTGCCGTGCAAGGTAATACCCACCCCACCACTTTGCAAAACATTGGGACAATTAAAAATGAGTAGTGCGAAACCCCCGACTGGACACAGATCACTGTACATCTGCTTCAGTGAATCACAGCCAAACATTATTATCAATGGGTGCAGGAGGCACGGATCCCTTCAGCTACCTGCAAACATCTGCAGTGAGCCAGCCTGGAAAAGAGCCAAGACAGGCAGCAGAGCACTGCCTCACACACTCTGAGCGGTGCCACACACCTGCTATCAAACCCAGGATAGTGAAGCTTTAGCGACTGCTTGGCTGTCTGTCTGACTGGTGTCTGATTGGTTGGCTGGCCGGCCAGCTGGGCAAACCTGAGAATGTGCTTTATTCCCTCAGCTGCCGTCCGAGAGCCTGCTGTTTGTTGTTCTACCTAACACTCACTGTAATTAGGCAGATCCAGCGCTGCCAGTAGCAGACACGCACACACACACACACACACACACACACACGCACCTGCATGCTTGTCAGTTTTCCTCATCTGGTTGATTGGGTCTACAGGACAGTTTCCATTAAAAGTAGAAGAAGAAGCAAGACAGGTGATCAGAAGGGTCACATATTGTCTCAAAAGCACTTGGAGTCTGTTTAGCAACTGATGTGTCATTAAAGCTTTAAAAGCTCGCCTTTTGTTTGACGAGACATCGCCGCTAAATATCCCTGTTTATGGAACACACCACCTGGCACTGATAGACGTTCACTGCTCTGCACGCAGCTGACTTCAAAGTGCGAGGAACACAAAGCAAGAGAGAGAGCGTGTGAGGAACGCCAGCGCGTTCACATAGATTACCTGTGCATCCGGTTTCAATAAGTAAAGCAGGGGAAAAGGGACAAAATCTAATCCTGTTTCATAAGCACTATTCATAAATGTGCAAACACTGCACAGACAGAGCAAGGACTCCAAAAAGCCCTTCTTTGCACCTCCCCCAGCTAAGAGATTAAATTCATTAAAATCTTGAAGTAATTGCGGCTTATCTGTGGCAGAGTAAATATTCAATTAATAGTGCCTTTTTCATAACTGTGATTCCTTCGGTCCATGGCGCGTAGCCTTGCACGTCTCCCCGTCATTAATTAAAATTTCTCTTTGGAGGTCAATTAAATTCCCTTTAACTATTCATTAGCCACAGTACAGAGCAGCACAAAAAGCTATTAAAGGTGGAATTCATCTTCCCTGTGCAGTTTCCGTGTGTGTTGTAAGAGAGGGGGGTTGGGCAGGGTGCATCTTTCTCTTTGCTTTCCTTTCTGGGCAGAAAGTGGGTTTAAGCTCTCCCCGTGTCGAGGCGGCGAGCCGAGCCGTGGCGAACGGCAGCAGGAGCTCTTTACCGCTCTCTGTGGCGTGTTTGGCCAAGGCTGACTGGCTGCCAAACAGCTAGAGACAGAGCGCGGATGAATCAGCACTGACAAGGTGAAGCCAGCCTCGTGTTCGCCGGCTGACAGCTCAGGTGCTCAGAGAGATGGAGACACAACAGATTACATTTAGGCCACTGCAGAGAAGGAAAGAGAGGGAGAGAGAAAGAGAGAGAGAGATAAAGGAGGAGAGCGTCCAAATGGCTTTTGGACTCTGGGAACTTTTCTCCCAGATAACAATAAACTTAGACTCAACTTTGTGTGGATGTTAATGGGCGCTGTCAATGTAGAGCTGCTGGGCAATATGGAAGAAAATGTTTTTTGACCAAAGTCCATACTGTGGTGATATTGTAGTATACAGTTCACAAAATATGAACACAATGAGATTTGTGATAAATGATCACCAATCTGGATACAAAGACTAAGTGGGTAAAGGCAAATAAAAACAGCTAGAACAGTCTGGTTCAGTCTAGGGATTGACTGATACTATTTTTTTAAGGCCTTATATTGATAATTAGTAGTTAATGAAACAGATAGATATTTGGTACCAATATGCATTAGAGATGTTCTGCTACCAATACCAGTATCTGTATTGCCTCCAATACTGCCTAAAACACTTGCATCGGTATGTACTGGAGTGTATTACCACGTACTAAAACCCAGAAGAAAATCTACGTTAAAAGTAGTTTATTCTCTTTCTTACCAATCGGTGCTGCCTACACCGAGTTATCCTCCTGCTAGAGTTAGCACCCAACAGGCTTCTACAGGGCAAGTTATAAACATGGTTTTAGCCTCTAAACATGTTCAGAATATCATATCCAGTGCCTACACATGTACAGGGATTCCTTCTGAGTAAACACAGTGAATCTGAATGCAGTAGATGTGACAGAAAGGCATAAAAGTAGTGTTAATCAACTAGTGTCGATTTCACCGGAATAAGAAATAAAACAGAGGTATGTACACTAGCTGAATTAACAACTTGTATGCCTTTCTTTCAGAACTACAGCAGTCAGATTGACTGTGTTCACTCAGAAGGAATCACTGTACATGGGTAGGCACTGGTAATTACATTTTAAACATGTTTAGAGGTTAAAACCGCGTTTAAAGCTTGCCCTGTTTGAGCCTGTTGGGTGCTAACTCTAGCAGGAGGATAACACGGTGTAGGCAGCACCGATTGGTTTAGTTTGTCTCGCTACTGAGAGCCCTACAAATTTTAAAAAACAGAGCTAGGTGTTGAAAATCGTACGGCATTCTCCTTTAAGCAGCGGCGGTGACGACGTCTCCAGAGCACCTGCTAGCAGCAAATGATGCAAAACCAGGAGATAAGACCTGAGTTACCTCAAATTTGGATTAAGTTGGAGCGGGACAGAGTAAGTTCAGCGTGGCTGTCGACAATAAATCATTTTTATTGAGAATAAACCTGCCTCCTGTGTGAGTGTAGCTGAATAGGGTAGACCTACACTACGCTATCTTAACATGGGACCTAATGGCGGTACTTAGAGAGGCTAATATTTTCTCAAGTGGTACGTGGTGTAAAAGGTTTGAGAAACCCTGTTGGATCTTAACCCCCATCTGAATGGATTTACCATCATTACACAACCCTTTTGCTATTTAGGGAGCACAAGGATCGCCACAGTCTCACAACTGCAAGAAGTCACTTTCCAAGAAAACGTCAACATAGGTCGTTTCAGGTGTTTAGCAAACGACGCGATGCTGTGTGGAGGACGGTCTCAAGGTGGTGTATGTCTTACCAATTCATCTAGAAGCATTGTTCTGTCCCTTAGTGTTTGAGATGCCAAAATAACACAGTGGTCTGTCTCTACTTCTCTCTCTCTCTCTTTCTAGTCGCCTCTGATTCATCCTAATAGCAATACAATTGTGCCACTGTGAGTGATGTCCTAACTCCGGACTCACTGCAGGGTAGCTGTTCTCAAAGTGGAGTCCTTGAGGGAGCAGCAGGGGAGTCTCGCTCAAAGACAAATTGTTAAATCTAATTTCCATTCCAAGTAGAAATGATTCCAACAGGAAAATATATGAGTGACTATTCTTACCACAGGTTTTCTCACTAATTATATTATATTCTCTGAGAATGCGATTCAATTCTGAATGATTAAAAAGCCAAGGACCAGAATCTAATCAGTCCAAAACGGGGGTCCAAGGATATAATATGGGGCTATTTGTGGATATGTTAGTTGATCTTATGTAGAAGTGTACCATAGGTGGTAAACTGCAATGCGTCCTATGTGCTCTATCGTTGCTCAAGGCTAAACCTGTACTAACTGCTGGCATGGAAACAAACTAATCTTAACATTAATCTCGCCATGCAACTGTGCACTTTTGATAGCAGGCCATCTGTGAAGGCTTCCCAATTAACTGCTGTCATATGGCACAGGATGGAACAGCAGTCGGATACACACAGTGTCCACTGTACAGGAGGAAGGGGTAAACAACATGCTTGACTTATCCCCTGGTAGGCTGCAGGGTTTCATCTGTAAAGCCCTTAAGATAAAGTCAAGGCTTTTCCTTGAACCAGAACACAACCACTGTGCATCACTGAATAGGTGAACTGTTTTCTATTTTATCTCCAGCTGTGTGCGCAGGACAAATAGCTCACATTGTCTGCTAAAACAGATAGCGGCCGGGAGGCATCAATCAGGGATCCACACCCTATCAAACTACAACAGCACCAAAACAACGGCAAAACAATAGCAGCGAGCGTGAGAGCAGTGTAGTGCATCATTTAAAAAAATGCAACAAAGCCTCAGCATCCGTCAAGCTGACAGAGAATAGCGTGCGGGTGTGTTGCGTTTGTGTGTCTTACCTTGCGTCCACCTGTGTTCAGCTTTATGGGCGTGAGGAAGGGGTCAAAGATCATGTGGCTGGTCTCGATGTTAACTGGCGACTGCCTCTTCCCCACCGAGCACAGGTTCCAGGCCGAGTTCACCAGGCCCCAGAACGACGGCACTGCAACACAAGAGACAGATCGGCTGTTCAAAGGGCTGAGCGTCTGCAGCGGCGAGATAGGGCGCGTTACGCCGAGGTCACCAAGGGCGACGGGCAGAGTTTGTGCTTCAGCATTTCTTTCATTCAAAACCTGCCAGACCCACAGTGGGAGAAATGTAATTAGCAGGGTTTTATCTGATGTGGGCTTTGGAAATACTTTGGGATTCAACCTGCCGATTGCTCCTAAAATTCTAGCTATTTTAATGTTTGAAAGCTTTTTCGAATTCTAAAGTGTACAAGATTTGCTGCCAGGATCTTATTCTTGATGTGTATCATGGATATTATCTATTTGTTGCATGTGATTAATGCATTGTTTCTTGAACATGGGGAAAAAAAAGGCAGCAGAATATGTTCCTACCCTTAATGTGTCATACCATTGTTCAAACCATTGTTTCTGGATAAATGGATGAGTTGTTCTCTAAAATGTCAGAAAAATTGTGAAAAATGTGGATCAGTGTTTCCCAAATAGCCCAAGATGACGTCCTAGACGTCTAAATTAGAACATATTCACATTTAACACGCTGACATCAGAGATCATAATGACTCATCGAAGCTGATTGATTATCAATAGTTGACGGTTAATTTAATAGTTGACAACTAATCAATTAACTGACTAATCTAGTGCAGACATGCAAATAAATATATTTAAAAAAGCAAAAGTCATTTAAGCACATAAATACATAAACGAGTAACAAAAATGTAGTTAGGTCTGGGGAATATATTGATATTATATCGAGAGTGTGATATTAGACTAGATATCGTTTTAGATTTTGGGCCAACAAGCTTCAGCCTGTCAGTCAGTCATCAGGGCATAAAGAACACTGTTGGGGCTACAACCTCAGCCTGTCAGTCAGTCAACAGGGCAAATTAAATGCAGCTACACTGCAGCAAATAGTAATTTTATAAGTGATTATTGGACTTTATATTTTATTATTGTTTCAAATGGTAGGTACTTGACCCTATACACGTTCATAGCCACAAATACTGTATGACGGGGTTGGGGGCGTGCGTAGAGTTAGAAGAATTATTTTATGATGATAGAGAAACGTGGTTTACTTCAAAGGCTGTGACCTGAGTTATTACATCATCTGGGTCACATGACAGTTATATAACCAAAAGATGGATCCTGGGATTCAATCACAACTTTGATTTCTTTGAAAAAGTAACACATTAATACATCTCTTCTTTACTTTTGACTGAAAGAGACAATTGTATTGCTAATTGCAATTATTTGAGACAATAAATTGCAGAGCAAGATTTGGAATTGTTACAGCTCTCCTTCCCAACCCCATGGGCATCATAAACACACAACTACCCCCCTGTAAAGGGTAGATGTCGATACAGGGAGTCACCTATACTGCAAAGGGCATCATAAACACACAACTACCCCCCTGTAAAGGGTAGATGTCGATACAGGGAGTCACCTATACTGCAAAGGGCATCATAAACACACAACTACCCCCCTGTAAAGGGTAGATGTCGATACAGGGAGTCACCTATACTGCAAAGGGCATCATAAACACACAACTACCCCCCTGTAAAGGGTAAATGTCGATACAGGGAGTCACCTATACTGCAAAGGGCATCATAAACACACAACTACCCCCCTGTAAAGGGTAGATGTCGATACAGGGAGTCACCTATACTGCAAAGGGCATCATAAACACACAACTACCCCCCTGTAAAGGGTAAATGTCGATACAGGGAGTCACCTATACTGCAAAGGGCATCATAAACACACAACTACCCCCCTGTAAAGGGTAGATGTCGATACAGGGAGTCACCTATACTGCAAAGGGCATCATAAACACACAACTACCCCCCTGTAAAGGGTAGATGTCGATACAGGGAGTCACCTATACTGCAAAGGGCATCATAAACACACAACTACCCCCTGTAAAGGGTAGATGTCGATACAGGAGTCACCTATACTGCAAAGGGCATCATAAACACACAACTACCCCCCTGTAAAGGGTAAATGTCGATACAGGGAGTCACCTATACTGCAAAGGGCATCATAAACACACAACTACCCCCCTGTAAAGGGTAGATGTCGATACAGGAGTCACCTATACTGCAAAGGGCATCATAAACACACAACTACCCCCCTGTAAAGGGTAGATGTCGATACAGGGAGTCACCTATACTGCAAAGGGCATCATAAACACACAACTACCCCCCTGTAAAGGGTAAATGTCGATACAGGGAGTCACCTATACTGCAAAGGGCATCATAAACACACAACTACCCCCCTGTAAAGGGTAAATGTCGATACAGGGAGTCACCTATACTGCAAAGGGCATCATAAACACACAACTACCGTGTCATCACCACGGGTTTTTATTGGCTTTAAAGCCGTTGGATGGAAACACACTTTCACCAGATTTGTTCACATGAGTTTTTTTCCCCCAAACTTCAGATACTTGGATTGACACGTGGATGGAAACTTAGTTTGTTACAGGGCTCGGTGCTCGCATCACACAGGACTCCTCCCACCCAGCCAATCACCTGTCACCCTGCTGCCCTCTGGGAAGCGATACAGGTCCATGAACACCCGCACATCCAGACTTATGAACAGTTTCTAGCCATGTGCCATTAAAGAACTGAACACAACAAATAGTGGTGCAGTCTTTCTAAAACTCCAAATGTGCAATATGGCAATGAGTTTTGTTATTGTATTTAACATAGTATTTACTATATTACTATATATTTACTCTATTTATTGTTTTAATTCTGTGTGTCTTGCATTTATGCAAAGAAATTTAGACAGAAACTCCCAGCACATTCAAACACCCCTATCGCAGAAGGACCCAGAGTGTTTTTATCATAAGACATGATCTCCATCATACTGTATGTTTTTCATAAATAAATGTACAATCAGATCAAACTGACAAAGTTTAAGGTGTAGTCCAGCAATGTTGTCCTGCACTTCCATAATGTTGGGAGAATTACTGTAATGGTTTGGGTCCTGTCTCCTTGTGTTTGTGTGTTTGTTTCCTCCCTGGACTGGTGTGGTAGTCCCTGTCTTGTGTTCCCGTTGAGGGTCTGGATGTGTCCTGTTTCATGTTGATAGTATGGTTTCCTGTTCTGTCTAGTCTTGTCTAGTTTTACTCCTCGTCTGTCTGATTGTCCGGCCCCGCCCTAATGTGATTCTCCTGACGTATCACCTGTTACCTCGTTACCTTCTGTGTTCCCCTTGTCTCTTGTCAGATTGTTTTGTGACTTTGTTCGTTCCAGGGTGTCGGCATTCCCGACGTTTGTCCCCATTCCGGTGGCCTGTGTTTCCCCGTGAGTTTTTCCCCTTCCTCTGTTCCCTATTTTTTTGTGGTGCCTTTTTCCCCTTTTACTGTTTTGGATTTTGGAGCCTGGACTTTGTTTTTTTGCATCCTGTGTTGGCTTGAACTTCATGTTGTAATAAATCCTGCATTTTGGTCCTCATTCCCTGCACACCGCATAACACTTACAGAAAACTGATCTGAGGAACAACAATCAGAATTAATGCAGCAAAGGCAAAAAATACTTATCCTACTTAGGTAGAAATACTAAAAGATTACATCCTATGTATCCTACAATGCAACTGTTTTTTTTTTTTTTTTTTTGCTCTTTCAAAACTTCAGGCTTCCACTTTGAAAATTCAGGCGTTCTGTTTTTCAAATCTGTCTCCAAACCTAGGTGGTTAACCTGGATGACATCATGATGACATCATCAGGGGCAAGTTCCTTGGACGTATTACAGACGTGAGAGCAGTGGAATCAGCTTATAATAAGCTAACACATGTACTATAAGACCGAGAGGACAGCATGGCACAGTGAGAGAAAGTCAGCGCTGTGGGTGAGATAGCCACCTCAGTCATTTTCTTATGTAAGACTACACCGGGACCGAGAATTAATTTCCTTCAGCAGGGGTTGGAAGCAAATGCTTATCACACTCTACTCAAGCAAGAGGCAGGTTTATTATTTTTTTTACTACAATATCTGCTAGAGCCTAAAGCAGCATTATCCATTTAGGGACACAGTATTGCGCAGAGATGAGTGACGGAAATTGTGCTCCACTGAGATTTACCAACAGAAAGACACAACTTGAAATGTGAAAATATGCAAACTCGCGATGACACAGGGGAGAGCAGATGCTACGGCATGAATTCAAAAGCATTGGGGGGGGGGGACACCGATACAGCATAGCATCACAATACTGTATGGACACATAGATGTTGGTCAGTTTGTCTGCTTGACATTTTGCAGCAATGAAATTGAAGTGAGATGAACAAATGGAGACATTGATCTTTTTAGATGAAACAGATGTTTCCTTTTTTTCGGGACATCATTTGAAATTATGAAAAATGGAAATTGCAATATATTGCAGAAAATTACAATATCGTATCGTGAGATAAATAACGTCATGATGTCGTATCGTGGCGACTCCCACGCCTTGTCAACCGGTTGCTCATAGGCACGCTCTACAGAGAAAGCACTCCATCACTGTTCAGATAAAAGCGTGGAGTCAGGAGAAACACCCACCATGTTTCACATCACTTTGAAATAACCATCCAGAGTTACTCCTTCACTGATTAAAAGATAAAAGATGACACATAGGTTCACTATATCCAGAGAGAGAAAATGAAAGCTTTGCTTGCTAATGCTGCCAAAGGCGGGACTTCTGTCTGTGAGCTCTCAACACTTTGACTTAGATACGTTGGCCAAATCCCAAAGTCTGGACTCAGGACTCACGGACTTTGGTGCGTGTTCTCGCCAAATTCATAAGGGCTTAGGGTTGTCCCAATGTCGAGATTCCTAACGGCGTGAGGGTGTGAGTGCACACTTACCGAGCCCTTTCCGTGAGTCTGCAGCGATGCAGACGTCACCAAAGGGAATTACCCATAGTTCAAACCGCCGAGACCATGGGGAAATCCGGAAATTACAAAGGTAAACAACAGCATGCCACGCGACCACGGAGCGGGCGGACCTGTTGTCTCCTGGGCCGACCTGTTGTCTCCGGTGTCTCGGTCGTGTGGAAAGCAACAAACTTAAAATGAAAACTCCCAAACCGGCAAGTGTCAGCAACATCTTTGTTAATAAACCATGGTAACATGTGATATGGTAAAGTGCTCTCCCAATCCACTTTATACCTATCTTTTTTGCCTCACACACTCACTCACTCACTTAGCACCTGACATCAATCAAGTTTGGGAGTCCTCAGTCCTCAGGACTCACTTTGGGGATTGGACCAGTGTCTGTTCTCGCCGCTGTTGCACCAAATGCTTGCTCTGCAAGTTATAGAGTGTGGTCCAAACCTAATCTTTAAAGTGGCCTGAGATAACGTCTGTTATGGTCTGACACTATGAATAAAAATCAAATTGAATTACAAGTGGAATAAAAATAGCTGCCCTGCACCAAACCAAAGCAAAAATAATAAATACTTAGTTTCTTTTATGAGATATGGATCTAAACCTGACCTCAAGTACAATGTTGTGCATTATGCTGACTTACACATCAGGAGGAAAGTTGACCTTATTCATACTAGCAGGGTGGCGGCAGCTTTGTCTGCCAGTCGAGCATCAGCAGCGGCGGCGGCGGCATGAGACTAGATGTGTGGTCGCCAGTCACTTCCAGCCATCTTTCTCCATTTCTTCTGTCTGTCCTGGAGCTTGATGAACTTTGGCAGACTGGCCTCTTGAGCCCTGATGTTCATGAACAAGCCGAGCAGTGAAGTGCATTGCAGGAGTCAGTTCTGTATAATGTATAATATAATGCCAGTTTGTACAATATAATGCCAATTATAATGTATACTATAATGCCAGTTCTGTATAATGTACTGTATGTACGTATTTTTTAATTCCCTCTTCCTAGGAAAAGAAAAATAGGCCTATTTTAATTCAGATCGGCACAATGTTACGTGCAAAGATTTAATTTCTTTGGCCTGTCTGCCTGTAGCATGTAGGCTACATTACAATAGAAAATAGTATAAATCTACATCCCTTGAGGATATAGCCTGCCTAGTAATTGTTTTTGTGTGTGTGTGTGTTTTGTCTCCCTCCTTCCACCCGTCTTTCCTCTTTTTTGTTTTTATCTTCTTGTAATTCTTTTTATCACCTACTGTAGTGTTGAAGACCCCCGCCCCCCTCCCCCCAGCATATAGTCTACTGTAGTGTTCAGTTTCACACTAACATTCACACTTGGAGCAAATAATCTCTCACACAATGTAACACTGTCCATCAATAAAAGGGGGAAATGATACTCTGACGAGGGGAGGGGGTGTTTCAGACTGGACATGCTGCGATGATATGTTGATGATCATGATGTGTTCACACAGATCCCTTTGGTCTGGTCAGTGGAACATTTGGTAACTTTTAAAAAGGAAACTTTCCATTCAGAATCTTAACGCCGTCCATTTCGGCGTCTCGCGCTCGCCGTCCACTCAAAACGTAACGTTACTACTCTTTTCCGGCTCGCAAGCTCAATCGGCGTGTATGCGGCGTGCCTGTTTTGTTTCTGGTCTAGCTAGATCCGGTGGGTGTTGTAGTTTTTCTAATGTTAGTAGTTGAAAAAAAAGGTTTTGCTAGGCTAAAAAGAACGTTAATCTCGCCATGAAAAATGACGCCGTTAAAATGGGTTTCAGTTAACACCGTTTATGTGTTGAGTCCATCCTGAGCGGATGGATAAGCGCATAAGAAGCTGGGTCCAGACTAGTATGATAGCCAGACAAATTATTTTAAGGGGATGGAGGAATAAAGGGGTGCAGTCTAACCTGGAGTGGAGTTGTGAGATGGTGAGAGAGACTGTCTCTCACAACTTATTTCAACAAAAATACAATAGACATTGCAACGTTTATCGCAATTTAAAGTCTGGCACCGGTCTGGTCTTGTCTCTGTCTCAACCCCTCAATGTCTTGGCCTTGCATCGGTCTTGTCTCGGTGTCAACCCCTCAAAGTCTTGGTTCTTGTCTCGGTGTCAATCTCTCAAAGTCTCGGTGATGACAAAGTCTCGTTTGAGGTGGACTTGACTGAACACGGGTGTCATCTTTTCTTGATTTGTGTGTGGGTGGGTGGTGTGATGAAGGTAAAAGGCCCAAAAAATATCTTAAAAAATTGGAATAGGCCACATTTCTTAAGGGAACTCATGGATCTGGACCTAAATCACGAGGTACTGACGCGATCCAATACACACACAGTTCCAAGGGATGTTCAGAACATTATAATTTATTTAATTCGTTTTTGAAAATGTATTATAATTTACTTTACGGAAGTGTGTATGTACAACTTACATTTTTATGTACTAGAAAAAATTTACAGTATTTCCTTTAGTCCTTTTAGTATTCCTTTTTCTAATTCATATTTTTACACCTCTTCTAAAAAAGTATTAATTGCACAAAGCCTCAAGAGGATTCCACCCTGCATTTCATTGCACAGATTGTATAAGCCGGTAAAAAAATAAAACCTGTGAATCTTTTATATGACTCTCATATGCAATTTTGATTGGCTATAAATTGTATTGGTAATGATCCTCAAAGAATTTAGCACCATTGGCCATAAAATCCTTACTTCTAGCCAAACAGACCAATAGGAACAAGCCATAAGCACATCACATGAGAGAGAGAGAGAGAGAGAGAGAGAGAGAGAGAGAGATCTTCTGGTGCAAAATCCTTCATGAAAAAGTGTGTGAGTGAATCGATCCATTAAACCCGGGCCCCTTTGTCGTAAATGTACCCGTAATTATTAGCCATTGATAGATGCCTGAATGCAACTAGAGCGGCATGGGACATCACTCACAGCAGGCACAAGCACCTCTGCCAATAATCCACACACACCCTCCTGTAGCTCGGATACTCCTAAATTTCACTTAGGTGGCTCGCGAGTGTTAGAGACACTTCCATTTCTTATTGGCAAGCTGTAAAAGTAGACAGGGATATATGGTGTGGCCTTTTGCAGATGTCGGACAGAGTGGATGTGTAATATGCAAGTGAAAAGGGCAAATGAGGGTGGGAGGCTTCCGTTTCATTGCCCAACTTCATCATACATTCTTATCAAAAGGGCCTCTGCAATTAGGATTTCACATTTTCACAAGAACAGACGAGGAGCATTCACAGCAGCCGGGCCGCCAACTTAACAATAATAATACGTAATCATAATAATCACAATCATCCCAGCATTAAACTGTTGTTAAGCAGCACAGGATGATACAGTTAGTTACAGATACAGGTCCACGTACTCTCTCCTCAACTCCACATACTGTACATTAGAGGTAATGACTCCTCAGGGTATATGTAATGTTATATCATGGTATATAATTATGTTTTTGGCTAATACAGTGAGCCAAACTGAAGTGAGATGCTGAACAATGACTAAGATACCAGAAAAAATAAATAAAAATGAAGGTCCTTTTTTTTCTTAATTATATTCATGTCTCTTTTTGTATTGTAATTCTTTTGCATGTGGTCCTAAGATATGTTTATGTCTTTGAATTGCACTATTGTTGAAAGGTGCTGTCATATCATAAACAAAATATTATAGGAAGGCCAGTGTTGCAGGTTTAACGTATATATATACACGTTAAATTGTAATTGTTCAAATTGTGTAATTGTAATTGTTCAAATTGCCTTTCTAATTTAATCTAATTGTATAATTTTGATACCATATGATATGATGTGTTATGACATCAGGATAAAACAAAAAGTTATTGGGACGTCCCTTCTTCGGACTGAGTGCTGTGACTTTCCATGCTTGTAACTAGGCCTGCACGATTAATCATTATAAAATTGCGATCTCATTTCACCCTATTTCCGCTTTAATTTTTAATTAATTTTTAATCTTACGAGCCGACTGCATCACAAACACAACTTCTGTCTTCTGTAAGTTTTATACATAGACTGTAAAAAAAAAAAAAAAAAAGGTGTTAAAGCTCTGCAATGCACTACATGTGCCAAAAACCATCTATATTTGTTACTGACATTTGTCATGGTTCATGTTGTGCAATAAATATTACACTTCGTGAGAAAAAAAATCATGGCAGAGAATCGTGAAATCAATTCTAAGCAAAAAAATCGTGATTCATATTTTTCCCCCCAATCGTGCAGGCCTAGTTGTAATTGCCACTTTAACAAAAGGCTGTTGCTTAGGGGTGCCCTGACCTTTTGGGAGCCTAGGGATGTGTCCTATAGACCCATCCAATTATCCATTAATGTGAAAATATATGTAAAGGATATGTAATATTTATTACATGGGTTACGACGTATATTCACAACCCTAAATAACCCCGTCAAGTTTTCCCATCACTGACTCTCCCTCACACCAGAGCTGCATTTGAGTTATTTATTTATTTATTTACTTTCATAGAACAGGGGATATCCACATTAATTCCTTGGCTTACTGCAGCTACACTGGAAGAAGTGCTTATGTACACATTTTAAATATCGCGTTGCATGAACCATTCTGAGTTTTAACAACTCTTTCTGGATTGTGCTGCCATTGTAGCGATAATAGTTGAGGGTACAAAAATAAAGTTGTCATAACAACTAATATCAAGTGTCCCTAACAACTATGCTAAGACTTCACCGCATATTAACAAATAATACCAACTGGCAACTTATAACAGTCAGAACAACGCAATGGTTCAAGTCCCTTGGACAAGAAATATTGAAATAACATGTATTACGGACAAAAATTGCATGAGCTCTGTCCTCTGCATGGCCGTGTGAGGCCGTGTTTGCAGAATAATTATGCGGCTGCCTCGGCAGGGTCTGAGGTGCACGCCGGGTCGTCCCTGTGGGCTTATTAGAGTTCAGGGTTGCAGTGAAGGTGGGATCCAAGGTCTGAGGAGACGCTCACCTGGACAATTAAGCCCTACATTAATTACCTCCACCGCAGAGTAACTCACAGATAGACATGTAGTTATAAATCCCAAGCCTGGAGAGACACACGTTCTCATTATGGATATCTGGCATCAAACTGCATTATATGGACTTATGCAGACACACCCAGAGGGGATAAGGCTGCACCCAAGCCAGGAAAATGAATATATAGCACAGACTATACCACAACTACAAAAAGTAAAAGGCAAGTATTCCTAAATGACAGTTAATGAGACACACACACACACACACACACACACACCAGTGTTGCTCGCTGGTATGCATTTCATTTAACAGACTCAGGCGCAGAGATAGCCTTAATGAAATGTCTATATTCTGTCAACTGGATATGGATGAAAAGTTAGAGTAATAGTCTTTGGGAAACCAGAGGGAACTGAAGAAATGCACACACAGACACAAGCATGCAAATACACACAAAAGACACACAGCATTGCTCTCGCTCCTGCACTCTCCCTGTCCCAAAGACCCAGAAGCATCCTGTACATCAATTCCTTGGATGAGACTCAAGAAAAAATACATAAAAACTGCCTTCCTTTTGTAACTGCTGACGCAAAGCTGGGTTGCAAATTTGCCCGCAATGGGAAAGAGGGAGGCGGGGGCAGGGGGAGAGAGCACTAAAGGAAACCTAACAGCTTGGGGATAAATGCTTACTTAAGCAGGTATTGAAACCCACATCTTAATGATAATGAATGTCTAAGAGCAGCATTAAAGGAGCTGTCATATTCTGCTAGCTCTCAATTTGAGACAGTGCTCCAGCGCTGCAGGTTCCATCTTGTTTACTCACTGGGGGGCCATTTTAACAGACATTCTGGTGCGTGCGAGCAGAAGGAGATATGCTTTGTGTTAGAAGCTCCGGGGACCAGGTGCAGCACATTTATGAAAATGTTTTCATTGTTTTTTTTGAGCCAAAGGGAACTGGGAGATAGTAAAATGAAGAGCGTAGGGTACACAGATAGATATAGATGTACAGTATATATATGCATGCAGTTCCTGGCTTGTATGGAAGATGATTAGAAAGCATATGTGTGTAACACCAGTAGATAGAAACATTCAGGGGCCGAGGCAGACATGAAGAGAAAGCACACAACAGAAACTAAGTCGACTCACTCACTAAGTCCCAGAGTTGTCAGGAGCAACTGCACTAAACTAACTACTAAACAAGTGAAACATACGGTGGCCCTGAGAGCTCAACGCACAGCAAATTAGTCTTAGTGTCCTCTGGAAACTGTGTTGTGTGCTACATGCAGGGTGTGATTTTCCGTAGGGGTATGCGTGGCATTTTCTTCCTTTCTGGTCTCGGTGGGGACAAAATGTTCCCCCCTGGATTTTATGTTGACACCACGTTATTTTCCATTGAATAGTGAAGTTAATATTTAAGTGTGGGTGTGGGTGTGAGTGGGTCTATATGCATGGTGGTATTGGAAGGGGGGGGTGCTTTTTTCACAAACTGCACCCTGGATACGTGTAGAGAGTTTCTGCATTTGCTGTTCATGTGTTGTCAAATTGGATGTTTGCATGTTTTTTTTCTTTCTAATTTGCAGTGTGTCGAACTCAGGGCACAAGGCAGGACAGAGAATAGGAATTGTTGGGTTTCTGTAAATAACATCACAGCGTACGGTCTAGACCTGCTCTTTTATGAAAAGCGCAGTGAGATAACTGTTGTTGTGATTTGGCGCTACATAAATAAAATTGAAAAAACTCAATAGATAGGTCACTTACACACCAATTGCTGCATATACAGTACTGTGCAAAAGTCTTAGGCAGGTGTGAATATATGTATATGTCTACATATGCATACAAACACAAGCAATGCCTATGTTATTACTGTTTTAGAGTCAGTGGCTGGGAAACAACATTCTGCTGAAAGCAGAGCTGTTTATAGAGACGAGCACACACTGCAGAGAGATCAGGACCTGGGACAGCTGCAGCTGCAGGAGTGGGAGAGATTGGCTGTGTCTCAAATCACTTCCTATAAAGCATGCTACCTGGTGCACTGTGTCTACTTCCCACTGTTTCATTTGGTGCAATACTACTCTGTACATCTACAGTGCTGGGTTCCGTTTAAAATGGTTGATCCTTTTGATAAAAGTCCACAGACAGAAGATTAGCTCTTGGTAGACGCATCCTGCGTGCTGATTGGCTCACTGACGCTGATGCGATTTACTCCTAAAGTGGGTATTGAATGACGAGGCATTTTTCAATACTCAACACTTTAGAGGCTATTCAGTCGGTGATCTAATTCATGAACAATAAAGGACATTAGCTTCTCAGAAGGATCTTGAAACCAAAAGAAGACAACAGTTGGTGCTGCAGGTGAGTCACTATCAGGTCGCAGCAAAAACCTTATATCACCTGGTCCACAGTAGTCCCATTACCACAGTTCATCAACAGCTCCATTTTATCAGGTGTAACATCAGCGCTAATGAGGCTAACACTGGCGCTGCTGCTGATTAGAAGGACAAACCGTAAATCAGCAGGCTGCTGTTACAGGCGTCCATGGATGTCTTACAAGAGGCACATGGATGGAGTGATGAGTGAATGCACTAAACCGGCTGGGACAGAAGGAGGGGAGAAGGCCAGGATGGCTGTGTTACTTTGAGGACTACAGAGTCTGTTGTCTTCTGGTTTCCACCCAATTGGAAAACAAATCCTCAAGCAATCGCCCAGAACGACCTGGATTCAAACCCAGAACCTTGTTGCAGTGAGGCCACAGGGCTAACCATTGGGCTAACCATTGGGCTGACCATTGGGCTAACCATTGGGCTGACCATTGGGCTAACCATTGGGCTAACCATTGGGCTAACCATTGGGCTAACCATTGGGCTAACCATTGGGCTGACCATTGGGCTAACCATTGGGCTAACCATTGGGCTAACCATTGGGCTGACCATTGGGCTAACCATTGGGCTGACCATTGGGCTGACCATTGGGCTAACCATTGGGCTAACCATTGGGCTGACCATTGGGCTGACCATTGGGCTAACCATTGGGCTAACCATTGGGCTGACCATTGGGCTGACCATTGGGCTGACCATTGGGCTGACCATTGGGCTGACCATTGGGCTGACCATTGGGCTTACCATTGCGCTGACCATTGGGCTGACCATTGGGCTGACCATTGGGCTGACCATTGGGCTAACATTGGGCTGACCATTGGGCTAACCATTGGGCTAACCATTGGGCTGACCATTGGGCTAACCATTGGGCTGACCATTGGGCTGACCATTGGGCTGCTAACCATGCTGCGGTAGAGCGACGCCAACACAGCGCCCCCATCTTCTACACCAGGGACCTCCAACAGGGGATCTGAAGACATCATGAAATGTTGCTATTGAAGAGTCTTCATCTGTGTCTGACTATTGTTCTTTTCTATTCCTTCAATGGAGCGATGAACGTAAAATAGATTTTGGTTTGAACTAACGTTAAAGTTGTATGATCTTATCTGTCTCTATTTTCCCTAATTGTTACAAAAGGATCAGGACATGATGCAGGTAAACAGACCCGTAAAATACAGCTTTGCTACATCCTGTAAATGTATTAGGACTGCATAATATGAGAAAAATATATTGTGATTATTTTGACCGATATTGCAATTGCAATATGAATCCAGATATTGGATATTAAAATCCTTTTTGTATTACTAATCTTGTTCCATTGAAAAATATTAAAATTTAAAAAATCTAAATCTCTAAAACAAAGTGTTTTCTTTAGTCTGTAGGATAGACGCTGTAGGCTGGGACGTCTCTGCAGCACCACAATACTTCATTCACAGTGGTTTGAACACGTATTTTGCCGTCAATAAATATTACGTGTTAATATTGTAAATATTGGCATGGTTGAAAAACAGTATCCTAACTTAACTTTACCAAATTCATCGGAATTCATTCAACCCGTCATCCATCAATTAGTCAAAGTAATGTAAAGGAAAACATTTTTCCACCTTTAATTGACAGGTTGGCTAGGTGAGAAAGGGGGGGGGGGGAAGACATGCAGGAAATCGTCACAGGTTGGACTCGAACCCTGGCATAAACCTCTATGTATATGTGAGCTTGCTCTACCACTGAACTAACCCAGCCACAAATTATGTATAATTTCATATGAATGAGGTTTATCATCAACTCAAAAAATAAGTGTAAAACTAGTGTTATTAAGTCAGTGTTAGTGGTGTTTATTCCATTGGTAGTGGGGGAAAAAAAGTGCCAATAACGTCAGAAAAGTGTCAAGAAATGGCAAAATAACGTGTGAAAAAATAAAAAATAAAAACAAAACGTCAACGACAGCAACACAAACATCCAAAAAAATGTATCGGGTCGCCTGGGAAGCTCAACTGGTGGAGCGCCCACCCATAGAGGTTCACTCCTCAATGCAGCAGCCGCAGGTTTGACTACACCCTACGGCCCTTTGCTGCATGTTGTTCCCCCCTCTCTCTCCCCTTTAATGTCTTCAACTAATGGTCAAAAAATAATCTTAAAAATAAAAAAGTATTGACCCGGGTGGACAACACATGGGTTAAAGCGTCAATTATCTGCTTAATGCTGATTTCCTCTTCATTTTCTAGCTACAGTGCAGAGTAGCGCTGCTTGACCTCGGATATCAATGCCAGTCCCTAATTACCTTGTACCACTTTGGATTTGTTTTCCGGCTAAAAGGCATCATAGAATTGCATTTGCAACTCCTGAGCTTAGGAGGGGGGGAGCGTAGTTAGCACCTGAAGGCCGCAGCAGTGCAGTGTGTGTGTTCATGTGTCGAGTGTGTGCTCTCAGGGAAATGGCCAGTGACAGTGGGTGTTGTTTGTGCTTGTCCTGTGATGCTGGGGTAATCCTGCTGGCCCAGCACTGCACCCAGGCCTCATTAGCACTGCCCAGTCAACAGAACAATAAACATGCCAGTCAAGCTAACTCCTCCTGTCATGTTGTTAATGGTGTGGGATATACAAGCTGGCGGCTGGCAGAAGCCTTCGCTCTCCGGGGCGGATTAGCAAATACAAAGTCCCTGGAGGTGGGTCGGGGGGAGGAGATCTGGAGAGTGATGGAGGAGGGTGTGGATTACTAGAGGAGGTGTTTTTCTTCCTTCCGACTTAGGTGCTTTATTAGCAGAGATATCATGGGGTATTAGGACTGGATGTGTTGCCACATGTTGTCCTGCTACCTGAAATTCGGTTCTGGCCCCCAACGGTATCTTTTCTTAGTACTTTGTAATGAAAATGTATCTTATTTAACGCACCATGACCACTTTTGGCTGGCCATTAATATTATATTGCAGCAAAGTTTTAAACGACACTTTTATAACGACACTCCCAACCACTTAACATTGCCATCACTCACTGTGGCTTGAACAAACTGCCGAGTCAACGTAGTTTCGCACTCTGGCAACATGCAGGAAGAACAGATATGCTTGCCGTTTCGCGCTCTCGGGTACCAAAATTTGCCTCTGTTTGATTTAACGTAAATCCCCCAAAAAGTACTGATTTCAGTGCCCAACCCTAGTAAAAAGTGTATTTATATACAGTAACGCTTTTCTAGTCTTAACGACTACTCAAAGTGCTTTTTACAGTATGTAGTACAGAATTCATCATTCACACACTGTGGCCGCGGCTGCCGTACAAGGTGCCACCTGCTCATCAGATAAACTCACACACATTTACACTCCGATGGGACAATTCGGAGTTCAGTGTTTTGCTAAAGGACTTTTTATCATGTAGAATCAGGCAACAGTTCTACCACAGAGCCACGGCCGCTCCCGTCTCAACACATTTCCCAACGCGTCAAAGGAAGCATGTCCTCCACAGGGCTCCAAAATGTCTCTGTGGGGAGTAGAAGGTCCTGGTTTGAAGCCAGTTATGTGGTTTCCCCATGGTGCTCCAGGTCTAACATGCTCCAAATGAACTTGATTTAACAGGGAGGACATGTCCGACACAGGGTGTTTTCATGAACCATTCCTCCATATAGCTACAAAATATATGCTTGTATTTGACAAAATTATTACCACAATAACTGCCACTGTATAACAGCGCGCACATCCCTGGAAGGAGGATGTTGGTGGAGGGGGGGGGGGTCTTTGGGCTTTCAAGCAGGGGAGCGGAGTTAAAAAGAAAACACAAGACTTTCACCAGGAAACAGGTGTTCATAAAAGTCCCTGGTACCTGCTAACAGGTACTTTTTGTAGTACTGTCTCAGTCGAGGTCAAGGTGACGTGAAATCCTGCAGATTGATACAATAGTGTTGCGGTGCAGCAGGGGTGCCAACAGAGGGGGCTTCAGCAAAAAACCCATTGCCGCTGAACCTGGAGGCCACAACGCTCTCTTTTTTTCATTTTATTTCACCTTTATTTTTACAGGAAAGTCATGAAGAACAAATTCTTGATTACAATGGCGGCCTGACAAGTGACATTGCCAGGAGGGCTAGATGATAGAGCTCTTAGCATGTGTAAAATGGCTGGATGGCCACAGAGACTATCCAGCACACATCATCTTTTGTGCCCTCTTCTGAACATTCACACAACAGTTGATGTGTGTGTTTTTGTTGCTGATGTGTGCACCTGTGCAAATGTTGACAAAAAGAGCTCAATAGCACAAACCGACTGCACTCACAAAAAACCAACCAATTGCAATGGCACAGCAGTCAGGCTAGGTACTAGTTGCTACATTAGCAACTTGTCCTTATCTGAGTTCGGCAGAGAGCCAGAGAAAGAGTGCCAGTCATTTGTGTTAATTACTGGCAGACCCCGGACTCCTTTTGGAAACCCAGCCCCCGACTGATAGACACTTGTGCAACTCGTGGAGAATGGACTTTTATCCTCAGGAGTTCTGCGTCACTTACTGAGCCCCTGTGGAGACTAAAGACAGGTACAAGAAGAAAAAAAAAAACAACAGTAATTGCAATTACCTAAAAAGGTAAAAGATCCACAAGCTCCTCCAATCTGTCCTGGGGATAATCTGCCTTCAGCAGATAGCTACGCTGTGAATTCATTCCTGAATTAAAACAGGTGGGCGTCTTGTGGGGAAAGCAACCATGTAGGAATGGACTAAATGTGTAATGGTTGTTATTTAAAAAGGAGTTGGTGATATTGGCTTAATGCAGCCATAAGGGTGGCAGTTTACAAAGCAGGAACGAGTGAAACAACCCTTGCTGCATGCGGCAGAATGAGTCCCGAGCGCCGGCTTTTCTTCCAATTTCCCGCAGCTTTGTGTCTCCATTTCAATCACAGCAGGAAGCTCAGGCCTCCTCGACAGTCCATGTCATTACATTTTATTGTGGTCCGCTAGACTACGTGGCAAGCATGTCCAAGCATGTATGCAGGCTTATATGTAGCTGCAAATCCCTGGGCGATTGTGCGGGGGTAATCTCTGCCTCCCTCTCTCTTTCAGGGTCTGCTCCACTTGGACTCTCCTAGTCAATATTGGATTAAGGGGGAACGTGATTAAAACACGCAGTGGCACTGACTCTAGTCCTCGGGGGGTCACAATGGAACATCTCTTGAAGGAGGCAAATGAGAAGAGCTGGGGATAGAAGCAGAATTAATAAGCAGTGGGGGGGGGGGCAGCTCACAGTTCATCGACTCCACACTGTGTTTACGTCTTTGCGATATTGTTCGGTCTGAATATTGCAGTCCCCCAAGTGACCGTGCAGGCCGTTGAAACCCAACTTAACAGTGACTGGATCGTCTCGCAAACCCCAGAAATCTCGCCCGGTGAACAATCGGAGCCCCCGGCGTTCCCCTGAAGGTTTGGTAAAGCCACTATTTTCTGAAAAGATGCTGAGACGTCACTGAGTGAATTTCATTTGGCAACACAGCGTGAATAATAAAAGATGTTTTTCAAAATGTGGCTATTGACCAGACGATCCGTTCCAGGCTAATGAATCCATTACGCTCTTTCACCTCGCTCTCTCTCTCTCTCTCATAAGCTCTGAATTTCAAAAAAAAGACCTTTACACCAAAAAAAAAGAAAGAAAGAGAATTGCCACTGCTAATCTCTCGGCTAAGCGCCTGATAATGTCCAGTAATAGAAATCATCGTGTCCGCTTTCATGTCCCCAAAAAGGGGACCTCAATGCCTGCAGACAATCAGAGTCCATATGCCTTCTTCTTCTTCAAAAAAGAAAATGGGCTTCATTTTAGAGGAAAAATATTAATAATGGCTTTGACTCTTACTGCCACTGTGTGGGTTGCTTTAAACATAATGGCAGCCGACAGCATAAACACGCGCGCACGCACACACACACACACCCTCCGTCTTCTGCTAATGAGGCGATGGAGAGTATTAGAGCTGAAAGCCCCGGCTGCTTGCTGTTGTCTTGGTATTAAAGACCTCTTCTCTCCCACTGGTAGACATAAAAGTCTCACACACCTTAACAGGATTGTGTGTAAGCACGACATACAGCGGATGTGATTTGTTCGAGATCCCTCCCTGCAACGTTCCTCTCCAAAAGACAGGTCAGGGGTCAGCGGCAGCTATGGGTCGTGCAGCCTAGCACTGTGTCGGTCTGCAACAACACAACAAGGGCCAGGGACTGTGCTATCTTCTTAAAGAACATTGGATTTAAGCTATTCAAGGTTCCACAGACCCACACTGACGTGTCTGCACGTCTTGTCCTCTCCATCAACCTACAGCAACAAAACTAGAGATGTTCCAATACCAACGCTGGTATTGGGAAATACTCAGGATTATGCATTTTTTCCGACATGACTGACTGTCACATGGATAATTACAGAAAGTTATATGACTTTAACAATGATAGCAGTCATATCACATCCCTATACAGGGCAGTGTCCCTAGTTAAAGCGCCAAGCAGTGTTGGACGGGCCCTTGCACCTCCTTGCGAGTCGGAGTTACTGGCGGACGCCGCTCCTTGCGGCCGTGCATTTGCTCAGCACTCAGACATTGAAAATTGTCACCAATGAAAAGGGAACTCCCTGCTGAGTTCAATGATACCTCACACAAGGCTCTACGTCATTGGTCATGGTTTGTGGGCGGACCAAACTGTGACCAATGAAAAGGGAACTCCCTGCTGAGTTCAATGACACCTCACACAATACTCAAGACACAAGACCTTAAGATGTTATGAAGGGGGTGTGGTCTGAGTAAGTGGGTGTGGTTTGCCAGCGGGGGTCGCTATGACCAAAAGTCAATTTTGGCCTATAAATGTCCTCTGGCCTGGACCCGGTCCTCCACGGTGAAATGTTGGCCACCATGGTATCAGAAAGAGGGCAGACGCACAACCGCTATGTACACAGTGCACCGCCACTCCTTCAGCTGATTATGAAAAGTCATAAAGTCATAATTGCACGACTCAGCAGAGCCAGCTGCTCTACTGAACTCAAGCCAACTGCCATCCTCTCTCTCTCCCCGAGTAACTGGAACAGTGACAGGACGACATCACTCGCAAAGTCATGGCAACCAAGTATACAACTACTTGTCACTCAGTCTCAGGCACGGTGACAAACTGCAATGAAAGCCGCAACATGAAATCTGCACTCCTGTGAAATATGACTCTACAGTTTATTGTAAATAGCATTGTGGACACTGAACATGATGAATTTACTGTTTATGAGACCCCATTTGAGATAAGAAGCATACGTCCATGTGCCCCCTCCTGCTACGGGAAACGTTGTATTCCTCCGACACGCTGTATTAACGTAGCTAGCTAGTAGCTAGTAACGTTAGCTAGCTGTTCAAAATCCGTTTCCCAAGTTAGTGGGGGTGCATACCGCCCAAAACCAACATGAAAAACGTAGCTAGTAATGCTCACTCAGCGTTTGGTTTTGGTGTTAAACAATGTAAAATGAGTGGTGACGTTAAATCACCGGTTTCAGGTAACCTCCCTACGGTACCGTCTATTTGCTGGATGGTTTCAAGCTAACAGTCGGTAGCTAAGATAAGCCCGTTGACAGTGACGTTATTGTTCATATTTTGGCACGACGTTTCTGACTGTAGTTGTCATAGTGCCTGAAAGTGTGATGTGAGATGCTAAAAAGAAAAACTACTCGCCGTTTTCAGGCAAAGTTACTTTTTGACGTTCAACCCCCTCTTCTGTTATCTCTCTTAATACTACGTCATCTTAGGGCTCATACACACAGCCTGCGTGGCCGTGTGAGCGTGTCGGCTGCGTGGCGTGTCCGTTTTTATTTCGGTTCCCATGGTAACAGGTTAGAGCTTACACACTGGCGGCGTGACACGCATGTCTCAGCGCCGAAAACGTGTGCATGCTAGAAAAAGGACCGACTATTTTTCACAGAACACACAAGCGTGTTGGAAGCGTTTCCAGACAAAATAGAATAGGAAAAGATGTTTATATGTCATTTCGGCACAAATACATTTAATAAATTACATTTTGATGTCTGAAAGTCTCTAGGTTTGGACATAAATGCAGATATAAACATAAAGTAATAATAAATAATTATTGATTTTCAAATATTGCACCAACGAGATTTCCTGTAGCCTATTTTGCCGTCAATACTGCCGACATAATCAAATCAGTATATATGTTTTTATATTATGTGACTACTGCTTCGGTATCTGACGCCGACAGACGCTGACCAAGAACCAGGATTTGACGAGTTGGGAGTGGAGGTTGGGGGGTTGGCTGCATGCAAAGCTGCAGTTTTGGGGCATTAGTTTTGCAAATTTCAGTTTCACTACAGTTTTTTTTTTTCATTTAACCTTTATTTATTCAGGAAAGCCCTGATCACATTCACACAGTTGCACACATTCACACCTGGAAGAGCCCATCTGCTGCCACTGAGCAGCTCCACTGGAGCAGGTGGGGTTAAGGGCCTTGCCCAAGGGCACCCCAGTGGTGGTGATGAGGGAGGGACGAGCGCTGCTCTTTCACTTCCCCCACCCAGATTTTATCCTGTTGGTCTGGGGATCAAACCGACGCCACGACTGCCCCCAGTTTTACGCTGTTACTGTACTATTTAACTTTTGAAATGTCTTTTATTTTGCAAAATTTTGGACTAGTTAATTTGGAATAGTTCTAAAAAAAAAATCTAGATTTATTTAGTTATGTTATTTTTCAGCTAGTTGTATGACATTTAATCTCTGTATGTATTTGTTCGTGTTTTAAAAAGGGTTTAACCTAAGCCAGGCAGTACAACAAGGATATAATAATCATATCACATCCATACAGGGTTAGTAGTACACAGCTGTTAAAAAAGTATAAAAAAGTGTTTATATTTTTTAATGCACTGGAATCAGATTGGTTCATAGAATCATGATGTTGATTAATCCAAGACAGGCCATGCAGTGTGACAATTAATACTTTAAAATCCCAAAATATGGACTTGTTACAGCCATAAACCGTCACATTGTGATTCGGAGCAGAATATATTTTTACATTACTCTGCTCCCACCTGCTCCAACAAATGTACAACTAATGAACGCCTTATATCTGGTGCAGATGGCACACGCTCAGCCAGCCCTCACCATGCATTAGTGTTTTATCTCTGGATGAAACATTTTGTCGGTAATGTCTCCAGACAGGCTTTCGGGGCCCTGAGTGTTCCTATGTACATTCCCATTATTCAAAGGCACCTCGACAAAGAGAAACGAATTGAGGAGAGTGTTATATCATGTCACATCACCCACAATGTGTTGGAAGCCTCGTTCTAAAGACTGTGTGGGAGTGGGAGTGGGTGGAATGGAGACTTCATTAATCTGGTCACCGTGGTCGACTCTCATCGCTGAAACAAGCACAAGAGACTCGCGTCGTGTCCGTGATTGTAGTCTTTTTCAAAATGCTGAAAAGCCTGAAAGCAAGCAGACAGGGGCCCGTGAAGCTGACATTTGCATGGCAAAGCACCAGCGCTGGTTATATTCACCATTCTCTCCCCTTTCTATCCCCTCTGCCTTCACTCACATTTCGACTGAACCATCGGCAGGATTCAGTAAGTGCTTATGTCAGCTGTCTCCTGCATGGCATCGCAGAAAAGCAGCCAGTCCACAGAGTCTGTTTAACATTTTCATACAATTGGCTCTCTATGCATGCTTGTGAATCGCAGCCAGAAAGAAGCCACACGGACAGAAACTGACAATGAAGGCAAACATCCATACATCTCGGATGTGTTGTCGTCTGGTTTTGCAGTGTAAAAGGTCATCACAGACAGGGTCGCATGCTCAGACTGGGGCGAGTGGGATTTGGGAATATACATGCATACTGGAGGGAACACACCCTTTTCCCCCCCCAATATTACCAGCTCAGCGTAGGGATTAGACAGAATGAACCAGAAGATGCTTGGTAAAGAGCTGATAGGCAATTCAGTCTGAGGGGGACAGACAGATGTAGAGTGCATATATGGGGGGGGGGTATAATCAGAAGATTCAGTTCTGGGCCGGATGAAGAACAGAGGACAGAGGAGCAACAGATGTGCAGATTTGACCTCTCAGTGCAATCCTGAGTGACTTTAATACTTAAATACTTCCTGACTGACACCAGCCATGTCTGTCTATTTGATGTGAATGCGTTCTAGGCTTGAATACTGGGAATTGAGATCCTGGTATTTTCCGGGAATTCTCTCCAAAATATCCTCCACTTTCCATAAACCTTTCTTTCTTTAGAGTATTCACTGTCTGTCTGTGTCCGCCTGTGTGTCAACATGATGAAGCATTGCAACTGTAAGACGTCTTCTCCAAACGTCATTCATGCTAGAGTCTGACGCTGAAATGCAGTTATCGCTGTAATATGGCTGAATCAGCTGTTCAGCTAAAGTCATGACTTTGAAATGACAAGAAAAGCTTCAAACTTTGTTGAGTGTACTGTGCAGTTAGCCTAGAAATCTAGACACACCCTACCACCAGCAAATGTAATTGGCAGCCAGGGAAAGTCTAGCAACTCTCCGTTGGCTTGGGAGCTGGGAAAACGAAATTCTGGTCAGGCCAATCACATCGTGTATAGAGTCGGTGGGCGGGCTTCACATAATGACGGCAGAGTTGCGACGGTTCTGCGTGAACTCCCTGCTACTTGAAAACAAAGAAGATGGCTGCTGCTGCTGGAGAACAGCGGTCTGTCCAATCGACTCTAGAAGACTTGGAGTTAAGGTCTGAAGTCATTCTTAAAAAAGGAAGATGTGTTCGGAGGTTAAAGTCGAATCTACCAACCAGCGTTGCTCTGGTTGGTTGTAGCGCCATCCTATTGCGTGCAGAGGGAAAGTGAAAGACAACTGTTGATCGCGCCCATCAGATTGAGCCCTGCCAATGGTTCCCAGACCCAACATCTGGATGATGTGGGTCTGACCACATGTCCCGTTCTTGTGATGCATTTAAATGTTCGTTCCGACCCAGAGAGTCCAAAGTGACGCCAAAAGTCCGGACCAAGCGCCTCTAAAGACGACGCTAAAGGAGACTTTTTGCATCAATAACAGACGCCAAAGGCGCTGCTTTCTGACCCGGTGGGAGTAAGAATGTGTTGAAGAAATCTAAAGAAATCTCATCCTAAATGTAAGAATATATGGGTATAAAGATATGGAACCATTTACAAAGGTTGGATAACTAATGGCTTTCTTAATGAGTAATAAACTATGTAATAATGCTTTAAAAAAATCAGCTTTTGGGTTGTGGGATAGTAAAAAATGACTCTCTGGCTGGTGTATATCCCCTATAGCCATTGGTTATAACATATTTACATATGCAATTGAGGCATTGTCTTTTTTGGAGAAATCGACAGACACTGTAGTAAAATATGTACCTAAATGTGTATTTTGGATGTTGTCTGTCTACTAGTCTGAAAGAAGACATGTTCTGGAAGCAAAATAGCCCAAAACCTCAACATTTTAATAATATGATTTTGCCTGTAGTGCCTCCACTTAACATGTACCTTATGTGAAAGTCTACATGAATACAAAACCCCCTCACCTCAGAGATTATTGGGTGAGACTGGACTGGACCTGATGCAGCTGTAGTTTAAGACTACTAGACCTTTAACAATTATTACATAATTGTCAAATATGTCTACATTATTGCAGTTTCTTTGTTTAACCACAATTCAATGCTAACAATAAGTGATTATTGGTCGGACTGTTGTTGGCATTAACACTATGCGTGTTCATAACAACAAAGGTGGATGCAGTTAGAATCATTTTTTATAAGTGCCTGGGTTGCTCACCTGGTAGAGTGCACACCCCCATATATAGAGGCTCATTTCTCGCCGCAGCGGCCCAAGGTTTGACTCCGACCTGCAGCCCTTTGCTGCATGTCAATTCCCCTCTCTCTCCACTTTCATGTCTTTAGCTGTCCTATGAAAATAAAGGCCTACAATGCCTCAAAAAAGAGAGAGAGGCGTGGTTTACTTCATAGGCTGTGTACCTGTGTTATTACATCATCGTATCCTGGGATTCATTTACAACTTTAATTTGTTCATAAAAGCAATAAATATTTTTTTTAAATTTGACTGAAAGAGACAATTACATTATATATGTTCATCGCAATTAATTGTACAGCAAAACGTGGAATTGTTACGGCTCTAATGACTACCATACGGTTGTAAGCTCTGTGTAATGCTGCAGGATGAAAAGGCAGCATCACCTGCAATGCAGAAAGAAAAAAAAAAAAGAAAACATGAACACATTTGCTTTGAAGCGAGTTCAAAGAATTGAGAGAAAAAGAATCCTTCTAATAGGATTACAGTAGAGCTCATGTACAGCTACAGCTACATGAGCAGTGCAAGTTAGTCATACTCAGAATAAAGAACAACAACATTA
This sequence comes from Percina caprodes, assembly GCA_013375575.1. Taxonomy (NCBI): domain Eukaryota; kingdom Metazoa; phylum Chordata; class Actinopteri; order Perciformes; family Percidae; genus Percina; species Percina caprodes. The sequence continues at coordinate 515,078 of JABXJD010000220.1, forward strand.
CTGCCGACTCCACTTAAATGCACTGCAAAGCTCCTTATGCTACAATGCACATTGTATATAATTGGTAAGCTGAGTGTGGATGCGTGCGCGCTCCAGCTAGCCGGGTTTTTTCCTGCAAAGTGGACTTTTTGGCGCCCCCCAAAGACATTTTAGCCAGCCCCAAAAGGACAATCACCAACACCACAATATGGTATGAATTGAGAATACAAAAGCAATATCAAATTCTCTCCAAATGTGTAGCAGATTATCCGCAGTGTCATGTGTTCCCAGGGCTGTAAACAGCCAAACCCTTAATCTGATTTTCTCCCACCAGGCTTTGCTCCTTCCACTTATTCTCTTATTTCACATGCTAATCAGATGACAAATCCAGCACAACATAAACTGAAGAGTATTCAAACAAACCCATGACATATGACTGCAGTGTGACATGTGTGTGATGTTAAGTAGATGAGTCATAGCGACAGTAGAAGTGTCCCGAGCAGAACTTGAAGCGACAGTAGCATGCTGTGTGTCTGAGGCTGGGGACCTTAAGGCTGGTTGTGGAAGCCAGGGTTGTGTGAGGGAATACTGAGCAGACACAGAAGAAAACCCTCCTCTTCTCAGCATTACACATCAGAACGCTCACGTCAGACAGTACAAAGGCCCTCGTCGTCTCTTCTGTCGTCTCTGGAACAGGTCACGTAAGGGCCCATTTGCTTCGGGATCATTTCTGTATTTACAGCAATATGTCATCTGCCACTGAGGGTGACAACAGGACTCGGCAAAAACATTCAGCGTATACAAATATGCCGAGAAATAGTATGATTTCTGCTGATACCGCCTCTCCATTTCAAACGCAGCAGGCTTACATTCAAATCTGTCCGTTATCACAATCCCATTACATGTGCTGTAACGCTCACTGCGACACTGCAGACAACAGTAGAAATATATTTTGATTTTTTTTAAATTGTATGCTGGACATGTTTATGAGCTCTGGTTGTTTTACTTACAAAAGGTGTATCCACCTATCCAAGGTGTATGTATGAGTTTAAAAAAGAAGAAGCGGTAAAACAAAAGTGAAACCTGTCAACAAATCCAGTGTGTGTATGTGTGTGTGTGTGTGTGTGTGTGTGTGTGTGTCACACCCTGATGTATCATAAAAACACATCAGTGAGCCATGGGTGACATGTTCCCTCAACACCATGAACACACACACACTGTAGTTTATTTGGACTCACACACACTGTCCTTCTGCCCCCAAATTCTCACCAGACCTACCAGACCAGGCCGAGGTCAATAGATCTGAGACTGAGCGTTGGGGAGTCTGCTCTGTATTTTCTCTGCACAAGAGGCGGGACCAACCAAGCCATAAGTTCAAATGTCATAATCAAATGATTGGATAGTCCTTCGACCAATCAGACCAACGATCCGGGTGACGTAGAAGCGACACTGCGCTCGGCTGCGGTTCAGTGGCCGCTATGTTGAATGGAAACAAGAAGCTGCTTGGTCGCTTCTCAATCGTCATGGTGTTAAATCCACCAATAGATAGGCCAGTTTATGATTGGTTCCTGCAAAATTGTGAACTGAAGCAGGAGAATTAAACGTGCAGGTTTCCAGACCGAGCTGCAGGGCGACATCAAATCGCCGCCAAAGTGGGCGGGGCTTACCCAGTCTACACTAGAACATCACATTAGGATTAATCCGCCGCAGAAATAATGCGCAAATGCACAATTTCCACCTGTTTGTTTAAAAAAAACTATATTATATATACAGTACATACAATGTAAAGGTTTTCCCCCGGAAAAGCCTGGTGGCAAGTGTCGGTGATGGCCCGGCTGGAGCCAGTACCAGACTGATGGCAGCATTAATGTAGAGCCCAAAAGTTTCTGTGATACCAAATAATGGATGGATCGCAAAATTAATCATTTTTAAAAAAAGCTATAAGACAGACTCCTGTTAAGTCAGTGCTAAAAGCTGACTGCAGATTTGAAAATATGACTATAACTAAATCGTGGATTAGGCTTGGTGGGGGGGAACTTTGGCTCGGTCAGCCAACATGCTTGGAATACACTGGGGAAAACCCTGGGGTATCTACAGGGTAGAGAAGTCAGAAACTTTGAGCCAGAGCGCCCGGTTAGCTCAGTTGGTAGGGCAGGCGCCCATATCTGGAAGGTAGCTCCTTGACGCAGCGGGCCCAGGTTCAACTCCGACCTGCGGCCCTTTGCTGCATGTCATCCCCCTCTCTCTCTCTTTCCACTTTCATGCCTTCTATTGTCCTGTCAAGATAAAAGCTGTAAATGCCCCAAAAAATGATCTTGAAAAAAAAAAATTGAGCCAGAGTCATTTTTTTTTCCAAAAACAATGATCCCACCCCTACACCCACACAGGTGTCTCCACTTCATTTGCTTGATTAGATCTATTCATAGGAGTGTGTGGGCATGGACTGACTGTGCTTCATTCACAACGTTTTACATGCACATAATATTCAATTTTTTGCTCTTATTCCGAAAAAGCTGTCAAATGGGTAATGAAAGGGAATATTCCAATGATATTCACGTTTCATACCTACAAACTCTTAAGAGGTGAAAAAGGTGACAAACACTCTGGGTCTGGGGACATGCTCTCCTTTTTTGATATATCCTCTTTAAAATGTGGCACTCTGGTGTACTCTGAGAAGACAATTGAGGACAATATTTACTTCAGGCTAAACCATGTATTATTCAGTGTTTATTCCAGTGTTTCCACTCTTGAGTCACTTTAATCAGGAATTTGTTTTTACAGGATGAGCTGCAAACATGAGTGAATTCTTTTGCCATTGTTTGCTATAAACGGTGCAAAAAAAAATTAATTTAAAATGTAATAGCAATAAAAGACACCTTGAATCACCTGTCAATTGCTGTTAAGGGGAGACTGGTGTAAAAGGACAAAATAAAGTGATATTATTATTTTTATTATTACATGACATTTAGCTGACGCTTTTTATCCAAAGTGACTTACAATTGCTAAATCTATCAGAGGTCACATGCCTCTGGAGCAACTAGGGATTTAGGTATATCAGAGGTTAATTGTTTATTAATGAATTGTTTGTTTAGCCGTTTATGGACGAGTGTATGGCTGCTCTGTGGAGAAAATAACATGAAGCTGGGGTTTAATTAACATGGCTTTATTTAATTTTCCAGAGCCAGCAATTACAGGCTTTGTAACCTGTTTTATCATCATAATCCAATTCTCGTAACTAGAAATGGACGTCAAAATTGCACATAGTTCTGATGCTGTGGACGCGAGAATGAAACCAGCCACATTATTATATATATACAGTGGTGTGAAAAAGTGTTTGCCCCCTTCCTCATTTCCTGTTCCTTTGCATGTTTGTCACACTTAAGTGTTTCGGAACATCAAACCAATTTAAACAATAGTCAAGGACAACACAAGTAAACACAAAATGCAATTTGTAAATGAAGGTGTTTATTATTAAAGGTGAAAAAAAATCCAAACCATCATGGCCCTGTGTGAAAAAGTGATTGCCCCCTAAACCTAATAACTGGTTGGGCCACCCTTAGCAGCAACAACTGCAACCAAGCGTTTGCGATATTGTGCAATGAGGCTTTTACAGCGTCCTGGAGGAATTTTGGCCCACTCATCTTTGCAGAATTGTCCTAATTCAGTTACATTAGAGGGTTTTCGAGCATGAACGGCCTTTTAAGGTCATACCACAACATCTCAATAGGATTCAGGTCAGGACTTTGGCTAGGCCACTCCAAAGTCTTCATTTTGTTTTTCTTCAGCCATTCGGTGGTGGACTTGCTGGTGTGTTTAGGATCATTGTCCTGCTGCAGAACCCAAGTTCGTTTCAGCTTGAGTACACGAACAGATGGTCGGACATTCTCCTTCAGGATCTCTTGGTAGACAGCAGAATTCATAGTTCCTTTTATCACGGCAAGTCTTCCAGGTCCTGAAGCAGCAAAACAGCCCCAGACCATCACACTACCACCACCATATTTTACTGTTGGTATAATGTTCTTTTATGAAATGCAGTGTTCCTTCTACGCCAGATATACTTGGACACACACCTTCCAAAGAGTTCCACTTTTGTCTCATCGGTCCACAGAATGTTGTCCCAAAAGTCTTGGGGATCATCAAGATGTGTTGTGGAGAAATTGAGACGAGCTTTGATGTTCTTTTTGCTCAGCAGTGGTTTTCTCCTTGGAACTCTGCCATGCAGGCCATTTTTGCCCAGTCTTTTCCTGATGGTGGAGGCATGAACGCTGACCTTAACTGAGGCAAGTGAGGCCTGCAGTTCTTTGGACGTTGTTGTGGGGTCTTTTGTGACCTCTTGGATGAGTCGTCGCTGCGCTCTTGGGGTAATTTTGGGCGGCCGGCCACTCCTGGGAAGGTTCACCACTGTTCCATGTCTTCGCCATTTGTGGATAATGGCTCTCACTGTGGTTCGCTGGATTCCCAAAGCTTTGGAAATGGCTTTATAACCCTTTCCAGACTGATAGATCTCAATTACTTTCTTTCTCAATTGTTCCTGAATTTCTTTGGGTCTCGGCATGATGTGTAGCTTTTAAGGATCTTCTGGTGGACCTTACTATGTCAAGCAGCTCCTATTTAAGTGATGCCTTGATTGTGAACAGGTGTGGCAATAATCAGGCCTGGGTGTGGCTAGAGAAATTGAACTCAGGTGTGGACAACCACAGTTATAGTATGTTTTAACAAGGGGGGCAATCACTTTTTCACACAGGGCCATGATGGTTTGGATTTTTTTTCACCTTTAATAATAAACACCTTCATTTACAAATTGCATTTTGTGTTTACTTGTGTTGTCCTTGACTATTGTTTAAATTGGTTTGATGTTCCGAAACACTTAAGTGTGACAAACATGCAAAGGAACAGGAAATGAGGAAGGGGGAAAACACTTTTTCACACCACTGTATATATAAAATGTACACAACATTGATGATAGGCTTCCTAGCCTTAGCTAAGGTAGCCATCCACTGATACACTAGGATTCATTGTGCCACATTGTAACATTAAAACATGGCATATGCATATATGTATATATCTTAACAGCTCAGTATTGTATGCACCATAAAAAAAAGGTTATGTGTCAAGGCTTTAGGCTGCCCTACACGTTATTCTTGGCCCAGTTTAATATGCAACTCTTTTTCAAATAATATATGTAGTTGGGGGGGTCCCTGTGTTCATATTCTGTATATTCTTTTATAATAATAATAATAATAATTATACTGTTTATTGATCCCCAGTGGATAAATTACAATTTACACTCTGTTAGTAATCACTACACACAGTAGTAGTAGTAGTTGGCCTAAAAACATGGAAGACTCCTGCATTAAACCATGTATTAATTGAATTGCTAGAACAATTATTGTGATATATACGGTTACTATGATATAAAATACTATACGCCGTGGTAAAAGATCTTGATGTCTCCCACCCCTGTGGTCAGTCCTTATTGCTGTCCAACCTGTCTGTCAGCTTGTCAGCTTGTCAGCTTCGTCTGCAACAGTCTTCCTGCTTCTTTAATCAAACATTTCTTACCGCGGCACGTCATACATACAAAGTGCATAGTGGACAGTTGTAACACTCTCTCTGTTCCCTCAAAAGTCGACACTGTCAAGAACGCTTCAGCATCGCAGCTTTAGTCAACAGCACAGTTTGACATCAGTTGGCAAAGTTCACCAGAGTTGAACTGGATGCAAAACATTTGCATGGCTGCTGCCACCCCCGCTGTGATCATGGCATTTCCATTCAAATCAATCTGTTTGTTGCAGAGTAAGCTGCTCTGACTCATCGGTATGCATAAGCATGCTGTTTGCACTCAATTGACGTCATATTACATGATTTATTTATAGATATTGTATTTCTCCCCCAGGTGCCACTTAAAAAAAACATATGATGTTGCTAATAAGCAAAGCTGCGTATTGGATTTTTGCTTGTCAAGTCACTTTAACTCCTCAGGCTGACCTGTACAAAATCAGCACGACAGCCGGCAGCGAAGCCCCGCCGCGACAGTGGCAAAATGAGAAAATTATGAAACTACCACAGTGTACAACAAATACACTAAAACTGCTTGGCATCGCCTCTTTATTTAAAGGCCTGGCTGATGCATGCTGGCAGGGAGAGCGCCTTTTCACTAAAGACATTTGTGCTAGTTTGAAAAGATAAAAGCAGGGGCGACTTTTCCCCCAGGTTGCCAAAAGGATAAAAATAGTCTCATTTCTGTGCCTCAAAACATGTTGTGTTCAGTCCTTTGTGGCAAATGAGGGAACAGTGTTAGAGAGCAGAGCTTTAATCCAAACTAATCCCTCATACTGTACAACAGCCTCACATATCCCCCCGCCCCCCCCGCGCTACATCCCCTTCTAATTACATGGACCCTTTATCTTCCCAGCATCATTTTTATTTTTCTGTTCACATAACATCCAGCATACTTCTCTTTGTTTCTATGTGTCCACAGTTCTCTTATTGGTATGTTGCTTAAATTCGACCACGTATGTATTAATCCAGCAATTGGTATGTGATTCATGAAAGGATAGGTCAAGGCCTTCGACTGGATGCTACATCATATCGGTTTCATGCTAAACGAAGCCAAAAAAAGCAGAATTTGTTATTTCTTTACAAATAAAATCCATGTCAGACTGACTGGGTGTGCATTCTTCTTAGAAAATGATCAGTGTTTAGAAATGTCTCATGATACATATTGCCTCTTGAAGTATTATTCAACTTTTGTAGAATAATATGGAACTTGTGTCTTGGAAAAGAAAATCCCAATACTCCCGATAGACCTGGGAGTTATGCCATCACACTATCAAACAGCAATATTTCCAGGATCACAACAAATGAAAATCGCAATACAAATCCAGACAGCACCCATGTATTGTGAAATAATTGAAACGGGACAAAAGCATACTGTCCCTGCCCTTATAAGTATGGATTTATCAATCACTCAAAATGGGTGGAAGGTGAGGGAAGAATAAAAAAAGTACAATTAATGCACTAAACGAGCTACAGGAATACCTAGAGATGTTATGATGGGATCACTCCAGCCGCGATCAGGGGCATAATGTTTCATGAGGTGAAAAACAAAACCAGCAAGACAGATTTTAAAGTGTCTTCATAACTGATACATCACTGATAAACCCTGTCAGATCGAATATCTTTATATACGTATAATCTCTTCAGATGACACCAGCCGTGTTTACCTCTGTGGTTTCTAATAACTTATGTCGTTACAATCCATGTTGTGATGGAAGGCCCAGGCAAGCTATGCAAGCCTGAGGGCAGAGCAGATCTCTTTCAAGGAAGTATTTTATGCATATATGGCAAATCAGCTTGGATTAAAAAACATCTAACAATTAGGATCATACGGAGCATGGACGCCTGGCCAATCGTAGCGCTCAAATGCTACTGAAGGGCGGGGCTTGCCTAGAACTGCAGTGGTTCCATAACTACGCATTAAGAAGCTGTTTCAAGACCTTTATTTTGTGGAAATCTGTATTATTACCACCAAATGTCAGTGAAAAACCAAGAAACCTTTAGCGGGGATGTTTATCATGCTGCCTACATGACTCGTGGATAACATTTCTAAACCACATTACTACTTTCTTAAAAACTCTACAGGCTACTACTAATAAAAGCTCCAACATCTGCAGGCATTCATTCTGACAGACATTCTGCAGATTTTTGCGACTGCGGGTGACCCTGACCAACAGTCCATCCATGTAGTGACTATTTTGTCTTGGGTTAGTTCCTTGTCACCTTGGTGTTGACTGAAAAAAAATATCCAAAAGAGTAAAGTTTATTATAACACAATAAATAGTACACATCCTTTATCTGCTGAATAACTTATTAGGCAGACTGGATATTTGGCAACAGTTCATGCCACAGTTTGCGTAGCGAGGTCAAAAAGCGGTGTGCCTCCACCCCCGTCACCTTCCTATTTAATGCCTTTTGACCTGAAGAGGGCACGAGTTAAAAAGAATAGGGCAAACGTTATTATAATAAATTATTAAACAAAAGAAATGGTTGAAAAACGGCCCCTACATAATAAATGTTGAGACTGAAATATTGGCCAACAGATCAACACTGCTATCCAAAATGGCAAAAACAACTTTAAGATGCAAGTTTCTAGACAAAAGAATAGCATCAAATAGCATCAAGCAATCCAACATTAACTATGAAAGTATGCTGTGGCGATAGAAATCCATGGGCCAACAGAGGAGCAGCTTCTTTAAGAGGCTCTGACAGCGTTGATGTCGCAAGGACCGCTACAGGAAATCATTCCTACCACAGGCAACATGACTCTTTAACACAGAGACTAGACTAGACTGCTAGATCCGACTCTGAGACACCGCAATACTGCACTGAGTGCAACCTGCACAGTAGGTTTATCTACATATTTATCACTACTAGTTAAGCAGTTGCACATTTTTGTATTCCCAACTTGTATGTATTCAAATATTTGTTCTTGTATGTTATCCTATTATTATTTCATGTATATTGTATGTATGTCTATTGCATCCTAGTATTTCATTTATATTTATATGCTGTGCTGTGTGACCGATTTTGCTGCTGTAACACTATAATTCCCCATTTTGTTGGGATCAACATCCATCTATCTATCCATCTATCCATCTATCCATCTATCCATCTATCCATCTATCTAGGCTCTCAGAGGACCCCCAAAACTACAGCTCTTTCATCAGCCTCTGGGCGTCCCCGCTACTGCCTGAGAAATAATTACTGAACAGCTGAAATGCAGGGCAATATTTCTCCTGTCTGTACTCCCCTCCTCTCCAGTACACCCCCCCGAGGCTTGATTGCCAAATCATTTGAAGTATGATATGAATGAGGCAAGAGGAGCTGGAGCTTATACATGAATAACAAATAAGGATATAACTTCCATGCCTGGTCTTTTCTCCTCCTGTTGCAATCCGATAAAGATTTGATCAAACATGTTGGAATTTGTATTACTCAAAAATATATCAAAGGAAATTGAAAGCCGACTTTGGCATACAGTAAATCATGACTTGAATGTGCCACCGTTGATCTGTGTGTCTAATTTCTGAAATCTGGAGTTTATATTTAAAGGGGACATGAAAGCCTTTGATCAGCCAATGTTGTGACAGCCAGATCTCTTTCACTCCTTCCAACCATTCTCGCCTTTCCCCCCTTTCTTCCCTGACACGATGCATCATTCTCTGCCCCACTTCCCTCTATCCATGCCGGACTATTGCCTATTCCTATTCCCTATTCCACTCCTGGCACAGGATCCCTCTCTCTTTTCATCATCGCCTCTTCCTCTACAGCACCGCAAGTAGAGCTGCCACTCCACAAACTCCTGCAGCACTTACTAAATGGGACACCCTGCTGAGAGCAGCCAACGCTGCAAGCATGAGTGGGAGAAGAGAGGAATTGTTGGGAGAGAGAGAGAAACAAGATGACAGAAGTTAAGGAATAAATTAAAAAAAACAACAGAAGTGGGACCCAAAATCATTGCCTGTTACAAGCTACAAGTGTCGAGCAGGAGATAAGATTTTTTGGTTTATTTGACTTCAGTGACTAGACAAACCCTGAAAACTAACTACAGTGTGTTTTCTTGACAGGGACCTCTTTGTGAATAATGAGTATTATCTGTAGTGCCGCAGTTCTGTTCTATCCTCCACCACGCGCCAACGCTATCAATTGCCATAAATAAACAGATATTAAAAGGTTCCATGACATACTGCTTATTGGATGCTTTTATATAGACCTCGGTGGTCCCCTAATACTGTATCTGAAGTCTCTTTTATATAGACCTTGGTGGTTTCCTAATACTGTATCTGAAGTCTCTTTTATATAGGCCTTAGTGGTTTCCTAATACTGTATCTGAAGTCTCTTTCATATAGGCCTTAGTGGTTTCCTAATACTGTATCTGAAGTCTCTTTTATATAGACCTTAGTGGTCCCCTAATACTGTATCTGAAGTCTCTTTTATATAGACCTTAGTGGTCCCCTAATACTGTATCTAAAGTCTCTTTTATATAGACCTTAGTGGTCCCTAATACTGTGTCTGAAGTCTCTTTTATATAGACCTTAGTGGTCCCCTAATACTGTATCTGAAGTCTCTTTTATATAGACCTTAGTGGTCCCCTAATACTGTATCTAAAGTCTCTTTTATATAGACCTTAGTGGTCCCTAACACTGTGTCTGAAGTCTCTTTTATATGGACCTTAGTGGTCCCCTAATACTGTATCTGAAGTCTCTTTTATATAGACCTTAGTGGTCCCCTAATACTGTATCTAATGTCTCTTTTATATAGGCCTTAGTGGTCCCCTAATACTGTATCTGAAGTCTCTTTTATATATCCCTTAGTGGTCCCTAATACCATATCTGAAGTCTCTTTTATATATCCCTTAGTGGGCCCTAATACCATATCTGAAGTCTCTTTTATATAGACCTTAGTGGTCCCTAATACTGTGACTGAAGTCTCTTTTATATAGACCTTAGTGGTCCCCTAATACTGTGTCTGAAGTCTCTTTTATTTATGAGCTTGGTGGTCACTAGAGCCAGTCCCACAATGAGTTTTCCTTAGTACGTGCCATTTCGAAGTCTGTAGCTTTTGAGGATGAGAGGGGGTGGGGGGCAAGGTAGAGGGCGGGGTGTGGCCTTGACCAACTGCCACTATACTCATTTGAAAGCCATGATATCTCTCTCTCATGGGGGCAAATTTCTGGGCGGGCCAAGCAGAGAAAGGGGAGGTAACCTTGCCCCTTATGACCTAATAAAACAAATAAAGGAGACCTACATGAAGAGTTGCTTAGCTAAGAGTTGGAGGCAATATGAGTGTGTGTAGAGTGTGTTTAGTGGTTATTACTATGGCAGTGCAAAGCCACCAACAACACTGGGGGCTAATGGTCTGAAGGAGCACACGTGGCTGTATCACTTGATGGAGGGCTAAAGGTGTACAATTGCTTTTGTAATCCCCCAAGCCCCCTGTGACCTGGCAGGGTACGAGTCCAAAGAGCCCGGGCTATACTTAGCCCTGCGCTTTCTCCCCATCAGTCACAGCGCATTTACCTTATTACTGTGGAAGTGGTGCTATGGGTGGGGTGAGGTCGGAGGGGTGGGGGGATTGCTATCACCAGAAAGAGGAAGACAGTGGAATGAAGGAAACAAACATTTGAACATCACATGGGCTCATTACAAAGAAATATTTTACATATTGATTTATCTTCATGTTTTGTGATGCATTGTATTTGTAGAGTTGTATTTGGACTTTTAGAACTACAACAGTAAACTGCATGAGAAAGTATAACTCATGATTGATTGATTGGTCTATTGATTGGTCTATTGATTGGTTGATTGATGTATAGTCGGCGTGACACTGCAGTTTTATCTCTGTTGAAAAAGAACTGTGACCCGATAAAATGATTATTTTATGGAAATCCAAAAGTTTGTGAATTGGTGCGATGATAACCACTGAGTTCTAAACAAGACTGAAGAGATGGTGTTTGATCCCTGGGGAGTCCATCACTCAGCCCCCCCTCCCCCCATTCAAATATCTTGGTGTTTTATCAAGCAGTCCTGGAAAGCCTGGTGAGGTACGATATTACATATGATTGATTCATATTGATGGAAGATCATTGGTGCTAAAGGTCCCATGGCATTCAATTTTTTTTTAACATTAATATGAGTTCCCTCAGCCTGCCTATGGTCCCCCCAGTGGCTAGAAATGGTGATAGGTGTAAACCGAGCCCTGGGTATCCTGCTCTGAAAGCTCAGATGGGCCGATCTGGAATCCTCCCCTTATGAGGTCATAAGGGGCAAGGTTCAGAGAATTTGTCACGCCCATGAGAGAGAGACATCATGGCTTTCAAATGAGCAAAGTGGCAGTTGGTCAAGGCCACACCGCCAGCCTCCACCTTGGCCCCCCCCTCTCCTCCTCAATTTCAGACACAAAAATGACACATACTAAGGAAAGCTCATTGTGGGACTGGCTCTAGTGGCTGAAATTCTGGACCAAGGTTGAATTATGGGAAAGAGACTTCATATACAGTATTAGGGGACCACTAAGGTCTATATAAAAGAGACTTCAGATACAGTATTAGGGGACCACTAAGGTCTATATAAAAGAGACTTCAGATACAGTATTAGGGGACCACTATGGTCTATATAAAAGACTTCAGATACAGTATTAGGGACCACTATGGTCTATATAAAAGAGACTTCAGATACAGTATTAGGGACCACTACGGCCTATATAAAAGAGACTTCAGATACAGTATTTAGGGACCACTAAGGTCTATATAAAAGAGACTTCAGATACAGTATTAGGGACCACTAAGGTCTATATAAAAGACGACAAGTGGTCTACACGTAGAATATGAGCTGCTGCCATCCAGGAGGAGGTCTAGAGTTCCGCGCTTCAGACTTAACCGTTTCAAAACTCATTCATCCCAGTGTCTACTAAGCTGCTAAACGGGCCTGTTGTTGTACTTGTCATCTCTCTTTGTTAATTTATTTAATTGTTTTTGAGTAATGTTAAACCATTGCATTGCAAGACACCATGTTGGGTTTTAGACACGATCAGGACCATATTATGGTCTGTTGTATGGTATGGTACAGTATCTGTTTGTACATGCTGTCTCTCTCTCTGCAAGTGTAGGCACCGTGTTTGCCAGATTCAGCTCCATCACAGCTGTAACTTGTTACCTGGCTGCGTGACACAAGTGTTGTTTCCTTTACTAATAAGTGCACAAGTATATAGTATAACCTTTGAATCCTAGACACCTGTCTAGTTGAATGGATTCATCTAAATAATTCATGTGTAGCATGTCGGGCGTTATTTAGACTATGGTAAGTTACGTTCCTCTTCAAGTCGCTGTGTGTTTTAGCGATGCCAGTAATTGCGCTTGTCACTGGCGTTGCCCCTGTGAAGCTTTCATGCTTATTTTAAATGTCCTTTTCTTGGAAGGCTTTACTCACTTGCAGTGTTTTCTCTCCCTAATTTCATCTACTTTGTTTACTCCAACACACTCTAGCACTGCAACTTAAAAAGCCCCAGCACCGTCTTAACACTCCGTCAAGGCCGACATGGTTTTTTTGTTACTTCCTCTGAGTGCTCCTTTTTTATAATTCCTCGTTTCTGGCTGATTTCAAAATCCTCGTCCACGTCTTAACTCATTTTGTTCCTTCAAAGACCAGACAAAGCGAAAAAGGATTGTGATTTGCCAGAGGAGCCGCTGTATAACCAACACAGCAGTGGGGTTTACAAAGTGGGGGGTCCTTTCTAGGGGTGGGGAAAAAATGATTGATTCTTAGATGCGTCGCGATGCTCTCTAGAACAATTAAATGCTTTACTATCTCCAGATATACAAATGACAGAACAGAGTGACTGAAAGAGGACGGGATAATGGACATACAAAAATGGCCACGAGAAAAAAATCATTAAATTTTGCATATATACACATGATCTAATAAGACATACATGAAATAAATAGGCAAAACACATGAAGGCTGTTGATCTAGTTCATCACATGACTTTTCTCCACTTTTAAACATGACTCAGCCTCTGACATGGAAGATCACTGAGAGAGGAGGTGACTCAGCATGGAATGACACAATATACGCAATAAAACATACAATACATAATAGACACAATACTTGTGTGTGACAAATACGGCATATGTCAAAATGTAACAAACTTATATTAATATATATTAAATTTATATGTGTATTTTTTTTTTAATCACACATGGAAATGTACTTAAAAAATTGTTGCATCGAGATGCATTGATCATTTTGAATTGAATCGTTGGCCTCTGAATCGAACTGTGAGGTGCCCGGAGACAACATCCCCAGTATGGACGCTGCAAACACTAGCAGGCCCTCGAAGCAGTGTATGCTTCATCTTGTGTCTGCAGGGTTTGTATCAGGTGGGATCAAAGACGTAAAGTAGACCCAAAGGGCAGCAATTTTGGAAAACCAAGGACTTCATTACCCAGAAGTGTCAAGTCATTCCATTTGCTTTGCTAAGCTCCCACTTTTTTGGTTTCTCAAACACAAACAAATCTACCTACGGGTACATATACATAAAGTAACCCAAAGCTGTACATGAAATAAAAAGAAGCACCGTGGTTGTTGTTATCGCAGCAACAGAGGTCTGTTTGCACTATATTAAATAATATAAGTGAGACTGGGTGAGCAGTGGGAGCTATTTTGCTTGAATAGACAAAGAAGATGAAATCCAAAGAAAAACAGATTAATCAGACAGTCAGCGGAAGACAAGCATGGCAACGGGGAAACTAGAGTGAGTATGGGAGCTGCCTTTACATAATGAAAAGGCCCAGAGATGAAAAGGGCCAAAGAGATACAACATCAACACAGATTATTTATTACCAGCCCTGCCTACATAAGTTGAATGAACTGCACAATGGACAAGGTCATGTTTTAAGGCTGGGGTTTGTTTTAGATGAGGTTTTCCAATGTCTGAAACAAAATTCAAAATTCCAGTTTTAGACAAATGGCCGGTTGTCTCTAATCAGTAGTTTAGTAATGGTTTGGCTAGAACATTATGAATACTAACAAAGTAGGTATTTTGCTGTGTCAGTATAACTTAATTGGTTTAACATTTACTATTGAGCTATTAAATGGGATAGATAATTATAGAATTATATTTGTCCGTTTGGTTTTTGGTATAAGCCAACCATTGTCTTTACACATTCAGCAGACATGGAGAAGCAACATTAGTATTTCAGAATCAAAATCAGCTTTATTTGCCAGGTATGAGGACACATTCGAGGACTTTTGCTTCATTTTTGCTTTGATCATCATTGCTCACAATGTGCTTACTCATCCAAAGCAAACATCAAAACACACACTGTAACAGAAACAATATAGACAGGTTGATGCAATAGTGCAATGAAGAGTGCATTTTTTTG